>VXAY01002771.1:693106-733120 GCA_013399855.1 Oxyruncus cristatus | reverse complement strand
GCCCCCCGCGCCCGTCCCCCCGGCCCCGCTCCCGCTCCCGCGCCCGCGCTCACCCGCCGCCGCTCCGCGCCCCGCCGGGGCTGAATTGCGGCACTGCGGGGGCAGAGCCTCCAGCCTGCGCGCCCCCGCCGACCGGCCAATCCCGGCAGCAAACGAGAGCCCTCCCCGATATCCCGGCAGCGCCCGCCGCTCTCGGCCCGCCCCGCGCACGTCCGCAGCACCGGGTTGTGGTGGTGCGATAAAACGCCTCCGGGGAAGGTGACTTTCCCACCTGTCTGGGCAGCCTGTTCCAGTGCCTGACAACCTGAACAGTGAAAAAAAAATTAGTAATATCTACTCTGAATTTCACTTGTGACAGCTTTCTCAGCTTAAGGCAATTTCTTCTCATCCCCTCCCTGTAGGCGAGGTAGAAGAGACCGGCCCTCACGTCTTTACAACCTGCTTTCTTTATAAAGATTGAAGCGGCGCTCTTTATAAATTGCCTTTGGATGCCCTCGGTGCAGCGGAGGAGCCGCTTGCCCAGTGGATGTATTTCACTGGATTCACATCACTGAGTCCTGGCTTCCCCACGGGAAGGGCTGGAAGCGAAGCGACCACCCGCCGTGTGGGGCGGGAGGTGAGGTTAACACCTCTTTGTGGGAAGGGATGCTTGTACCGCGGCCAAAAGAAGGAGCAGGTCACGATTCAGCATTCCCACCCTGTCAGCATTTTGAGGGATGAGAGATGATATTTTCCTCCCCTTGGGTGGTGCAAACCAGATGGAGGACTTGCTCTGGCATGGGAAGCTCTGAGCATCTTCAGGTCCCAGCAAGTCATGCGCGCTCAGGGCTGCCTTTTTAGATCTGAATGAGCGGAGATACCCAGGGTGCCTTTCCTTTGCATTGGCTACCCAGATTGCTATTTTGTTTGCACTATGGGAAGCGTGACAGGCGTTACGAGTTGAGACACTGTAGTGCATAACCACAAGAAGCATGGACAGCCCATGTCAAGCCATGGGCTGCCTGTGGCCCACCATGAGAGAAGGTCACTGCTTCCAGCCTCCGTCCTTCAGCTCAGGGCATCCCTCAAAAGCATGCCAGGAACAGGGAGCGCTTCAAGGTTTGCATGGTGCATGTTCAGCTATGCTGTGCTTATTTGTCCCTTGCTCATTAAAAAAATAAATCAGTAGGCTTGGATTATTGCCTCAAATCCTCTCCCAGGAAAGAAGGATGGGAGCAGAAAGTTTGTAGTTTTGCAGAACACATGATTGCAAAGAGGATTATGTTTTGTGAAAAGCAATTCATTCCTGCGCTGATAAAGGGGGGATTAACGAGACCTGAAATTCTATGCAGCTGTCTAGAGACAAGCCTCTAAACCATCTCTCAGGCAAGACGTGCTGGTGGACCTGTCAGCTCTGCTTACCAGAGGAGGTTTGAGCCGGGCTCCAGTGCCCAGGTCTCTCTTCTCCAGCTCCATCCCTCACCAGTGTTACGATGCCAGTCATGGAGGGGAAAACTGTTGTCACTCGGCATATGACTGCCCTGTGGGACATGCTGCTGGCGGGTGCTTCAGTGGAAGCCCAAGGTGTAGGAGGGTTCAGAAAGAGTTTAAGTCAGTCCTACAAGATAGATCCTCTGATAGTTTCTCAATGTAATGGTCTGGATGTGGCCTGCTGCTCAGGAAAGTGTAACCTGGGTAAAACCGTCCCCACTCTGGTCAGTTTTTTATGTTCCTCCTGGGCTTCCCCCTCCAAGCCCTCACCTTCTGGTGGCACCTTCACTGGTGCATGCTGGCTGGGTACACTGTGCCAAGGCTGCAGTCAGCACCCACCAGTGCTGCTGCACAGAGCAGTGATTCCATACCAAGGTCCTGCTGGAGGAGGAACATTCCCTGGAGCAATGCTGTAATGCATATAAGGAAAGCAACAGCACTTTGATTTATTCCTTTCTGTGGCATCTGTCTGCTGGGCTGCCCTTCCAGGTAGCAGGGGAGGTGCTGTGTGCCACGCTATGCCAGCTCTGACCTGCCCTGGCAGATGCTTGCTGCGGGTGTTTGCCGTTCCCTCTCACGATGCACGTGTACTCAGTAGTCACTTCCCAATTTCTACACCTGCCAGTATAAAGATAAGAAAGCTGACATTTTAGAAACTCTGATATTTTTGCACCCAAACAGGTGTTGGCAGTGAAATACATTAAAATGAGGGTTCTTCAAAGGCAACATGGTACCCGTGAGCAGTGGAGCACCCTTCACCTTTCAGGCAGGGAGTGGGAGTCAGCTGGCTGTTGGCAATCGGCTATTATATGTATTATATGTCAGCTGGCTACTGGCAGTTTGTGGCTGATGCCACCTCCCTCAGGCCTGGCACCTGTGTAGTTCACACAGTGGTGCCTGTACTTCTCTGATGCTGAGCCCAGGTGTTCAGGCTGCCCAGCTTGGCCAAAAATCTTTGCAAGGAGCAGAGATAGCTAGAGCTGGGAAATGGTTGAGGAGGAAAGAGGATGTAGGATCAGTGACTGCTGACTTCTGATCTATCATCCCAGCATGAGGCTGTTCCTCCTCATTGCGTCTTGGCTCGGTTATTTTAGGAGATGTTTGTCCCTGTTTCCTCTGAACTCCTGGGAGGCTTGTGAGTCCCCTGACTCGACTCAAATGACTCTGCATTCTTTTATGCACTACCCCATGATGTGACAGTGTCCTTCCTATCGGATTAATGCTGAAACATGAGATCAAAATACGGGAATGAACAAGGTTTCACTTCAGTTTTGCAGCATGGCTGACCCTCATGTGACCAGTTGTCCCACCCATGTTAAGGCAGTTAAAAAGCAGTTAATAGCTGCTTTGTGAGCAGCTTATCAAAAGTGGTGTTAGGAGGTGACTGAAACACTTTTATGGCAAGAAATGCTATGACTGACATGGCTCTTCAGTCTAAAAGGGGTGGAAAAGCTGAAACGGAGCAAGGGTCTAAGGAGTTAAAAATCCTGGTACCTTGCTTTGAGGAATGTAAGGCTTATAGGATTAGCTAAGTGAGGGATGGTGCTTTGCACCAAGGATAAAATTTACGATGAAATATGACAAAGATAGGGTGTTCTGTTCTAATGAAAGATAGCTAAAACGCCTACATAAATAAGGACAAGATAGGAGTACAAGAGATAAGGGGACATGAGTCAGAAAGTCCTGCAAAGATTCACCACGGAGTCAGCAGAAACAAGAAACGTTGAAAAGTTCACCGAGGATGAGGAGAGAAAACGACCCCTGCCAAGGCCGAAGTAACGGGATCTCCCACCAAAGATCACCCCAAAAGGAAGACTCCGCCCCAGACCCTGCCCTGACTCCGCCTGTTATGAATATTATAATCTGATGTTGCAATTGTATGAATATGCATGTAAAATGTTGCAATCTTTCACAGAAACCATATATATTCCTTGATTTGTGCCAAGGACTTCGGAGCTTCTTTGTCCGGTGCGAACCAGGGAGCTCTCCAGCGTTGCTTGCAATAAATACCTTTACTGTTTAAAGGCTAAATTCTGTCTCTGAACAGTTTAATTTAGCCTTGTTGGGCATCAAAGCCAAGAACCAAGTGCTGGAGTGTGGTGTTAAGCTGGACATGCTGTTGGGCTGAGGCCAAGGGTTGTGGGAGATGCAGTGGCCTGTGGGGTGGGAGGTGTTTATAGGGATCCCATGGGCTGTGCACTCTGCCCAACAGGGGCTGTGGGGCATTTCAGGCACCCCAGGGTGCAGGGCCAGACAGGCAACAGGTATCTGGGGACAAAAGAAAGACTTTGGTCTTGTCAATTGCTTCCTCTGAACCACAGCCACTCAGAAAATTGCCAGCTCCTGCCTTCCTGGAAGCAGATTTGAGGGATACAGCGTCTGTGCTCCCTACTCAACTCATGGGTTGCACCGGGGTGCAATCAGCTATTATATGTCTCAGAAGGGATGTGTGAAATCTAGGTTTTTGTGGTGTCAGTCATGCTGCAACCGTTCTCCCTCCAGATTAAGGCTGGCAGGCATGGCTCCCGGGATAGCCTGCCCTCTCTGCTTCTGTCTCCCCAAGCCAACAGTTTGATATCCAAGAATTGCACAACACCACAAATATCCCCCTCCTCTAGAAGACCATGTGGTTTTGGCCTTTGCTGCTGCATTTCTCAATTGTGGCAGTCACTGGCACCTGGAAGAGGATATGCTGCCTCTTCTCCTGTAGCAAAGGGGCTGTGGAGGAGGGAAAAGGCGCTTGAGAGCATGGAAACATAGCAGGTAATGCTGAGAGCTGAGGCAGTGCTGTCATCCCTTCAAACATCCGTCTTTGCATCCTTCCTGGGGAAGCACCTGGGTCTGGCCTGGCTCTCCTCATTGTCCACATCTGGCCTGGTGCTCCCTCCTGTTAGCTGGAGAGGAAACAGAAAGTGCTGAGCATGTGGAGGAGAGATGTGGGGCCAAGGGTAGTGCAGGCTTTCATTCCTATGAAGGTGCAGACCTGGAAGGCACCTGCAGCAAGAGCTGGACCTCCTCTTCAAAGAGCAAAGAAAGATTCTTTTTTGCCTCCTTGCAGCAAGGACGCTCATCTCCCCATCTCTCCTGTCACACAACAAGGGACATGGATGTGGTGATGCTCATTATTGCTGCTCTGCTTGCCTGGGGCTGGCATGGAGGCCCAGCAGAGAGGCTCATGCTTGGACACTGCCCCAGTGGGACCAAAACAATTTGGCTTTTTTAGCAGGGCTTCCTTGCTTGCAAAGACTGGGTTTCAGTGGGATTTTAACCCCCAAAGTGCTGGGGACCTCTCTGTGCTTCCTGCCTGACCCCACCCTGCTTACAGGGGGGAGGGTGGACTGTTACCTGGCTTTATACTTGCCCAGAGGACACAGGGAGATGAGGAAATGAGCAAAGCACAAGGCTTTAGCATTACTTCCCACCCGGCAGTTACATCTTTTGGCAAGATGCTGACCCTCCCCAGGTGCAGTCGAGGGGGAGAGCAGAATCACGAGGACATTCCTTGGCATGCATGGGATTGATACCAGTCCTGCCAAGAGATGAAGTGGCCCAGCAGCCCCGTGGTGGGCCGCTGTGGCCAGTGGAGATCTGGCAAGGACTGTTGTTGACCTGGAGCCTTTAACAGCGCGGGGTCAGCCCGGCAGAGCTCCCGCTATCTTGGCTGCACCGCGGGACTGTGCTGCTCCGATAGCAAACTCTGCCCAGTGAGCCTGGCTGCTTTTATCTGGTGATCGGGGCTGCTGTGGCTGCAGCAGGGGGTCTGCGGGGCTGGGGCCCTCCAGCAAGTGTACAAATAAGCTCAGGACGTGAGTACAATAGCCAAGGACCGGCCTTTGAAAAGCAGGAGGACACAGCAGTGGCCGCCCCAGGGCATATCAAAGGTCTGTCTCTGCGCTGCAGAAAAAGCCCGTGTGTTTGATGGCTACCCATGGACCCGGCCCGGCATTGTGTCAGCACAAGGGGAAGAGGGTTTTAGTGGTGGGAAGCGGAAAGGGAAAAAAAAGGCAGCAGGAAGAGGACCAACACAAGAGCTGGGACACAGTCCTGAGGGTCTCTGCCTCCAGATTGTAGGTTTCTCATGAATTCCCTTGGTCTTGCTTTGTTCTGGCTTTTGCTGATCTGTATCTGGAGTGCAGCACACTGCCCCTTTCTCCTCTGTCAGTGCACCTCCAGATAGACATTCCATTTGCAAAGTGCTTTGTATGCAACTTTACAAGGACTTTTCTTGAATCAGCAGTTGCCACAGCTGTTGGGGTTTTTTCCTTCCAGGTGGTTTGAATCCTAGAAAGCCAGACATACCATCCACAATTTGTGGTGTTTCAGTCAAGAAGCACATGTGGCCAGAAGGAAAGTGACTTTTACCTAACAGCCTTGGAAACAGCTGTGCACAATGCCTGGACAGAGCCATGAAAAGACATAAAGATATGGTGGGAGGGATCTGCTTGGTATCCTGACATGTGCCTGCCTGACAGGGTCCTGCAGTACCTGCTGTACATCTTTAGCAGAATCCAGTCCTGCAAGAGTCCCTGTCTGCTTCCTCCTGGGCTCCCAGAAGAGCCTGGAAAGCCCGGGAAAGTTTTGCCTCTGATTTGCTCTGCAGTGTGTGCACACACTGCTGCTTTTGGATAAAGGACAGCCTGAGCCTGCTCAGTGGGAACCACCCTCTGCGATAAGGGTACATGTTGACTCAGGAGATTAGAACTGTCCACTGCTTTGTGTTTTTATGAAGTGGCAAAAGAGCAGCCCAGAGGACAAAGGAAAACCACAACATAAAGAAGCCAGTACCCTGTGCAGCACTGCAGGCTCTGTGGGGAAAAAAAGTGTCCCTAAGAGGGCTGTATGATGGTTCTGCTCTTGGGAAGTAGCTGCAGCCTGCAGGTACTGGCCCCAGGCAAAGATGGTGTCTCCTTTGTGGATTTGTGATTGCAGGGCTCTCATGACCCTTCTGCTCTTGATGCCATTGTCAGGGTAATTAAACACTCCCAGGCAGGTGCCAAAGCCTTTGCAAGCTGAGATTTGGCTTTGTCTTGTTGGCCTGTTGGAAATGGCTTTTTTTTGGGGTGGATTAGTCTCTCACAGCAGTATCTGAAAGCAAAGGGAGGGCTTTAATTGGGGTGGGATTAGCGCAGCAGGTTTGAGAAGGGAGAGAGGGAGCTTTCTCCCTACCTGCTAATTGCCCCTTCTCTGCACTCTGTGACACCTGCCCCTGGCTGCCTGTGTGCCAGCTTTGTGCCATGGGGACCCAGGCGGTGCCAGGGGCCTTGTAGGTGTATTTATGGAGCAGAGGGGGAGATGAGGTGCTCAAACCAGGGGAGCTCAATCTAGCTATGGCAGCCCAGAGGCCTTGGGATGCTTTTGGTGCTCGGGTGCTCTGGCAGGCTCATGCCTTTTCCTTCCACTGTTGTGAGGTCCCAGAGGCTGCGCTGAAACCTGTGGGCTGCAGTTTGCAGCCAGCCCCTGCTGCTGGACACAGGCAGGCAGCTGGCTGATACAAGCATGAGTCTGGTATGGTTTTCCCTGGGACATGTGAAGCAGGCCAGTCCCTCAAGGGCAAATCTCCCAGGATGTGTGTGCTTGCGGAAGGGCTATGACTATCCAGCTCTTGGAAACAAGAGATAAGCAGCCCTGTGCCTCAGCCAAGTTGCTGACCTTCCCATTCCCACTGGTCTGCCCTGCAACAGCCTGCTGTCCCAGGCAGGCACCATCCCCCCACGTGCCCTTCCAAGGGACGGGGTGTCAAAGGCAAAGGTCCATGATGGGCTATGCAGAGGCACAACCTTGCTCATCACCCCCTGTTTCAGCAGGCGTCCTTTGGGATGCACGCATGGTAGGGCAGGCCCCTGCTTGGTGGGAAAAGCTAACCTTACCCTGGGGGAAAGAAAATATGTCAGATTGTATTTTTGTCTCGATGTGGCCTGAAAGTCAAAGTCTTCGCTGCAGCTGAAAAAACTCCCCGGTCAAACCAACTGAAACAACTTCCCCTGCTCTCTTCTCTGCTTCCCCAGTGAAGAGCAGTCTCGTATTTGTTTTTAACTCCTGACTGTTAGTCATCTCTGGTACTAAAGGAATGGTCAGCAGGGACTGTTTCCAGCACCAGCCTGTCCTTTAACTCTGCTTGGCTCAGTATGCCCACACATACTGCCCCGGGGGCTGCTGAGCCCACTGTGCTGGTGCAGGCACCCATCCCATCTCCCTCCTCGGCCACATGCCTTTGTGGGGTTTGTTGGGTATGATTATCCCACTCTGGAGAAAGCACCTTTCTTTGCCTGTGCATGTCCTAGTGGCTTTTAGGGGAGATGTGAATTTGGAGGTTTTACTTATTACTCCATGATGCAAAAAGGGCAAAGGGGCTCAGGGCAATGTGCACTTCTAGAGCTGCTGCAGCCCTCCCTTCTCTTCTTCACGATTGGAGACTGGGGGTGAAATGCCTTGTCCCTTTGCTTTATCCCTCAGAAAACACTTGGGGGAAGAAGTGACATCCAGGAGAAAGGCTTGGCCAAGGCTGGGTATTGCTTTGCTGTCAGCAAGAGCTGGTGATTCTGGGCCTCCCTCTACCTCAGCTTCCTGCACCTTGTAGGGTGCCATAGGGTGCTGTGCTCACAGCCAGGATGGACAAAAACACATGTACCCACACATCTACACGTCAAGTTTGGGCACACACACACATAGATCCACATGTACACGAGCACCCATGTGTGTGCCCACACCTCTCTGGGCACGTCCATCCTCTCCCACCTCTCTGCTTCCTCCCCTGCCAAAGGAAGAGTGAGCAGGCAGTGGGTGGAAGTGCTTGCCTAGCACCCTGGTGTGGACCTGGCACCGGTGGAGGCGACAGGAAGGGAAGTGAGGTGTTTTTCTTGGTTCCTTTTGAGCTGCACTCTGGATGCTTTCCCACCTGCAGTGGGAGGCAGCATCACTTGGGGATAGCTGAAGAAGTCTCACAAAGGGCTGAAGGCTTTCCCCCAGTGAGTGGGACTGCTCCCCTTGCCTAACCCAGGCTGTTGTGGGAGTCACTGTGGGGTGGCTGAGGCTGGTGGATTGGTGTCATGGAGCCAGGAGGGCTCAGGGCCATCAGGGGAGCACCTTCCACAAACATACTGTGTCTGTACTGGCTCTCTTCAAAAATATTTGTCTGTCTGAGGCAGGACTATTTTAAAGCCTCTCAGCATTTTCACCTGCAAGCTTTTTGCAAGAGACAGACGGGTGTGAAAATAAAGCTCCTGACCAAAGCAAATGCTCACAACCCACTCAGAGGGCGTGTTAACCTCGTCATTCTCCAAAAGCAAACAGTCAGTGACGTGCAGTATTTTAGGTAGCTGTGGCACAAGAAAGCCCCTCTGTTATTCAAACAAGTTGCCCTTTCATTCAGAGGTTGGAGGAGGGGCTCTGAGAAACCAGTGGCATGTCATTGGGAAAACCCGCTGGAAATGCAGAGGTTACCTTACGGCAGCAAAGCACTTCTTTGCATCTGAAGAGTTGGAGCAGGGCAGAAGTAGCTCCTGAGGGTGTTGATCGTGGTATTTCCACAGGATCTCCCCAGCTGGGTTGGGGACTGCCAGCCGTTTGTTCATCCCCTTTGAAGGACACAAAGGCCTCACCATGCTGAGCCCCACAGCTTGGTCACTTCCGCTCTGGCCAAGCGCAGCACGGTCGGATGTGGGGCTGCTGGGAGGAAAAGTAAACAGAGAGGGGGCCAGAAGGGCTGGGCAGAAGATGGGGGTGTTATCAAGTACCCAATCTGTAAGGCTCTGTTCAAAAGGGAGGAGAAGGCTGGAACCATCAAAGCTTCTCTGATGGCCCCAATCCAGATGGGAGAAAGGTTTCCTCCAGCTTCTGCTGGGCTTTTTCCTTCTCATGGTGCACTCCGCTTCCTCCCAAGCCAGGGACAAACCCCAGCATCCTCTTCCTCTTCTCTGTGTGGGAGATGACCTTCAGAGTGCTGGGCAGTGTGAAGGTGCCCCTGCCCCAGGCAGACCCTTTGGTCCCTGGTGGGGCTGGGGAGACCCTCGGGTGAGAGCAGCAGGGCCAGTGCCCTGGGAGCAGTGGTTTGGAAGCGTGATTGAGGCTACGGCTTGGGAGATAAGCAAAGCCTGTGAGGATGAGCTGAGCTGTTCCACTCCTGGGGACACACCCATCCCAGCTCATCACAGTTTATATCCACTATATAAGATCCCAGACAGAAAGTCACATACATATTTATAGATGCGTGTGTATACATTATGTGTGGGTTTTCTATGAATGTATATACATGGTCAAACAGTCTCAGCAGTTTTGGGAAGAGGCACCTTGCTGACCCGGACTGCTGAGTTTGGCTGCTGAGGGTCTGCAAGCCATTTCCCTGGGGGTGACCTCTCTAGGTGCTCTGGGACAGACACAGTGATGCCCTGGTTGTTCCAATGTCTCACTTCTCTTCCCAGCCTGGCAGCACAGGAGCCTGGTCAGGATGGCAGCATCCTTGGGGGCACCCAGCTCTGTCTGGGGAAGGAACGGGAAGGGTCCCTGGAGGTGTCACCAGGGCTGTGCACAGGAGATGGTCACATGGCCATGGCTGGGCAGTGTTTCTGAGAGCCAGAGCTGGTGGGGAGCAGGGCATGGGAGGATTTTGCTCACACACCCTCTGCATCACTTCTGCCTCTCAAGAAGTTGAGACATCCGGGGGCTGGCTTTTCCGTGACACCGCGTGCTCTTCTGGTTAGCAAAAATCCCCAGCTCTCCCTTGCACTCCTCCTGCACACTTTCAGTCTCGTTCCCCCATCACAGCCACCTCACTGGTGTGTCCCATCACCCACGGCCAGGCAGGAGGCTCAGGAGCTGGTGTCTCTAGTGGAAATGATCCTTACTACCTCATGCTGGCAGAAGGAGATTTTCCCTTCACAGGATGGGAAGGCTGAGGCCAGCAGGACTCCTACCCCAAGCCCCTCCAAGGCCAACATTTCTCCTGGTGACCTTGAGGCAGAGACTCGAGGCAGCTGGCTGGCTCTCAGGGCCTGTCCCCCCATCTGAAATGCCAGCTCAGTCTATAAATAACACCTGGCATGGTTCTCTTCCCAGGCATCAGAGCACTGAGAAACTGAGCCCTCTATGCTCTCACGCCGCCGGACTCGTGCTCCATTCTAGCGATGGGGAAGCTGAGGCACGGTGGGGTCCTTGGCCCTGCCTTGCAGTGAGCCGTGATGCAGCACTGTGGGTTTGCAGGGCACTGGGAGGTGTTTTCCAGTGGCAGAGAGACTGGTCCCCACTGGGAAGGGGAGGATTTGATGGGGGCTATTGCTCTGCTGGGGGGTCCACAGGTTGTCCCACCCCAGCTCTGCTGTCAGGGCAGTCAGGGTACCTTTGTCCCCAGAGAAGGGGACCCGCAGGGGCCTGGTGTGTCGTACCCCTGTAGTAGCCCCCCTGCCCTCCTCACTCACTGCTCCCTCCTCACCATATCTCCCAGGGGTGGCAGCTCCCACCCCACCAGCTGCCTCCTGGGGCAATCGGTGGGGAGCACACGGGCCTTATCTGCGGGCCATCCGCGGGCAGGGCTCCCTGCCATCCCTATCAGAGGGGCGGCTCCGGACCCGGGGCTGAGGGGAGCCGGCCCCGTTCCTGCTGCCCTGGGGCCGGGGCTGGGGGCATTGTCACTTCCCCACACTGACCATTGCAGGGGGATGGTCGGAGATCCGGGACAGCTCTCCAGCCCTGTGCTGTGACACTGATGGGTTTGCAGGGGTCCAGCCAAGGCCACCGCACTGGGAGGTTGTGGATTGTGGAGGGGCATTGAAGGTAGATGGTGGCAGCAGCCTTATGACACAGCATGAACCACACCCCCATCCATTTTCACCAAATTCTCAGCAGCAACTTCCTCACCAGAGTGATGCTTGCAGGGGCTGGGGATGGGGGGGTTGACAGGTTTGACACCCTGGGAAAGGCTTTTCTGTCCCTTTCACAATTGTCATTGACCTCTGTGTTTTATTTTGTTCTTGAGTTGCACCCACGCTCCTGTTTCCAGTGGCTTGGCAGGGTGCTGCTGGAAAGCTGGAGGAGTGGGGACAACTCTCTCCAGAACCCCAGGGGTGTGGGGGACCAGGGTCATCTGTGGCTGTGCAAAGCATGGGCATCCCTGTGATGAGGTGCCTGTGAAGTGTGGTTTTCCCCAACAGTGGGGCCAGACATCCCCCTGTGCTACCCCAGGTTCCGCTGCTCTTGGGGTGCTGGTCCTGCCTGGCAGAGTGACCAGGCAGAGTGAGGGATGTCCCTTGGGAGAGGGAGCATCCTGGCTGCTGTGTCCCACTGAGCAGGGTCTGTCCCTCTGTGTCCTGTGACAGCAGTGAACATGGATCACCAAAAGCTCAGGGTGCAGATCTTTATAGTCCACTTTCTGGCTGGACCACAGCCTGATCTGGTGTGAGATTCTCACTCCTCAGCATCCCTGTCATCCACAGTGGCCTCAGGCTCTGGATAGGAGAGGAGAGTATGAGGAGGAATGTGTTTTGGTCTCCTACTGGCTCCTACCAGGGCTTTGAATGAGGATTTTTCTTCCCTGGCCATGGGGAAGCTGGTCATGGTCTGCTGGGAGCCTGCTGGGCCCACCAAAGTCAGCTCCTCTGGCCATAACCACAGGGAAATGAGTGGAAAACGGTATAAAAACCCAGGCAAATATTTGCATTTCAAGCGATGGTGTGGTTCAAATGCTGTGTCAGCGTTTCCAAGTGTTTGGGAATGTTGACACAGCAGCAGCGTGGGCGATGTGCTGGGGGGTACAGCATATAGGGCAGGTATGGGGCACGTACAGTGTGTAGGGCCAGGGATATGGGGCTTGGTTAATGGGGCTGAGGGGAGGGCCAGGTGTGCGCAGCACCTCTAACTGCCAAGAGGGTCTGCTTGGCTATTTTTTGGGGGCAGAAATTCAGTGGTCAAAGAGTTTTGTTTAAAATAAAAAAGCTAATCAAGCAAATGGAGATATTTTCCACCACTGCTGCTGGCTTGTTTGGCAGCTCCTCAGGGCAAAACAGCCACCCTGATTCTGAGGGAGCCGTGAACCTTCAAACCACCCCTGCCCTGGGCTGGTAGGTATATGGCTCCCGTGTCAGTGCTCCTTTTTCCCTCTCCACTGAACGGATTTTTGGCAGGAAAAGGGCTCCCTGTACCTGGGGTTGCTCTGTCCTGGGGCATTCTGGGAGTCTGGGGCTGAGGTCGAGCTGGTGGGAGCCTGATCTATCTGTTGTCCCCCCAGTTTTGCCCATGCCAGAGGATGCTCACCTGCTGTTGGCTCCTGTCCATCCTGCCACCTTTTGGCGGTGGCAGCGGCCTGTGTGGAGACGGGCGACTGGTTGTCTTGGTTTGCAAAGACAAATGTCTGCCAAGGAAGGTGGTAACCTGACTGGAATGGAAGGAAGACCCTTCCCTCCAAATTATTATCCTCCGAAATTAAGAGGCTCTCAGGCAAAAATGTAGAACAAGGAATTACAGTTCTTTACTAAAAATATATCTAGAACGAAACAGAACAAACACCACCACAAATAACAGAAGCAGCCCAGTACCGCTTCCCCTTTCGGTGCAGTTATAACCACGGACAGCAGGGGACGCTGCCATGTTTCGGGAGGCAAAGGGTCAGCCAGGAGCTCCAGGACTCCAGGCGCCGAGTTCCAAGACTCACCTGACCAGGAATGCGGAGACGATCTGGGAACCTTCCCGTGGGCAGCACAAGAACCTCTCACCGTTTCCCGGAGTGGATGGGTGGGGAGGGGGTGGTGTGGGAAGCTCCTCCACGGACAGTGCCAGCCCCCGCTGAGTCTGGAGCGAGCTCCGGCGGTGATAGCAGTCCGCAAAAAAACCCAGCATAGGATCTGCAGGGTCGGGACCCTCCTGGAGACGCTGCGAGCCTCAGCACGGAGGTAATCGGGCATTGGAATGGACTGCCCTGGGAGGTGGTGGATTCTCGGTCCCTGGATGTTTTTAAGATGAGGCTGGATGTGGCACTCACTGCCATAGTCTAGTAACCACGGTGGTAGTGGATCAAGGGTTGGACTTGATGATCTCAGAGGTCCTTTCCAACCCGGCTGATTCTGTGATTCTGTTCTATGATTCTATGATTCTATGACAGCTGAGCGCTAAAGCCGATGGGACCAGAGGCGCGTGGAACAGGCGAAGATGAACGCGGAGACCCCTCCACACCACTCCCCACTCCCGAGCCAGGAAAGAAGTGAGCAAAAATCCTCCCAAGTCCAAACCCACCGTACCTGCTCTCCCCACACCGCCCCAGGGCATAGGCAGAAGAAACCAAGGAATTCCACCTCTGCAGGGAAAGCCATCAGCCCTTCAATGGGAGAGCCATTAAGATCCGAGCTAGAAAGACAATTGAACCTTGATGTTTATCTCTCCCTAGCAGAAGGGCTTGCTTGCTTTTATCTCAAAACCGTGAGTTGTTGTGGAGAAAATTCATCAAAGGGTTTAAACCTATAACACTGGGGGACAGGGGTGCCCACAGACCCTGATGGTCCCATGACCATACACCCCAAACATAGATAGGGGCTGCCGTAAATAAGAGGCTGGGGGGACCCTGGCCTACCCCATCCCGCTGCGTTCCCCCTCTCCACATCCATCTCCACCAGCTCCCGGGGCAGGTCGAAGCAGGCAAGTTGGAGGCACGTCCTGTCCTGCTGGCGCAGGGAGCGCTCAGCGCCTTGAACTGCGGGGGTGAGAGCCCTCCGTGTCCCCAGCTCTGGGGTGGTGTCCACCCCAGGATGGTGTGATGGTGTGTGGATGTGTCCTGGCCCCATGCAGGGTGGGATGGGGTGGTCTTGGGCAGGGTGATGGGGCTGGGGGCTTGGTGGAGTGGGTCAGTGCTGCTGGGTGTCACCGGTGCTTCCAGGACCAAGAGAGGATGGAGGGGGGAGTGTGTGCGATGATGGAAACCTCCTTGTATTCGTGTGCATGTGTGGCTGGACCAGCTCATGCAGAGCATCAATATGTGGTGCTGCCCCCCTGCTCTGGGCTTGGGGTCCAGTCATGTCCTGCATCCCTGTCTCAGGTGGGCAGGATGCTCCATGCCCCACAGCCATACCTGGCACCTTGGGGTGTGCTGTGCTTGGGGAGCCAGGGCTCAGTCCTGCTTTGGTACTACCTCAGTGGTGAGGGGGGTCATGATGATGCTGGAGCAGAGTCAGGGACAGACAGACCCAGGTGTGCTGGGCAAGGGGACCACCACGTGCCCCCATGCAGTGGGCACCCATGGGTGGTGCTGGCCCTGTGGCTGCATGCAGGCAGGGGAACAGGCTCCTGCACAGCCTGTGTGCACAGCACACTGTGCAGCACGTGTGCATGCGTGCTGGGACAGAGCTCTGCTTCCCTGGGGCCACGGATACGTGCAGGTCATGCCTGTGGTTATGGACCACAGGGGGAAGAGCACCAGGTAGATGAGGCAGGAGAGCAGGACTGCCATGACACAGCAGTGACCGCCAGAGGCCGGCACAACAGACATCACAGGAGCTGACCTGTTTCTTCAGATGCAGGCAATGCTGGTGATACTGGTGTGGCACAGGGGTGCTGGGTGGGGGACCCCCCATAGGGACCCTGCACCACGTGGGGTCCAGGAGCACCCAGGGTTTTGGCCACCCCCTGCAAGGGGTTTGCTTGTGCAAGGTGGGGGTAAATGTGTGTGTGTGAGTGCACAGGGCTGGGTGTGCAGTGTGCCAGGTTAGTATCGGGGTACAGCATATAGGGCAGGTATGGGGCACGTACAGTGTGTAGGGCCAGGGATATGGGGCTTGGTTAATGGGGCTGAGGGGAGGGCCAGGTGTGTGCAGCAACTCTAACATGCACAGAGCCCCCACAGCAACACCCTCCTTTCCCCATCCCATTCCCATAGCAACCTCACCACCCCATTCCCATGAAAATGGCAGCGTCCTGCTCCCGCAGCAAGATGCAGGGCAGCCATTTGGGGTCCTGGTGCCACTGGCTTCAGCAGGAGCCCACTGCCAGAGGGGCAAAGCGTAGAGGGCTCCAAAGGGACCCAGTACAAACCAGTTACTCATTTTCTTTGGGGTACTGGGAGGACACCTGGAGCCGTGGGCACCCCTGGGACCCATGAGGATGCTGAGATCCCTCTAAGACAAGGATACACTGCTCCTAACAGCTCAGCTCTCTACTCAGTGTGCCACCTCTATCCCGCTGTCCCCCTGCTCAGGCCAGGGTGCTGCTGCTCTGCCCTGGGGCCGGGGTGCTGAGCCGGGGCTGAGCACTGGGCCAGCCCTGCCCCCTAGTGCCGTGGGAGCTGCTCCCTGCAGGGCTCAGCCCCGGGGCTGCTGGAGCTGAGCCACCACAAACTCCTCACAGTGGAGGAGCTGGCAGGCTTCCCACTGCCCCACGGCATCACCTCCCACCCCACCACCACTGCTGAGGGGACAGAAGGACACGTTCTGGACCCTTCATGGCATGACCAGCCCATCTCAGGGGTGCCCTTGGGGATATGCAGCAGTGTCACCCCAGCACAGGTGCCCTGGGACACGCAGGAGTGCCGGCACGGGTGACAGCCGCCTTCCCGGCACCCCGGGTCGATAACCGGGCGGCCGAGGCTCTCTGTGGGCCGGGACACCAATGGGTGGCTGCAGCAGCGGGAAAGGGGGGGAGCACCGGAGGCTCTGGTTAAACTGGAACGAGGCGCGGCGTCCGCCCGCAGTCCCTGCCCTGGGGACTCTGACCCCGTGGGCCGGCGAGGGGAGCTGAGGCAGGCGGTGACAAGCAGCTCCACAGACACTGGGACGGAGCCGGCAAGGGCAGAGCAGGATGGATCCCACCTTTGAGCTGGCAGATGACCCCAGGTGGGTGCTGGAGACCCCCACGCTGCTTTTCAGCCAGGCAAATCTAACTTTTTGCAGCAGAATTTCAGATTATTCCATCTGTCAAGAAAGGGAGCCGCTTGTGGGTGAGGCAAGTCAGCCAGGGGACTGCGGGGACCGTGCAGGGCTGGGTGTCCCCACATCCTTGTGGCCATGTACAGCACTCCGTTCTGCTCCACAGGTTCTCCCGCACTCTGGTGGAGATGCTGATCAGGAACTACAGCGTGCCGGCAGCCTGCTTCTCCCTGCCGCCCACCTCCCGGCAGCTGCTGCACCGTAGGTGTGGGGACAGGGTTGGGGACACCCTCCCTTTGTTGCTGGCGGGACCAACAAGGGATGAAGGCGGTAGGGTGGCTGTGGCAGCTGCAAGCAAGGAGCAGCCCCAAGGAAAGGGGAGGCAGCATGGTGCTGCCAGGGTCTTAGCCTCCCATCCCACAGTCCTGCCTGCAGGGATGGGGATGGCCCA
The DNA here is from genome assembly GCA_013399855.1 of Oxyruncus cristatus. NCBI lineage: Eukaryota > Metazoa > Chordata > Aves > Passeriformes > Cotingidae > Oxyruncus > Oxyruncus cristatus. The sequence continues at coordinate 716,365 of VXAY01002771.1, read as the reverse complement.
GGAAGGGCCAGCACTGGGGCAGGTGACATGGGACAGGGAGCAGCGGGGCAGAAATGCCAGCTCTGGCAGAGCCAGACACGTGCAGGGTGTGGCACACAGCTTCCCAAACCTGTGGAGTGGTGGGTCGGGGGGCAGCTCTCTGCAGTAGTGGCCCCAGGAGGGACAGGACAAGATTAAGACGGCTTCTCCCGCCTCCCCGGCAGAGCTGGACATGACCCAACTCACCATCATGGGCCTCTGCACCATCATGACACTGCTGTCGGTCGTGATCTTTGTGGAACAGGCTTTCTACCTCACCCGCAAGATCCGCTGCCCCATCAAGATGAAGACCCTTCGCTGGAGCAGCTCGGCCCCTACGGTGAGCTGCTGTGGGGGTGGTGGGGGCATCACCCCGGGGGGCCAGAGCCTCCCAAGGGGTGCCAGCCCACAGGAGGGGCTGTGTCAGTGTGCCAAGCTCGTGTTCCCCCAGGTTGTGTCTGTGGTCAGCTGCTTTGGACTGTGGTTCCCGCGCTCCGTGATGGTGGTGGAGATGGCTACCACAGCGTGAGTATCACCCACCCCAGGGCAGGGGCACTGTGGAGCTCATGGGGCTTACCTTGCCTTCCTCCTCCTACTCCCCAGGTACTTTGCCATCTGCTTCTGCCTCCTGATGCAGGTCATGGTGGAGGGCTTTGGGGGGAAGGAGGCAGTGCTCAGCACCCTGAAGGATGTGCCCATGGTGGTCAGCACAGGGCCCTGCTGCTGCTGCTGCCCTTGCTTGCCCAAAATTACCATGAACAGGTGAGGGAGAGCTGGGATAAACCCCTTCCCCTGGGGAGGGCTTTCAGTCCCTGCTTCTGCTGGGCTGGAAGAGATGTCCCAGGGCAGGGGCTTGGAGACCTCAGAGTGCTATTGGTCTTTCTCTCCATGACAGGAAAAAGCTTAAACTGCTCATGCTGGGGACTTTCCAGTATGCCTTCTGCAGAGCAGTCGCTGTCTTCCTGGGGCTGGTCCTGCACGCCGATGGGAATTATAACCCTGCTGACGTGAGTGCCAGGGCACAGGGATGGGCAGGGCAAGCTCCTACACAGGGAGCCTCCACCTGCCCTCGCCTTTCCCAGCAGCTTTGTCAGCTCAGGAATATTCTCTGTGTGCTGCCCCTACAGATTTCGGCGGAGAGCGTGGCCCTCTGGATCAACACCTTGGTTGGTGCCTCCACCCTCTTTGGGCTGTGGGCCCTGGGCATCCTCTTCCGGCAGGCCCGGCAGCACCTGGCTGAGCAGAAAATCCAGGGCAAATTCACCTGTTTCCAGGTGAGCCCCTGTCGTGCCCAACCCCCTCCTGCAGCACAGATGGGATGAGGCAGTGCGGGGGAAGGTGGTGGGACAGGAGCTGCTGCTGGGAGAGAGCCCGGTCCGGCTGTGGGACAGCGGGAAAGGTGAAGGGTGGGATCCTGGCAGCGGTGCAGCCCCCACCACCTGTGGTGTTGCTGGTCGCAGCTCCTCGTCGTCCTGACGGCACTGCAGCCTGCCATCTTCAGCATCCTGGCCAACAGCGGCAGCATCGCCTGCTCGCCACCCTTCTCCTCCAAGGCCAGATCGCAGCGTAAGTCGGGAGACGGGGGAATGGCATCGTGTGCTCCTGGCCGAGCCCCTCTGGCACACGGTGCTGTGTGGGGAGGGGGCATGGTGGAAGGTGGCAGCTTCAAATGACCCTTCTGCTTTTCCAGAGATGAACTTGCAGCTATTGATCCCGCAGACCTTCATCCTGGCAGCGCTGACGCGGATGTACTACCGCAAGCAGGACGACAAGCCGGGCTATCAGCCCTTCGGCTTCGCACCCACAGGCACTGACGTCAAGGCGTGAGCGGGAGGGAGAAACTGGGGTGCCAAGGGGTAGAGTGGGGTGAGGGGCTGGTCTGCCCTGTACAACCATCTCCTCCCCGGCCCTGGGGAGCTGCTGGCAGCAGACGAGGCGGAAGGGGAAAGAGCATCTTGGGACCGAGTGAAAGGGTCTGAATGCTGAAAGCCACAAGCCAAGGGGGTTCGTGAAGCCACCTCCAGCATGGGGGCTCTTGTTTAGCACTGAGTAAAGATGAATTTGTACTTGAGTCTCCTGTTGGTGACTGGGTTCATATTAACTCTGCCCAGGTTGGGTGGGAGATGACTCCATAGAGGGGAAGGAGGATGAAGCCCAGAGCACCCAGCCATGGCATGGGACCATCATGAGGTCCCCAACATCCAGCTGTGACAATGACCTCTGGGTGCTGCTGGCTGGGGTCCCAGAGCCAAGGCGAGGCCAGGGTGATGGTGATTTCTCCCAAAACCTCTGGATGGGTCTGGCCTGTCCTTGGCGCACGTGCTCCATGGCAGTGGCTGCTCCTGAGAGCATAGAGGGAGCATCCACACCTGCCAGCCTGGAGCCAGGCAAAAGGAGCCTCAATGAGCCTTTGTAACTCAGGCAAGTAGTTAATGTTGCCTTAACCAGCCTTGCCCCAGTACCAGTATATGCTCTACACTCAGAACAGAGGTGGGGACAGACATCAGGAGCAATTGCAACTTGCAAAAACCACCGGGTAATCTTTTGACTTCCAAGTATTCATTACAGACATCACAATAGGCTCAACTTAGCCCATGTTTTCAAATGAAGAGATCACATGTTTAAAATCCTAAAAGTTGCAGCACCCTCTGATGCTCTTGCTTCTACCAGAATCCTTGGCACCTTTCAGCTCTATTCTGCTGCTGCTGTTCTTTGCCATCAGAAAATCCCCTCCTAGGGGCTTACACCAGATCTACAGAGAAAGTGAGGTAGGGCTTATCACAGGAGCGGACTCTGGATTTATCAGCATCAAATTCCACACATTCTTCTTCCTTGCATGCTAGTAAAGTTTTGTTTTCCCACTGTACCTCTTACTTCATGCTTAATTCAAGCATGTCCCTTCTGGATGTTTCTTTTGAAGAGTGAGGGATGGGTCAGGGGTTTGCAGGACAGCCCTGAAGCAGCAGCACTGGGTATATCTGTGGGGAACAAGATGATCCTGGGAAACTTGGTCACATGGGTTGCTGAAAGATCATTGTCCTATTCCTGATAGGACATGACAGTGCTGGACAGAACTGGTCCAGTGATCCAGGAGAAAACAAAACAACAAAGGCAAAAAAAAAAGAAAAAAAGACTAGACTGGGATTTGTGTGTCCAATTTAATTTCAGTGCAAGGAGGAAGCAGGGATTATTGGTTACAAGAAACAGCTCTGTTATTCCAAGTTACATGTAAAACCATGGCTGGCTTCTTACCAAGCACCCCAGGTTTTGCAGAGAGACCAAATATGTTAAGGTCCCTGTAGAACAAGCCACCATCCAAAACACCACTGTTATCTGAATTTACAGAACACTGTTGCATAACTTGTGTTTTAATCAGTAGTAAGGCTCTAAAGCAGCCTGGCCTTCGTGATCCAGCTCAGGAAAGCAATGCAACACCCATACTGAGGAAAGGGTGAGGAAGGGAAGGTGGGAAGGTGAGGGAAGAGATAATGTGGATGACAAAAAGTAAGTGCTCTACCACTCATAAACCAGAGGATTAACAACTGGTTTCTACCAAGTGACCATCATTTGCTCCTTACAGCTTAAAATCCATAGCAGCCAGCCACGCTCCCACAGCCACACACATCCCTGCTGAAAAAAGTCCAAGTGGAAGATTAGGGATCCCCAAAATATCCTTCCCCATACTGGCTCTGAACTCAACAGAAGTACAGAGTCTCTGTCAAGCCCTTTGGGCAGCATGACAAAGGACCAGCAAAATAAAAGCTGGAAAGAAGCTGCAGCCTGTTCCTACCACAGGGCTACCACGTACCCTGGAAGCATCACATCATGCAGAGCTTGTGGCAGCACATGGTGAGTTTCCTCCTTGCACCTGCTGCTTCCCAAGCCTCACATCCCGATCTGGAGACCTCCCTACAGCACTGCCGACTGGGCTCTGAGCCGTGCTCTGCTCCTAGCACTGCAGGATACAGGCAACTCGGCCCAGCAGCTCCACCCAGAGACCACAGAATCACAGGCAAACCCGACAGAAAAGTGAGCGGGAGCTCCAAAGCTACACAGCAAGGCCAGTCCCTCCAGCGCCGGCTGCGGCACAGTGCACCGACCTGCCCTGCTCAGGCACGGGAGGGTGAGTGCCCTCGGGGAGCTGCAGCCCACAAAGGTCAGTGTTATCACAGACACGACAGCAGGCACAACTGGACCATGGATTCAAACGAGATTACACGTTTAAAGACTTAAAAAGGTGCAGCACTCTCTGATGCTCTTTCTAACCTGCTTCAAGGATCAGTGAGCCTGCACCAATTTGTGCATGTGCTGCACAAACCAGATAACTGGCACATGAACTGGGACCCTTCGTGGGGGTAAAACGTGCCCTTTATCTGTCCAGCTGCACACACTGACATGGACAGCAAATTGGCTGCTTTGTCCTTAGAACAGCGACTTCACAGCACCAGTGTAAAGGACTACTCCAGCCCTTAGAGCACAGCAACTGAAACACAAACACGCACAAAGAACAGTGCTGAGGGGTTGTCTGCACAGACAGTGACACGTATAACACACCACAGACTGGGACAAGGAACTTCTCAAAAGAGCACACACATTCATTTCCTACATGGGCTCTCATGCACCTGAGGAAACACATAGACAGCATGATTCATTCTCTTCTCTCCAACAGCAACTGAGGGCTCAATTTTAGCAGTCTTGTTGAGGTTAGCTGGACAGGCCTTTCCTGTGCAGCCCCTGTATAATTTGGAGTTGTGAATGCTGCGTGCTCTACGGGGTGTGCCACTCCACAGTGCCATGAGTCCTTCCCGGGTGTAACTCCTGCGTGCCAAGCTGGTACCCCTACCCAGCACGCCCTCACTGCGACACTCTGGGAAGCTCAGTTTAGAGGCATGTGAGCACTGCAGGGTCTGCTGGATAGACTCCTATCGCTCCAGCCCAGCAGGGAGGGCTCTGTTTCCTAGAAGCCTTGTTACACCACTGCTTTGTGAGTGCTCTCGAGGTCATGCTGGTTGAGGAACTGAGGGGTCTTTCGTTTGGCAGCAGCACACATACTGCCTGGGTGGGGGGGGATAAGACAGAGGAGCTGAAGGAAAGAAGAGACAGATGGATCTTCCCACTCTCCCTCTTGCCTGGAGGTTTAACAAGGGAAAAGAAACAGAAAAAAAAAGCCACGCTTGAGTGCTATTCTTTGCGCTTTTAACGAGTATTTGTTTAAAATATAAAAGCCATCTTCATCCTGGAAACCATTAGAACGTAAACAATAAAAAGGGGATTTGGGGAGAAGAAGGGAGAGGAGGTTTGAATGTGCTTCCAGGCAGCAGCCCTTGCTAAGAGCAACGGGTGCCTCCAAGGCCCTGCGCTCACCGTCAGCCCTGTTCCTATGGCTCTCTTGCTCATTTAGAGTTCCCCGCTGGGTCTGGACTTAGGATTCTGCGATTAGCAGTTCACAGCAAATCCTGGCAGGTAGCTTAATCCTCTTCATCCTCACTGATGTCATAGGTGACTGCAGACTCGTTCCTGGAGCGGTTGGCGGGTGAGGAAGGAGGAGTCTTGGTGGAAAAGGGCCAGCGGAAGGAGGGAGATGGGGAGCGGTCATGTGTGGGGCTACTGCTGGGACTCTGCTTCGGGCTGATGGCCTGCAGCATCCGGCCCTTGCCCTCCTTCAGCATGTGTTTCTAGTGATGGAAGCAGGAAGACAGTTAGCATGGTTTAAACAGTCATGGAAATGAACACTACTTACAGCTTGTGCAGCAAGAGTTGTGTCCCTTCAATACTTTGTGCAATGTAAGAGCAGAAAAAGCCCCAGCATCACTTTGGGCTTTGGAAACTGCACTCAGAGTAATCACCACACATTTTCAAGCACTCCTAACATCAAGTGCCTGTGATATTTACCCAGCAGCACAGGAAAGCCTGGCATAAACAAGTAGCTTCAGACTCATCCCAAGCCAGTGACAAAGTGACTGTCATCCTCTTAGCAGCTCAGTGGCCTGCAGGGCACAAGCTGGAGTTGACAGGCCTGCTCGTGGGACAGAGGAACTTTTCACCTACAACCATAACTGGTGTTATCTAGTTGGCAGTGGTGAGGGCCCCCTGAAAACAGGCTGCCCAAGCCTGGGACAACTTGTCTGGAGACAGGTAGCACACTGAGCACTGCAATTAAACCCTAAATGTTTGCTCTGCAGACTCTGCAGAAGCCCTACAATAAGCATTGATCTCTCCAAGATCCCCTTTTCCCAGAGCACCTCCTTACCAATGCGCCTTCTGGACCAAACATCTCCAAGAAATTGCCGATGAACTCTCGGGACTTCTCTTCCCACTTCTGGATGAGATCAATGCTCTTCTCCTCCACTTTCTGGACAAATTCCTTTGACTTCTCCTCTACATCCTTCACCCTCTTTTTCACCTTATCCACGCGTTCCTGGAGGTGGTATTTCTTCTCCTGCACAGTAAGTGGTGGATCAGAACACAGCTCACCAGATCTGAGTGGTGACCACTTCTGCTCTGTTACTGCACTGAACTGCTGCTTAAGACTCAGCATCTCCATTAGTCTGGTGATACTTCTCCTTCATTTCCATGACACTTCTTCCCTAGACTACATGGCAGACACAGTGAGGCTGTGAGACACTTTGTGGCAGGCACTGGCACAGCACACAGAGCAAGACTAAAGCCAGAGATAAGCACTATCTAATAGGAGTGCATGGAAGAAGGAAATATTTATACAACATACAGATTAGATTTGAGTGACCTGCTGTAGGTCTCTCTGCATATCACAACAGCACCAGTCTTTTTGCTGGGTGTTTTTAAACAGAGGCAGAGTTACATGCCAAAGAGAGGCCAAGCAGCCGTTACCTCTCCTCTTTCATTGTTGTTCACAGGCATGGTATGAGTGATAAAAAAATGTTTACTACTTTACTTCCAACATCAGAAGTGTCTTCTGCCATGTATTTTGTTTGTGGGCTAGAGCTGCTCAGCAGAGGATCAGGGCATGTCCTTCTGTCCTACTCAAGCACTTACTGCTACTCTTGCAGCTCCAGGAGTACAGTACAGTACAGAACAGTACAGTGGGAACAGGATCAGATTTTATCCTCTACCTTAAGAAGGTGGCTGAGGGAATAGGAGAGAGATGAGACAGCAGCTGCTGCCAAAAACAACTCGCTTTTCATTCAATTCAAGAAAGCACACATTTCGCCACACACCCTCTCTCCAGCTCTTTCAACAGGTAAAATGCCACCAGGATATCTCTGACAATGAAGCAGTATTAGCAAATCTCCAGTTCCTCCGGGTGGGTCCCTGAGGTGATTTCAGGGACAGAAGAAGTCTAATTTCTACTCCAAGGACATTGGTTTGGTGCAAATGCTTAGCTCTGCAGACCGGCCTTTTACTGGCATGTGGCAGGACTGTGCTATCACTAGACAAGACTCAGCATCTTCACACTCCGCAGCATGTGGTGAGACCCCCTTCAACTCACGTTTATGAAGCTGACATTGAGCTCTTTAGCCGTGTAGCCCCGCTGCAGGTTCCGTCTGACATAAACATCATAGTCCCGCACGATCCGTGTGATGATGTCTGACGTTGAGATCCCCTCGGTCCTCTGAGTGGGTGCAAACATGCCTAGAGTTGGGGAACAGGACCCAGGACAGCTGTAGCAAGACATATGGCAAAAAGGTGCTGCCACCTCTATTAGGAAACAATCTCTCCTGTCAAGAGCCCCTTTCCTAACTGTCCTCCCATCACCACACCTTTGTCCTTGAATGTACAATACCAGAGTCCTTTCTGGGACTATAAGACCAAAGCTTGCTAAAACTCTCTCAAAATACCAGGTATTCTAATGAAAAGTTCTTCATTTTAGCTGGTATAAAGACTATTGATCATAACCCACTGCATATGGAATAGTGTGGGGACAAGGATAGGACAAGGGGCCCTACAATTTAATGGGTGGAAATATAACACGCTGTGAGGGCTAAGTTTGGACAGATATAAGAAGGCTGCACCCCCAGTGAATTTTACAGCAAACAGTTAGAGGAGCCCCTTTGCTAAGCTCATGAAATTCCCATTTGTGAGAATCTGTAAGTCAAACTGTTTTCAAAAGGTGGCAGTTAATTCAATCACAACTAGATTGGAATTAGGAATTAATGCTGGGCCATGCGTGGCCTGGAACATGGAACAGTCCTACTGATATGAAATAGGGCCTAAAGTTGCTTCTTCCTGCCCCCAGAGCCTCCTGGGCAGACCTTGCTCCCAGAGGGGCACCGCCACTTCCCCAGGCATAAACAGTCCTCTCATACACAGGCACAGGAAAAACTACAGCAGATCTTTGACAGGAAGCCCTGGGGAATCTGACTCAGACTCACCTGCCTCTTTTATATGCTTATAGACATCATCACTGCCAGCAGAGGAATAGGGGATGTCATCGTGTGCAACAAAGTCGATCTGAAAGTTAAGAAAGCGAGTCAACATTTTATCTTGAATGTGCAGCTCTCCTGCTTCTGTCAAAGGTTGGTAATTTTCGGCTCAACACCTCCACGCAGGGGTGCGACAGAGAACAGCAAGACACTTTCCGCTGTTACAAAGCAACACCGAGTTCTCACTGGCAATTGCCTATCAATTGTAAGCGCATGCCAGAGAGGCAAGGAAAGGCTGGGAATAAGGACACAGCTGTTTTAAGCCCCACAGAGAAATGGTTTGTTAACGGTAACAGGTCTCCCCTGGAGACTCCTTCACCTCTCAAAGCAGTTCAACAGATGTTAAGAGATTCCTTTCACTTTATCTCACCAACTGTTAAAAGACTCTCAAGGCAGCTTGCCTGGTCTCCTGCTGCAGGGAACCTCATGAAAATCTAAGCTGCTCCTGCTGTAAGCAGGGAGTTGGGCCAGACACATCCCAGAAATCCCTTCCAACCCATGTTATCCTCTCCCTACTGCATTTCACACCTATCTCTACCCAGCACCAACCTCTCCTGGAACAGCAAGAACCCTCTCAGGCTTCTTCACCCTGTCACAATCTCTACCTTATTTTACCACCACCTGCCAGCTCAGCAAATGCTTCTAATCTCCCAAGAAATCCACTTGATTCCCATAACCCAGTTCATTCTATATTCAAGGAGTTTCAACAGAAAGAGCTTGCTCAGGCAGAGGTCACTCCCAAGGATGAATTCTTGTTGTGAGCAGATAAGAGGCTAATCAAAATTCCAAACAGATCAGATACCACAAATTACCCTGTGCTCTGCCAGGAACTCGGGCGTGAGCGTCCACGGCGCGTTTCTCACCACTTCGTCCACATAGCGACAGTGCTGCACAGCATCATAGCGCTCATTCTCATTCATTACCGTGAAGCCCTTGAAGTTATGGGTCAGCTCATCACTGCAGACTGGAGAAACAGGCAGACAACAGTGAGCCTGAGGTACTTACCCCGGTGCTTTACAGTAAAAGGACCTTGCACACGCCCCTGCTGGCAGAGGCTGGCACTGGCGCTTCCAAACCCAGCTCCTCCAGCCACATAGCACCAGAAACAGGGAGCAGTACAGGGCACTAAACTCCTGAGCAATTCTGGGCAGGCTGTTTGGGGAATTTCTGCCCTAGCTGGGGACCCACACCCCAAGCCTTCAGGGTCTCTAGAGCTTACAACGCTTATCAAGAAAACCAGCCAACAGAGAAGACAACTCTCCTGTATGAAACGGCACCTGGGGGCCTACTGGGCTTTTCAGCCTATGGATGCCTCAGGCTTGGAATCTGAAGTCCACAAAAAACTCCACTGACTAAACTTTCCGATTTTATGGCACAAAATGCCATAACACAGTCGAGTTCTTGGAAAGTTGTATTAAAACATAGGGTGAATTCACAGGAAATCAAGTTAGCTTAATTATTATGTTCTATGAGAAGGTAAATTAACTACTCTTCATAATCTGCAATGCAAGGTATCGAGGAGGGAGTTTTGTTTGATCATTAGACTCAAAAGTAAACAGGGCATTTACCAGTCTCACTGGTATTGGATGTATTTACGTTCTAGACAAACAGATGATAAAGAGCGGGTGAGACTGTTCCCAGCTTGGAGCTCATGTTCTCTTGGGCTGTGGCCTCTGGTCTCAGTCCTGGTGCAAGGGGAGCAGCTCATTTCCCTCCACCTCCTCACCAGTCTCTGAGAGGCAGAGAGTGTGGTTATACTCCTTGATACTTTAACATGTTAATAGTTTGTCCTGAAGTTATTTTCCTGCTTGTTTCACAATGTCTGTGTACATGGGGACGTCATTCCACTTTCAAGATTTCTAAGATCAGGGTATTTTTGTAGTTGGAACAACTGTTTCAGCTCTCCTCCCTCCCCTCCCCTTCCAGACACTACTACAGTGCACACAAAACAATGCAGATGTACCACTATAAAAATGCCCTCAGCAGTGATGAAACTGTGATAAGGAAACAAACCACCCAAGGATGTTATGATCGTTCTATTGAAGGATCAGAGTTTCATTTTGCTTCAGGAAGCTAGTGGGAGTTGAGAAAACTAATTAAAGGTATTCTCAGCTTTCATACTTTAGCATCACTACACAGTCTGACCAGGGGTCAGCTCTTGACAGACAACATGTGCTGCCTGAGGGGCACAGAGGCACTGCCTGGACAGAGGGCCATGTACTGCAGCAGCCAGAAGAAGGGTATCCATTTTCCCCCTATATTCTTGAAGGAGGCCTGGCTAAAACACCTCTGTTAGATCCTCTCAGGCACTTGACAGGATATTTCTGGCATCATCAAAAGACTTATGACCTGACAGTCAAAACGGTGAACTTCTATTTGGAGAAATGGGGCCTCACTGACTTCCATGTGCCCAGGCACATGCCCAAGAAACCACTCTGATCTCCATGCTCCTAAGGGGATCTGTTTGGCATTAAGCAATTCCCATAAGCAATCCCCAGCAGGGAGCTGGAGAGTGACTTGCAGAGCGATACAAATGACACAAAGCTCAAGCAGCCACAGAGGGACTGTTATTCTTTAACTGTCTTATTCAAGAGTCAAATGCTCAACTATCCCTAATATGTTCTGATACTCGGATGTGCAACTCACCTGTATCTGTCACAAAATAGAAAGGTCAAATTACAACAGCGCTATCAAAAATCTTTTCCTGAAGCACTCACCTGGTACAGGGAATCTTTCTCCAGACATATCCAACCCTCAACATATTGCAATAAGACTCCAGCAACATTCAGGACAACCAGCTGCAGTGAGAGCCACAGAGGCCACAAAGACAAAAGCCCTGTATGCACAACCACAGACACAGGTAAACTGTACTCCCGCAACAGCCAAAGTCAACAAGGTCACTCCTTACCTCCAACAATGAGGTATGTGTTTGGGAAGAGGTTCTTCGCTTGCATCAAGGCCCGGGCATGTCCAGAGTGAAACAAGTCAAATATTCCATCGGCATAAACTCTGACGGGGCGATCCACTGTGCCAAAAGGACAGAGAGACAGTTGTGAAGATGTCTTCCTGGAGAAGCAGCTGCTGCTCATGCCTGCATTTGAGGACCTGCTTAAACTCATGGGGGTGTTACAGAACACAGAGCCATAGCCAGGACAGATTTGTGAAGAGAAATGGCTGTCTCTGTCTTCCCACATAGAAACAAATGCATCTGAGCTGAAACACAATCACATTCAAAGACAGACTGAAAGCCTACCATATATCACCCTAACAAGATAAAGGGACACCTAAGGAAAAGCAAATCCTGAACATTTCCCTTCTGTGGAAATCCAAACACAGTATTAACTTTTGTCACAGCAGTGAACTACCAGAGGGGAACTGGCCCAAATGTTTCATAGGTGCCTGACTTCCTCCTGCCTGCCAGGATGGCATCTCAAGACCTTTACAGAATCCCTCTCTGCAGCCTGCTGCCACAGCTACAGTCTCGTTGAGGGACCAGTCTGTTCCAATTCCCCACCAGCATCTTTGGCTCCCCTAGACCTAATGGCTCTAACCAAAACCCCAGCTGGACTACTCAAAGAAAAGCAGACACAATTCTGCTGAACTTCTGGTATTAGTAGCTAAATCCATAGATAAATAAGGAGAAACAAATCTTTTCTTAGGCCACCTCTGCCAGGGGAGATTGTAGCTCAGCTCTTTGAGGTGAGCACAGAGGTAAAGTGAGATAGTCTAGCCCTGCCATGTAATAGTGGGAAGCTCCCTGACTTCTGGTCTTGGGACTACACAGGATTCCAGTCCTCTTGCTGCTGGTAACAGAAAGCCACACAGTCTTTGTATCTGACACACTCAGGAAGAGCCTGCTGCTCTTTAGCCTAGTTCAGGCAGACAGACTCAGAGAACTGATGTGAGCAGAAGCTCATCAAAGCTGCAGTGAGGACAGGGCAAAGATAAGACCTAGCAGGACTGCTGAGATGCCAGGGCTCCGGGCAGGGCCCTGAAGGTACCCAGAGACAGAGCCTGGGAGGTAGCAGGAAGAGGAGTTGATGCAAAGGTCAGGGTTGTCAAGTTCAAGCTAAGCAGAGGAGTCAGTTTGAGGACAGCCTCTTGCAACCACATTTAAGTGATTCTATGACCTCGGTCCTCAGATGTTAGGAGGCTCTGAAGAGCCAAGAATCTGGAGATATGCGACTGCAAAAGCTTTCTGTATGCCAAAAGAGGGCTGGTCCTGGCAGGCCTTTATAAATGTACAATCACATTCTGGAAATTGGTTGGGACATCCTTCCCTTTCCTCTGTACCTGCAGGACCCACAGTTCCTGAGCACAGACATAAACAGCAACAGGGAAGCATGCAGTGTATTTTAGTCCTAGCAGGCAGAAAACCTACCACTGTTGAAATCAAGAGACCTTTGTGCAGGCTCTGGAGACTTTCAGCTGGGAAATTAATGTGGACTGGGAAATACACTGGATTTCCAGAACCTCTGGGAGGAAACCACTGCCAGGTCTGAATCTGAGCTGGCTCATCTGTCAGCAGCAGTCAGATAGATAGAAGCGCAGCATTTTTACTGTCTCTGTAGCTATAACAGAGAGGCCAAATAAGACAGCACCATCTGCACACTCTGTTTGGCAGGAGAGGGCAGTCATCCTTCAGGTGTCAGTCCTGCCTCTGCTTTGGACTTGCAAAGAGAACAATGTTTCTCCCACATTGTTATTGTGAGGCTGGCCAACTGTCTTTAATGACACTGACTTTAATTCAAATACAGGCTAGAATGGGACATTCAGATATGTATTTTTTTTTCACTTGCCTGTTTCAACTTTCAGAAAAGATGACTTTCAAAGTGCTTAACTTCAAGCTACTGCAGAAAAAGTAGTACAGCAAATGTTCAGCTCTGACATTACTCTATAGCTGTCAGTGGCACAGGAAGAGTTAAAACAAATATGTGTTTGCTTCAAATACTCTTACTGGTGAAGGTACAGCTCCTCACACATATGAGCTTGAATTTCAGTTTTACTGGCAGGCCCAATTTCACATGGGAACAGTTATCTAATCACCAAAGCATTAACTAAGTCATTGGCTGCAAACCTGGTCCAACACACAAGGTTGTTTCAGTCTCAGAGATATCGCAATCACACCCACCCCCCAAAACCCCAACATTTACACAATCTCCTTCCAGTCTGTTTTTTTACTTACAAGGGGTCCCCCTCATCGCTTCCTCATAGGTTACTCTGATGTATGGCTTGCTGTAGTCGATTTCCACTTCATCTGAAAATGGAGCCGGTTCCCTCAGTCCCTAAACAGCCAAGGAAGTTTTGCTGTGAGAATGCAAAGGTGAGGGCAGTTCAAAGCAGCAGCACTGCCATGGCAGTGTCCTAGTCACTGAGTGACTCACTGCATCTCTGCACAATTCAGACACATGTACTAAAAGACTAGTTAGTGTAAAACCTCAAAACAGCCCTTCAGGGTGATTAGCCCGAGTTTAGAGAGTAAGAGAGAAAGCAATGTACAGTTTAGAAAACAGTTATATTGGACCCAAGAAAACCTCAGATCTGCAGCTGCTAAACCCAAACTTTGCACACACAGCACTTCACAGCAGCACAAGCCAAGCTTCAAACCTCACTGTTACAGCTCCAGCTATGCCCACTCTGGCAAGACCATCACTCTGCTGTGCCTGAGTGCTTGTGCCACGACATACAAATTGTAACAGCTCCTTGATTTGAGTATATGAGTGAGCAGAAGAGCAATACCAACAGCAGCACTAATGTGTGTATTGTCATGTTATATTACATTCCCCATTTCTGAGCCATACACAGTGAGGGACTGACCTCAATCTGTGCCAGAATACTCCAGCTGGTTCAAGAAAACTCCTCTAACTTGCTAGCTTGACCACAGCAGGACACTTAACGAACAGCTGACGTCCAGGCATCATTTCTGGTCTGCTCTGAATGGAAACAAAACATCTGCTCTTCCCATAACAAAACAACAGCTCAATTCCAGCTTCTAGCTGGAAGGTGTGGGGCAGCAATGGACAACTCATTCCAGAGTCAGAACACCAGGAAACAAGCTTACAGATCAATTAGACCTTCAAGCTGCGAAAGTCTTATCAGCCAGGCTTCCTGTCCCGCTGCAGAATCCTGCCACAGTGCCCAGCACCACTGAAACCAGAAAAACCGCTGCTATTCTTGCTAATGTCATTCCTCATTAGAGTGCTCATAGAGAAGAGCAGGAAAACAACCACTGACCGCTACAGTCAAGGAAACTGATACTGCTGAGCATCTCCTTTAACTTACTGAGGCTCTGTGTTTCACACACCACCTCCTCTGCCAGGATCCTTACTGTCAGGTAAGGCCTGCAGGCCCCTCCTTTCTTCACTGCCATTGTATCTGGGACTTTTGAATAAAATCAGATTCTTTGTAGTCTGGCTGGCACACACCTGATATGGAGCCAGCAATAAAAGCATAAAAAAGCCCTATCAAAATTATCAGAGGAACACAGAGAAATGTTCTCAAAAGGTCCTGCCAGTGTCTTGCCCTTCCTCTGCAGGGCCTGGGAGGGTCAGAACCTAACGTGGTGTGCACAGTCCAACAGGCACATGTGTCAGCAGGTTTGTTACCACCATCTGCTGCTGAGCCCTGCTGCTTCAGGGGAACATTTTGCCAGCCAGCTGCTTAACTGGGAGTGGTAAAGGCTTCAAGGCAATCTCACAGTTAGGCAACACTATTACTCTTGCTATAACAAATAAAACTTTAGCAAATGGAAGAAAAAAAAAAATCTTTCATCAGGAGATCTGTGTTTGCCCTGTGGCTAAAAATCAGGCAGGAAGCTCAGAAAGTGGCTAGATATCACCTGTCTTGTGCTATTTGTAGACAGATGCTTTATTTCTGGTACAGGACAGACACCAACTTGAAGAGGAAGTGACTCCCACGGAATAATAACCTGCACATTTCTCTTTCCTTACTGAAAAGACATGGGGTCTTTAAGAGAGATGAGGTGGGTTTGACAGCAGTCAAGGATATACAGGCTCTGTGGGATAAGTCACACAACAGCTCAAGCCTCCACTCCCAATGCTTGCCTCCCCAGTTCTCACTGTTGGCACTGCTCTTACTTCATTACCACCAATGCTGTGGGATAGGGCTGAGGGTCCTGAAGAGCAAAATGTTGCCATTGAGGAAGAAAGCTGCAACACATTGCCCTGTTTTGCCAAGGACTATGACCCCAGTGCGACGTGGCAGGGATGGCAGCTGGCTTTGGACAGAGATAAGGAAAGAACAACCAGAGCACACGTGATGCATAGGGCAGCTCCAAGAAGAGGGCAGAAGAGAACTGTGAAAAGCCCACTGTTGCAATACTGTGGGAAGGACAAGTTAAAGTCAGCCCTTTACATTGGCATTAACTGGCCCAGACCCCCTTCAGAAGAGAACCCCCTGGCTTTAGCTTGCTAAAGCTGTCCCAAGGTTGATCTAGGGGGAATCCTTTCAATTGTTTGTGCTTTCATTTTTATTGCTCCTGAACAATCCTGAAGTACCAGGAGCATAAATGCAGTCTTTCCCCAGAACAAGAGAATCAAACAGTGATCCTCCCAGTGCTTCAGAGCATGGACTCAACAGATTACTTCTGTGCGCGCTTACAGACCTCAGACCCTCCTGCAGTCCCATGTGCTTGTTTGGAGTATTTCTCCCACTGGGTCACTCAAAACACAGCTCTCAGAAGTGTCCTGCTACTCCTCCATGGATATCTACATGCATGCCTGTTCCACTTCAGCTTAAGTGACAAGCCGGACACACCACAAAAGCAGCTTAGCGATTGCCTCAGACCTAATTTAAGCCCACGTTGTAAGTATGTTATTAGTATGAACAAAGGAAGATTTCAAACTGGATTTGCAAGAAGGAGAGCTGCTGTCATGTGCTTCTTCTCCTCTGCCCCCCCTTGTTTTCTGTGTCCACAGACAAACCACCACAGCTCAATGTTCTAATCTCACACGCTCCTAAAATTCATATTTGCTTACTTACGAGTGAGCGTCGGGACATTTTTGGAGGGATTCCATCCAGCTCTGTTGCCCCATTAGGGCCAGATCCATCTTTTCTTCTCTTTCGGGAATTCAGCCTGGAGGAGGTCGGTGGCTCCATCTTGCCAAGCACGTCCAGTAAGAACTGGAACAAAATGAAGGAGGGGCAAAAAAACCAAGCAAAAAAAAAAAAAAGAAAGAAAAGAGAGATATTTGTCAGTTCTTCCAAAGCAGAATCAGTCAACAGCAGGCACAGTGTACAGAAGGTCAGTGCAAAGACACAGCCACCTCACAAGGGGCTTAGCCAGTTGTATCTGGCATCAGCTGCCAAGGCTTGACAAACAGTGCCTGGTGGGAATACTGAATCATTTAATGCAACTCAGAGCTGTTCTGCAGAGAGAAGCGTGCAGCAGTCAGCTGGCTGGATAGAAATTGAAACAAGAGTTGCAATACAAATTATAAATCATTAGTACAAGGCTAATTATATTACTCTCACATCTGAAAAGCAACCTAAGGATTATGGCACACCCAGTCCACATTCAGCCCTCACCCAGCTGTCATTTGGACTCTTTACGCTTTACACCCCCCAAGACATCCCTGTAGAAACCTCAAGAGAGGCAGGAGCAGGCCTAAGCAGATGGGTAAGGGTGAGGGAAGGGGTCAGAACTTAAACGACTAGCTGGCTTGCTGTTTGCTTTGTTGTTTGTGTAAGACCAAGCTGCAGCTCCCCAGTGGGGACAGCTCACCTTGGGATGGCTGCCACCATGCTCCCCTCTCATCCCCTGTCCCCACCGCAGTGGTGACTCAGCAGATGGTGAAGCAGCTGCTGACACCACATTAGGGCACAGAGACTTATGGCACTTCATGTACCAGGCTGTCATTAGTGGTGGTGCAGCTGAACTGCTTCTGTGACGAACAGACAGACCACCAATTTGGGACAGAAACTGTGACAGCTATGTGGACGTAAATTATCTGTGCTTTTGAGCTGGAGTCACCATACCATTCCAAAGGGGCCCTGGAGTATTAGAAAGCCCAGCTTCACACAGCTGAAGCAAAACTACAGGTTTATAGGAAGGCATGGCAGCAAATATTCCCTTTTCAGCTGCTGCAGGATTTAGAAATGGGTGGTAGATTTGCAAAAACTAAAGAGCAGCATTATGTCTCTTGCTCACTTGAAGTGTGCACCTCTCCAGTGCAGCAAATGGCACTTCTGGCCTGCCGTTCCTGAGAGCAGCATGACCCCCTCCACCAAGGAATGATCCTTACGTGTGTGCCTCAACCCCCTAATAATAAGAGCACTGTGGAATTTAAAACGTCTCCACACCCACATGCTATGGGTGTGCTGGAATGTGCTAGGTGGGGCAAGTGCAAGGTATGAGAAAGGGCAGATGCCCCTCTGAATACCACCCTTTTCCTGAGCAGAGGGGCTCTGCTGAATGTTCCTCCTTGGGATGAGCCAGTTCTGTCCTCACTAAGGGCCACCGGCAAAGCTCTGCTGTTGGCAGCCAAGAAAGGTGTGCTTCGTGGAGGAGCTGTTAAGAAGCAGATTTAGTGACTGGACTTACTCAAGCACAAATGACTCCAGGTTAAGTAATGTTCCAAAGTAAGGAGTCCAATGCAGTTAAACAACACACGAACATCCCACTCTCCCCCCTGAGTATCAGCAAGACAACACCTCTGGGTTAGAGCCAAACACAGCTGAACTGGGCTGGGGCTACGTGCATCTAAGCATCCCTGGCTGCCCTCCTAGACCTGCTACAATACACTAAGAACAGGAAAAGAGAATCTTAGGTGTGTGGGGAGCCAAAAAATACTATGAAGAAGATAAAAGTGACAGTGAAGAGTAGCCACAAGGACACTTCAGAACTGCATGACCCATCCAGCACTCACTCCATAATGCCTGTGAGTCAATCTTGCCAAGTTTCCCCCATTCAGGTAATTAATTTACCATTTACTAACAACAAACATATGGGAGCATGCAAAAGCAACCTCAGGCAAAAAGAGTTTGCAACCCTGGCTTCAAGTCTTCAAACACTCAACTAAACATTTAACTTTCAGGCAAGATCAGTGCTATAAATGCAGCAGATTCCAAAGTGCCTCTGTGAAAACACAGGGTATGGTACAAGTAATTCTTCGATTTTGCAAGGTGTCACCTTGCAAGCACACTGTATCAGTCATTTACTTCACCACCATGGTCCCAGCAGAAACCATTCAGTTCACAAAAAGCAGTGAACATCTGTCTCTGGCTCAAGTAACCCCAGCGTTCACGGAAACAGTGGGGGGAAACAGCAGAAGCTTTTCTTGTTATTTGGTCAAAATAATTTCACTGTGCTTCAAGTCCCCTGTTGGTCTCTGACCACTCCCTTTCCTTCCCTTTGGAGAGAATTAAACAGCTTGTTCACATGCCGAACGCAGACATTCTGAACCACTGCCCAGCAAAACATTCAAAGCACTGGCAGAGGTTTTGGTGCTGAAGTACGGACACAGCAGCCCCTACACACAACCAGGGGAAGCTCTTCCCAAGTCAGCCCAGCCCACTAGAGCAACCAACTTCTTTACTGAATTATCACCATCACCCTCCTGCTCAGTGCAGAGCTCATGGTCAGACAAAGACTGCAGGTTACAGCACAGGGCAACACCGCACTTTAGGCTGATGTACAGCAGCACTATCCCAGCCAAGGAGAAAACTCCAACAACTTCTTCCAGCCCCTCCCACACCCAACCACCCGCTCTCCTCCACCCTAACTTTTCCACCTCTCAGAGTATTCGTAGTCAAATGATGGCAAACAATAACATAAGCGAATGGATTCCAACTTCAGATATTCGATTATTGGCTTTGCATTAAATAAGCAGCAGTGGTGAAACAGTACCAGCCACAAAGCAGCAGCAGCAGCAGCTCTACCCGATATACTGAGAGAGAAACCTGCTTCAAGGATGGGATAAACATGTTCTATCTGCTCTGATCTTACAGGTTAGATGTTGCTGAAGAAGCCTCTGCAATGTTTGGAGAGCTGGG
Organism: Oxyruncus cristatus; assembly: GCA_013399855.1. Classification (NCBI taxonomy): domain Eukaryota; kingdom Metazoa; phylum Chordata; class Aves; order Passeriformes; family Cotingidae; genus Oxyruncus; species Oxyruncus cristatus. Next base: position 696,932 of record VXAY01002771.1, on the reverse strand, counting down.
CTGGTTACCTGAGTGATGCTGCTCTGTTAATTACTCAAATTAATGCAGAAATTAAACAATAATTTTACCACTCTTTGGAACTTTAAAACCTCTATGCTGTGACTAATGCATTTCTGGGAAGTCCTCCCAGCATCAAACTTGTCTTCATTAAAAACTGGGAACACATTTCCAAAAACACAACACACTAAGGTGTTGCGATAAAGCTACTAATCTTAGAATGTTTCATTTTGACCCAAGTGACTAAAATAGCATCCTAAACAATTACTGACAATGGGATCCAGCATCTGTAGCTGAGCTTAACACATGAGGACACAGCTTTGCTTCCCCAAATGCATAAAACATTGCCTGTTCTAAAATTAATTACATTTGCAGCAGATGGGGAAGAGGAAAGACAAGATAACTCTCAAAGCTCATTCTGAACACTCCAAGATAGAAACCAAGCATAACCAGAAGAAAGAGCCCTCCTGTAAAATATTAACATTGTTCTATTTTGAAGTGTCACCCTCCTGCATTAGTGAATCCAAGGCTAAATATGAGAAACTGCTCGCAAGGATCAAGGTTGGAAGTGTCCCATTTGGGTCAAATCTCTGTGCCACTTTACAAAACACTAAGAGCTTTGCTTCTTAAACTTATTTCTTTGGTGCATATCCCATACCAAAGAAGGGCCTTGCATCACCTGCCAGCTGGCTCACTGAGAGAGTGAGACCTGTACGGGCTCTGCAGGGAGCTGTCGATTGCCAGACAGAAGAGTCACTCTCCCTGTCAGGGAATCACTGAATCCCACCAAAACGCAGCCACTTCTGGGAGGGAAAAAGGACAAGCATTGATTAACACCAAGGAAGAAGATATATAGGCAGAGAAGGAATTTAAAACTTCTCCCTTATTGTGAATTAACTACACCATCATCAGAGCTGGAATTTAACCACCATATCAAAGTTAATACCTCTGGCAGGTGGAAAAAGTCGGAATAGGCACGGCAAATCTTCTTGCTTAGCCAAAGCCTTATTTCACTGGACCTTCATGAACAGCACTGATGTTTTTTAACCTTGGTGGTGTCGGAGAACTCCTGCCTCACACTACACTGGAGAAGCAGATCAGATCTTTCAGCACGCTGAGCACACTAATGGCACGAGGACCTGGCCCATCTGCACTGCCTTTTGATGTCCCAGAGAACTTCTCGAAGAATATTATCTGAAAGCTTACATCAGCAGCACGATTTCTTCTGCCGCTTCTTCTGCTTTTCACTTGCAGATTTACACACCAAAATAAAATAAATGCTACTACTTAAACTGAAAGCCTGTGCAAAACAAGAGCTGACTGCAACGACTGGATAAATGCTCCAGTCCGAGGCTGCTGCAATTCCTACCTGGGACCGGAGCACAAGACTGGCAGTGGGACCATCGAGGCCCTGACACACCCACAGCTCCCTGGGTGGCACCGCCTGCTCCAAGGCTACGCTATCGTCCCTCCAAACCTGGGAGGCGTTGGCACAGTCAGATGTGACTGTCATGTGCTGCTTTGCCTACAAGATCATTGCACTTTACAGGAACCAGCTATTTCTCTTCTGCTGACTCATCTGCAGGCAATACTACTAAACTTTGCACTCTGCCAGCTGTCTGCAGAGAATTGCCTTGACACATGGACAGCGTGTAAGCGGGAGCCTCAGGGAAAAAGAAGAAGTCCTGTCACTTCAGATAATACCCCTGCCAGGCTATACAGTACCAAAGAGTCCCTGTATTCCTCCATATTCTTTAGTCATGGGTCAAAGAGAATCCTTTTTCCCCTGTTCTTCCCCACCTCCAATGCCCAGTTTACAAGTAACCTTACTGACATGTACCCCTGTAGAGATATGTTGTAGACAGAAAGACTTGGAGGAGGTTAATGGCAAAAGACTCATCATGGATGTCTTTTCAATCAGTGTTTAAAAATCTTGCCCAATCTCCAAGGCAACTTCATGCCCTGCCCAGGCTTGCCATGCCTACCTCTCTCCCAACCTCCAGACCCACAGCATCTGCCTGGAAACGGAGTGCTGCTGACTGTGACCCAGCCTGTTCACCTCCAGAGACACTGTGATGCTGCCCACAGTCAGCATCTGCTCTATCTACGTGGTCTAAGTCCTTGAGCACCTTATAAAGGTTACTGCGGGATCTGGCAGAGTCCTGTCTACATGTAAAACAAAGTCTGCTTCATCTCCTCTGGATAAACAACAGCAGCTATCCTGCAGCATATTCACAGACACATGAACGTATAAAAGGGATTCCAGTTCAGCCACTGCCACACATTAGTCCAACAGCATCCAGACCTTTGCTACACCAGCTAGAACTACCGCCCAGGCCTTGCCTACCCTACTGATCTAGTCAGGCTGATAGCATTTTCTCAAGCAGAGCCTGCGAATGAACAAGCTTTGGTACCTGTGTCCTGCAATCGATAAAAAGATGCTGCTTCTCACCAATAAAGCCCCCAATGGCTTAAGGCAATTCTCCATAACACCACCACAACTGAAAAGACCGCAGCATGATCACCCTGGCAGTGCTGTGACCTAATACACAAATAAAAAACTGCCAGAAAGACCTTCTCTGTGAATTCACGGTCCTTCCGCATATACCATAACCCCCCGGCACTGAGTGTCCCACCATGCAACAGTCTCTGCTGTGGGTAGTGAAGCAGAAGAAGGAGGGTTTATGCAGAGTATCAGAGATTCGGAGCATGCCCTGGGACAATAAAGTACAAGAATGGATGGTCATTCTGCCCCAGCTTCTCCATTGTGTTTTGTTTTTAGGACTTAACCACAGAGCTTTTTGAGACTTCAGGTGTAAACTTCCTTTTATAATTTTACACATCAATACCAATTTCTCGCTGCAACAGTTACTGTTTGTGGCTCTTTCCACAGTGATTTCAAGACAGTTACATCCCAGTTAGATCTTGGAGCGAGAAACTTCCAGGTCATGAATTTTAATAATTAAGTATATACAGCAAATTCCTTTAGGAAATAAAGCATGGGTACTTGTCATCTGAATTTCAAAAGCACCTACCACGGCTGTCCTCAGGCCCAGGAGTCCTGCAGATGGAAACCCAGCGGTACCTGTGTCTGACCACCCCAGCCCTTGCCAGCCACTCACCAGGGTCCTGGTGCTGCAGCAGCACTGGGTGGTGACACAGGGAAGGCCACCTGCAGCATCCTGTCCCTCCCTTCGGTAGCCAGCGAGGGCTACCGAGGAGCATAGAAGCTCTAAGAATTCCTGAGGGCTTTAAAGTCTAAGTGCAAACCCATTAATGAGCGCAGCCAGGGCTTTGGTGGACACCAAAAGCGAGTTAGAGAGGACGTGTGCCTGCGCTGCAGCTGGGTCACACCTTCCTTCGCCGCTGCCAGGGCCACCTCCTCATTGTCCTCTCTAGGCCGTGACTCTGTCCTCTAGGTCGGGGCACGTTCCCCAAAGCCCCCCTGCTCGAAACCCGGCAGCTGTACTCCATAAGTTTCCCACAGCGTCTGCTGCTGTCTCCTCTCAGCCATCTCCGAGGAACAGCCCCGAGGATCACGCCCGAGCCAGAGCCCGAGCTCCAGCCCCTGCCGAAGCCCCCACGAAGCTTGGCATCGAGACCACCCCAGCAGACAATGCCCTCTTGCCCAAAGCCAGGGCCCCATGCCCCGGCCGGCCAGCACCTCCCTCCTGAGCCACGATCACTCCCTCCGGGGAGAGACCCTTGAGCGGCTCCGCAGCGGTGCCCTCATGTGCCGCCAACCCAAACCCGCGCCCCCGTGACAGGTACCGCTCTGTCCCCGTCCTGTCCCTGTCCCTGTCCCTGCACCCACGGCCCCCCACCGCCC
>VXAY01002771.1:545184-685934 GCA_013399855.1 Oxyruncus cristatus | reverse complement strand
CCCCCCCCCAATTATTTGGACTAATTTTTGCGATTAAAAAACTTGCCCAATAACGCCATTGGTAAATAAATGGTAAATAACTGCTGTGATGATTGTAAACTATTTTAATAGCTCTGTTAATGGTAAAATTTTATTGCGGAAGGCACTGAGGTGCTGGAGTGTGTTCAGAGAACAACAATGAAGCTGGTGAAGGGTCTGGAGCACAAGTCCTGTAAGCAGCAGCTAGGGCAGCTGGGGGTGTTTTGTCTGGAGAAAAGGAGGCTCAGAGGTGACATTACTGCTCTCTACAGCTCTCTGAGAGGAGGTTGTAGCCGGGTGGGGGTCAGGCTCTTCTCTCAGGCAACTAGTGGCAGGAGGAGAGGACATAGCCTTAAGCTGTGCCAGGGGAGGTTTAGGTTGGACATTAGGAGAAATTTATTCACAGAAAGGGTGATTAAAATTTGTAATGGGTTGCCCAGAGAGCTGGTTGAGTCACTGTCTCTGGGAGTGTTTAAGGAAAGACTGCATGTGGCACTTAGTACTGTGGTCTAGTTGTCATTGTGGTGTTCGGTCATAGGTTGGACTCAATGATCTCAGAGGTCTTTTCCAACCTAAATGAGTCTGTGATTCTGTAAATAAAGTGTTTGATGAGACTGCTGCCTGGTGTGGGGCAGGAGGTCTGATAGGGAGAGAGTGAGGTAAGATGGCCTGGCCTCTCTAGGTGCTTCCCCGATGCCCCCATCCTGCCCCAAACCAGCAGCTGCAGCCCCTGTGTGCATCCTCACCCAGGACTCAGTGGGCTGGAGCAGCTGTGGGTGCCAGTAGGACAGAGAGGTCCCTGTGCCCAGAGACATGTCTGCCAGACCCTGGCCTCAGCTGGACAGGGGCTGTGATGGTGTCCCAGCCCCAGGAGCCTTGCTGGGAGGGCCTGGCTGCTGAGGGACAGTGGGTGCAGGTGGAGGAGAACACAGCACAGCCTGGACTCATTGCCGTTGCAAAGCCTGTTCCCCTGATTTTTGTCTGTGTGTTGCTGCCAGGCCTTGTACTCTCTTCCTACCTCTGGGCCATGCATCCCAGCCATCAGGGAGAAGGTCTCAGCCTTGCTCCTTTCCTCCAGGAACTTCTTAAATCCTCCAGAAAGACCTAAAATTCTTGCTCCACGATATCCTTCCCCTGTCATACCCCTGTGCTCTTTTCCCTGCCTGCAGCTGCTGTCTGTCCCAAGGAAGGCTGCATGTGACGCAGCCCCTCCTGAGCTGACATTCTGCTTACCCCATAGTTTATCTCGATGCCGCGATCTCCACGATCCTTCCTGCGTGCGGTGGGTGACGCGGCTGAGAAAGGTCCCTGTGCACTTCACCCAGCTCCGAATGGAAACAGTGTGAAGGCACAGCCAGTGCCGGTGCAGAGTGTGCTGCTGCCAGGATCAAGGTGCTGGAGGGGGCCATCACCTGTGACAGGGCTGCGGATGACTGGAGGTGCCCCTGGGGTACAGGAGGTGTGAGGTTGCACCAGGAGGCAGAGGGTACAGCTGCTGCAGTTTTGCTTGGGATGCACGGGCATATCCCAACTGGTCCCAGGTCCTGCCCCAAATTGGTCTGAGCACAGATGGGTTGATGAGATCCCGAGCAGCTGCAGCTTCTGATTTCCACAGACTTTAGCAGTACCACTTGCTAGAGATGGACCACCAGAGTCCTTAGTACCACCGGGCTCTGCCTGCCTGTAGGAGCAGCACCTTACTGCCATGCGGAAGGTGATGGTGGCCCCATGCCATACCCATGTGGCACCTTCCCATCACAGTTACCATAACTGCCCAGGCCCTGTAGGTTTCCGCTCACTAAAGGAACAGTTTTGTGCCTCTGTTCCATCCCTCTGCTTACTCACTGCTTACCTCTGCTTACTCACACCCACGGGCTGCTGCCTGTCCCCACAGGGTCAGGTGCAGTTCCTCATGCAAATAATTTGCAGACACCTTCCTAACTTCTAAGAAGTATCTGAAAGACCTCATCACTCTTCCTTGTTTATCTGCAAACACTATTAACCGTTTCCTCTTCTTGCCACAGCCATTCGCCTCCCGCCTAGGTCAGACCCACAGATGTGAATTCAGTTAAAATGTTGGGGGAAGGATCTTTGGAACCTATGGGTTTCTCTTCCTGAGCATCTGTTTGTGGTAACCTGTGTTCCCCATTTCATTTGGGAAGCTTTGCCTTCCCTGGACTTCAAGGTCATTTAGCTTTGGACTCCAGTCAGCTTATCTGAGGTGTTTGATCACAGCTTTCTTTTTCATCTTCCAAATTTTCAGTTCTCCTTAAATACCCCAGATGCTTGTAGGCCATATTGGGTCTGTCCCTCTACCCTTTGACTGTGGTGATAGCTGTGTGCCCTGACAGTGTTGGCTGCAGGAGACTGGAGCCTCCTCTGGGTCCCAACTGTGTTGATGGGACTCTCACCGACACATAGGGTGCCTTCTTGTTGGGGAAAAAAAGGACATTTGTGCTCCTAGGGAGTGGTATGATGTGCTTACTGAAGTTACTCTCTGTTAGTTTTAAAGAACAAACTGTTTTCCCACTTATTTCTCTTTCTCCTTCCTTTTTTAGACCTTATTTTTCTTTTTTGGTGGCCAAATAGCGAAGGACCGTCCCATGCAATTTACTATATTCCAGCTCACAGAAAGTGGTGCCCTCAGCAAACCCCCAAGGTGTACTGTCCACCCCATTGGGCTGGAGGGGATTTACCAGCATGATGGGGTGCTGCAGAATGGTTTGAGCCAGGCTGTTTTCCTTGGTGCTGGAGAACCTGGTGAAAGAGCCAGCAGGAGCTGTGTTGGTCTGGCAGGGTGCAGGCAGGGTGCAGGCAGGGTGCAGGCAGGGTGCAAAGCCTTCCTGAAGCCTGGTGGCTGCTGTGGGGCTGGGGCTGGGCTCCTCTGCGATGCTGGCACCTGGGGCACGTGGTGGGCTGGGGCACCGCACCTCATCTCGCTTTACTCTGTAGCAGCTTCCTAACAGCGAGATTGATCTTTTATTCTTTTCATCGCCTTTTTTTTTTTTTCTCAGAACAAAGGGCATCTAGCCATTGTTGGTTTCTCGTGGACGTGGCAGCCTCCCCGCTTCAGGTACTGGCTTACACCCATTTCAAGCGTGCATTGGAAAGTTTGAACAATTCGTGCTATGATTTTAATCAGAGCCCTCTGCTGCTGCCGCATGGGGCGGGAAGGATGAGCCAGTTTTTCCTGCTGATTCCTGCCTCGGAAAGTTGTGATCTTGGCAGTGATACCCATCACATCTTCTGCCTTTAGAAATCAAAACATGTGGCAAGTGCCAAACAAGCCTTCCTCCACCTGGCCCAGATACCTGGTGTAAACATTTGGGGACACAAAGCCTCAAGGTAGAAAAGCCTCCTTGCTGTGACCTTACATGTTTCCTGAAGTTCAGTTTAGTTTAGTTACTGTTTTTTGAGAGGGAATGCAGGAACTTGTGAAAGAAGAGGTGATGCCACCTCAAAACCGACCTGCACCCTTTCACATGGTGGAGAGTGCTCCCTTTTCCACCCATCCCGGCAGTGTGGTGGCCTCTGGCCAGGTGGCATGGAGAGGTGACAAAGTGGGCACAGCTCCCAGCCTTGCTCTGCCGCCCAAGCAGGGCCAGCAGCTGACGAAAAAGGAATGATGCTGCAATGTCAGGAGAAGACTGGAACAGAAGATCCAGGACAGGCTGGATTGAGCCACACACCCAGGGTGAGCCCTCTCTGCGCCAGTTCTGAATCCCCTCCTTGGCCATCCCAGTTTGACCATCACAGTGTGGTTAATGGTTTGACTTGATGATCTTAGAGATGTTTCCAGTCTTAATGATTCTATGATTCTATGAAATTAGGGGTGGCTCCCCCAGCCCACTTGCCTGCCAGGGCCATGTTTGAAAGTGAGAGATGAGCAAGCCCCAGACCTGCAGCTCATTTCTGAAAGCCTGGAAAACAATGAAATCATCATTAGAATCACATCCTTCACCCCAATTATTAATTTTCCCCTGACACTTTCCAAAATTGTGAGGCACCGAGGCTGTGTTCGAGAGAGGTGGAGGAGCTGCTTTCACCGCTGGTTATTTCCTATGCGAGTATTAGTCAGTGTGGTGAGCGGGGAACATCGATGGTGGAAAAATTACAGAAGTTGTCTGCAAATGTCACCCAAATAATAGCACCCTGGCCCTGGGCACCTGCCTTTGCTCTCTGCAAATCTGTCATGAAAAAACACCCTGAAGAAGACAATCCTTCTCCTTCTCCTCTTCTCCTTCTCCTTCTCCTTCTCCTTCTCCTTCTCCTTCTCCTTCTCCTTCTCCTTCTCCTTCTCCTTCTCCTTCTCCTTCTCCTTCTCCTCCTTCTCCCGTCCCATCCCAGTAGGAGCAGCCTACCAGTAGGTGCCCCATGGCTACCAGACCCTCCCTGTCTACCCAGTGCCACATGTCCCCCAACACCCTACTGCCTTGGGCACCTGTTGGGACCACCCATGGGTGCCTGGGAACCCAAGACAGCTTTTACTTATGTGCCAGGCTTGGAGCTGAGGTCCTGTCCCTTGTGGGCCCTGCCTGCTCCATCCCTGGAGGATTTCCCTGAAAAGGGTTCAGGCTCAGTGGTGCCTGTCCCTGCTGCTTGGTAGCTGGTTGCCTGCGTGGGAAAGCAAGGAGGGGAAGGGGCCAAGTGTGGCTCAGCTGATCCCTGCCTCCGAGGGGAGGAAGCTGGGGGCGGGAGGCAGCCCGGGTTTCCCTCTGGGGGAGAGATGGGCACGTTTCATTTGCACCCAGCCCTTGCAGTGTACGACAGAGAACAAGCTGCCGCTGTGGGGAAGGAAGCACGGAGAGAGCCAGGCCGGCACAGCACATACGGCACAGCACATCGCGCCTGCCTGGGCAGGGGACCCACTGCCTCGCCGTGGCTCCAGGTGCCTTGAAGACGACGTGGGGCAGCATGGAGGTGGTCCTGGCTGGCCTCTGCACCATCCTGCTCTGCTGGGGGCCCACGCTGGCCTGCTGCCGCCGGGGTAGGTACTGGAGCGTGGCGTGCTCGCTGGCGTGACCTGTGTCATTTGTAGCTCTTGGAAAATGTCTAAAGGCTAGTCTAACTAACTAAGAATCTGGCATCAAGAAGGCAGAGACCCCAAAGCTTTTGGGTATCTGCAGCTGAAACAAAGGACATGGGGATGCTTGAGACAGAAACGGGATTAATAGGTGGGGAAGGGGACACAGCCCACAGTGCTAACACCAGAGCTGTGTTGTGGCACAGTGACTGTAGTTAGGATTTGGTGGGTTTGCCAGTGCCATGTGGGGTCTGGTGGTTTCTGCTCTGGCTCTCATGTCTCAGTCTTCGCCCTTAAGCTGCAACTACTGTTTTGGACTTGACATTGATGGAGCCAGGGGCCTTGCTCTGGGTGAAATCTGAGGAAGAAGGAGAGGTTGAGGGGAAGCAGTGAGTCTTGTCAGAGGAAGTGAAAGCCCTGGTGAAGCTGTGTTATCCCTTCCTCCCAGCCTGACTCTTTCTTTGGTGGATTTGTGTGTTTTCTGTCCTAATGGTAGGTGCAGGGCTGGGTGTTCCTTGGAGCAGATGTTACCTCTGGTGCTGGGAAGATGCAGGGAAACATGTAAACCCAATATCTACTTTCATATGTCCTCCGAACACTTCATTCATTGTTGGCACCAGCAATGGCAGAAAGCAAAGCCCTGAACCTGCCAATTATTTCCTATTAAACACAAAACATTGCAAAATTCAAAACCTGCAAATTCAAAATTCAACACACTTCAAAAATTCCATCTCTTAGTGTGGGCACTGCCACAGCTGGTGCTGCTGGTGGGAACTGGGGCACTTCTCTCCCTCCCGCCTCCTGTTTGATCTCATCCCTCATTTCTCAGCCTAGTTTTCCATCTGATCTTATATCTATTCAAGGAATTGTCCAGGTTCATTTGCTGGTTGGTGACACTGAGATCATGGTCCTACAGCCTCAGGCCAGAGCTGGAGGGACAGGAGGGACTTTCTGGCTGTGCCTGCAAGCTCTGGGGCTGCTATTGGTGTTGATTTCTGAAAAGAGCAGATAAATTTTTTAATGACAGGGACTTTTCAAAGCCTTGATGGTTTGAATCACTTGGTCAGGTAACTCATGTGAAAAATGCCTCTTCCCACTTTTTATTGGTCTGAACAGAAATTAATGCAACAACTGTCATGTTCTGCTGTATGGGACTGGCTGAGCTGTGACAGTGTGTGCCTGGCCTATGTTCGCAGCATCCCCACTGCCCAGAAGGGTTGAACCTGTCAGCATAATGAGAAGGGAAATATGGTGAAGCAGCAGGGCTGGTACTGAGGCCAAGAGATCTGTGGCTGTAGCTGACTGCCCTCTGTGCTGGGAGCAGCCTGGCAAGCCCATCTGGGACCCCAGGGTGGGAGGCACACAGTTTGGGGGCAGGCAGCTGGGAAGGGATGGCATTGTAAGCTCCAGGTTGCTCTGCCCTTTAGGTGGTCTCAGGTTGGAGACAGCAAATACTGTGCCATGGGCAGCTCTGAGGTCTGAACATGGTGCAGTGGGGAGAGCCAGAGCATCCCCTCAGGCAGCCAGGCATGAGATGGGCTGCACCACTAGGCACTGCCCTGATCCAGGACTCAGTCCCTCTGCTCACTTTTAGAGTCAGCTTCAGCTGGAGGAAGGATGACTCAGACATCAAAATATAGCATAGATTTAAAAATAATACAACCCTCAAAGTTTGTTTTCCCCTGTACAGGTGTTCTGTGCTAATTTTAGGTAGCCCAGAGCACAACTTGCTCTGCTGAAACCACTTCACAGTACAGTTACTAACTCTGAGGGTCCCCCTCCAGCCAGCAGGCACACGCTCAGGAGGGAAGACACATGGACTGATGTACCTCCCTGTGACCCAGAGTGATGAAGTGGACTGGGCTTGCATCCCTGGCTCCTGCACAGGGGGTATGACTGAGATCTGTGCCTGCTGTAACCATGTCTGTGCCTTGTTTCCTCTCTCCCAAACAGTGACTATCTTCCCATCAGTGTTGACTTTCCATGAAGGCAGCACAGCCACCTTATCCTGCAATATCTCCATGGAGAGTGACTCTGGCTCAGAGTACAGCCTCAACTGGTACAGGGAGACCAACCACAGCCAAGCCCAAAAAATAGCTGAGATCAGCCCAAACCACCCCATGATGAAGACGGAGAAGTACCGGCTCACCAATCACACTCCTGTCTTCAAGATCGAGATCCTGAACCTCCACCAGAATGACTCAGGCTCCTACTACTGTGGACTGATCACCTTCTTTGAACCCAATAAAGTGATGGAGAGCAACCGGTCCCAGCTGATGGTCACAGGTCAGGCTTGGGGCTGAGCTGGTGGGCAGCACATTGTAGCTCCAGGGCTTAAGGCAGGCAGTACCCTGCTGGTGGAGGAGGTCTCTATCCTGCTGGGGCTGTGTCACCAGTAATACTGTGGGGAGAAGCAATTCTTACCCATTGATGGAGGCCTGAGACCAGTGTAGGGAACTGCCTTCATCTTTAAACAGCTCCTTTGGGGACAGGAATTGTGTTTTGGGTGATGACCAGGGCTCAGATGCCTCAAACAGCCTGTGTTGGTGTAGATACTGACATTGCAAAATCATGCTCTGTGAGGGTCTGATAGTCCCATGGTGTGTGAGACTGAGATTTTGCAGCAGTCTCTGCCATAGCTTTGCTTGACAGCAGAGGGGCTTTGTAGGGCTCAAACTGGCCTTTTATAAAAGGAAAACTCTACAAAAGTCACTGTCTTCCACAACATCTCTTCCCAATGTGAGCTGATGCTGTGCTGGCCCCAGGATGTGGACATGGCAGGGAGGCCTGGGGAAGCTGTATCCTCCATGGGGCTCTGCTGAGCATGGGGTCATGCCCCAGGACTGCCTGCAGATGCAGAATGGAGCCCTGGCCCTCTGCATCCCAACTCTCAGAGGTGTGGGATCATCTTCACCACCTGCAGTGGGAAGGAATGGGACACATCCAAAACATCCCCCATATCAGCCCAAAATCAGGACCCCTGGAGGGATGGTGGGGCTGTGGCAGCCTGTCTGAGATTGAGCCTGTTCTGAGGACAGCTCCCATGTTCCTCTGTTTCCTTTCACAAGAACTACAGAGACCATTTTCCACTCCTGACCTGCTGTTTTTGCATTGCAGCAGCCCCTGAGATGAGCCCCACTGAGGAGCCAGAGGTAGAGGAAGGCAACCCCTCAGACCACATCAAGGCCATGCTCCTGGGCATCCTGCTGCTGGCTGGGGTGATTCTGCTGCTGATCTTTGGCTACCTCACCATCACATACAGCAGAGGAGGTACAATCCCCCTGCGGGCCATGCAAACCCAGCCTGGGACCAGCGATCAGCCAGGTGCCTGCAGCTGCTTGGGGCGCATGGGCTGGTTCAATGTGCTAAACTCTGCTGTGACATACCCCTATGGGATAGATATCTCCATGTCTAGGGGAGATGGGTGCTTTGAGCCCTGCTTGCCCATTGTAGAGCCCCCAGACCACGTGCAGTGGCTCTATACCACTCTTTGGTGTGGTGCCTTAATGCTGCACGTAAATCCCTCCCATGCCCCTTGCCCAGGCACCTTTGGAGCATCTCATTATCATCCTGCTGCAGCATAGGGCATCACCTCAGCCACTCCACAGGCACCACAGGAGTCCCAGAGGGGTCCCCTGCATTCCATTAATTCAAATTAAACTCCAGACTGTGGGCTGGTGTCTCACTTGTCCTTGTAGTGCTTATGGTGTTAGATCCTGAGTAGAGAAGGAAATGATTGTGGTGTCCAGCGCTCTCTAAGATGGGAGGCTGGGTCAGCTCATGCTGTTGTGGTAAACAAGCTTCTAACCAAGTGTGTTACTTTGCAGATGTGCAGAAACCACCAAGTGAAAACATGCCAGCGGTGAGTTTTCCGCCTCTGTCGCCCTGCCGTGCTGCAGGGGAGCATTGTGGCATCCCTGGGATGAGCAGGGTGCAGTGCCTCCCTTTATCAGCCCTTCACAAGCATCATACTTCTCTTGTCTTCTCTGCTGCTGCTTGATCTTTTCTGCACAGCTACAACTGCTTTTCTGCACCTGCAGCAGAACAGTCCCATCACAAAATCAATAAAACTGCCCCAGAGAGGATGGGACTCTCTAGTCCAGCCCTTCATCAAAGCAGGGCTATCTTTGACAGTGGATTGCATTGCTGTAAAAAATGGGAGAATGTTTCCTCCCAATGTATTAAGCTACAATTTATTTTGCTGCAGTTGGTGCCTGTTTTCTTCTCCCTTTTGCCAAGCACCTCCAGGAGGAATCTGTCTCCATCTTCCCTCCTACCCCATTAATTTGGTAGCTTAAGGCAAGGAGTAGGTTCCCCTGCTCTCTTTCTTCTCTGGGATGAGCAAACCCAGCCCCAGGCTCTTCTCATGCACACTGTGCGATCTTCAAACCCAATGGAGAGGGGGGAAAAGGGCTTCTAGCACATCCCTTCCTTCCACTGGGAGGACAGGGAGAGAACTCGGCCTGCTTGCAGAGGCAGAGAGCTGATGTCGGAGGAGGGAGACGCAGACACCAGATGGTTCATCTAACGAGCTCCTTTATTATTACATATTGCACACATTTATAAGGCACTTAATTAGTTCCTACATATTGCAAAAGCTAAGCTCCTTATTGGTTAACTGTCTTTTACATCAATATAGTCTTGTTCCTCATTGTTGCGGTTTCTAACTCACTATCGGTTCTGTTATTTTGTATCCTGTTCATTGCTTGGTCAGCTTGGCTAACCTTGCAAGGACACTGTGTCCTTGCCACGTCGGCTGATTTCTCCCAGCTCTAGCAGATTGCTAGTGCTGTGTCCCTTTTGTATTAACCATTCTTGAACTATGCTCTCTACAAGCTGAGACGCACATGGCTTTGTAGTGAACTCAAAGCTCAAGATCTGGTTCCCCTGGGCACATGCTATCCCAGGTCTGTGCATCCTTCTGCTTTGTATTGCTCTCACCCTCCTGGGATGCCTCAGACCTGATTCTGGCACTTGCTGTAAAAAAGGGGGCTTGTGCTGGGGATGGCAGGTACCTCTGGACGTTGAATCACCACAGTGGAGTTTCCTTGCAGAAGGAAGAGAAGCCCCCTGTGGTGTCCGTATCCACTGTGGACTATGGTGTGCTGGAGTTTCAGAGGGATCAGTGCACCCATGTGCTCCCTGAGACCTGGCCAGTTGACCAGACGGAATATGCCACCATCATCTTCCCAGAGGACAAACCCGTCACACCGGAGCGGGGGAAGAAACGCCAGGATGAGAGGACTCGACAGCTGCACTCACAGCCCTGCTGAGGATCCTCACTGGGGTGTGGGCATGAACACACTGCTGCGGTCCCTTGCTCCCACTGCAGTTTGCAGTCAGGAAAAATCCAGCATACCGGGACTGAAACAACAGAAACGCTGCTGCTGGAGTTGATATCAGATAGTCCTGGCCATGGTGTTGTCGTGGCCATGGGGTGGGTACCACAGGATGAGGAAGGTCCCTGCTGGGCTCCATGTGCTTCCTCTTCACTCAAAGCAGGGAGGATGGGCTGGGACAAAGCAGTGACACCAACAGGTCTGTCCCAAAGGTGATTTGCATCATGCCTCAGTTTTCTACCTCCACCCAGGGCTCTGTGGAGCGGTCCTGCTGCTCCCCTTTCCCAGGTCTGACCCAACTAGCAAAGCACAACTGCTTGAGGTAATGCTGGAGGCCAGAGCTGGAGTGGATCCCGTGAGATGCTGCTCATGGAAACCCAGGGCTGAGGGCTTCTCCTTGCTCAGAACAGAGGCTGCCTTGTGTTCTGCTATTTAAAGAAACCCCTGGAAAGTGGGCAGCTGGTTTTCCTCCTTTCTCCAGGCACTTTCCTTCTCTCCAAGAGGGGAAGTCTACCCCTATGTCCCTCTAACCTCACGTGGGAGTCAGATCTGTCCAGGGGGGTGAATAAAGGGTTTTGCATGCAGGGAGTTTGTTCACTTGTCATGGCAAGTGCGTGGGCAGGCAAATAACGGCTCTTGCAGTGCAGGCGAGAGCTGGGAGGTGGCAGCATCTATTGTGGTTCCTGGGTCTCTCCCCGAGATATGCAAGCTGCTCTTCCACAAAGCTGCTCTTAATAATTTAAGAGGCTGATGCTCTTTTTCCTCCTGCCCCTGTCTGAACTGGTCACCCAGGCACAGCTGCAAACCCAGACCCCACCCTTACCAGGCTCGTCACAGGGCACTCACGTGGCCTGCGGGAATGTGAATGCTTGCTGTGCCGAGGGTCTGGCTGCCATCAGCCAGGGCAATGCTCACAGCATGGCGCTTGGTGCAGCTTTCTGGCTTCAAACTTCCACTTTCCCTCTTGAAAGAGGTGCCAGGGCTGTGCTGCCTGCCAGAAACCAGAGCGGAAAGAAATGACAGCTGCTCGAGAGGGGAGAAACCCCAGTAAGGAGTGGCTTTGAAGGCAGTGGAGACCTACCAGGAGACTGTGAAAACCAGTGAAAACAGAGAAGAGTCACTTGCATCTCACACTTTGGTAGCACCATCAGCAGGTTTCTTCTTCACTTACTTCCAGTAAGCCTCGTGGGACTCAGCCTGGGTGCTGGGGGAATGGGTGAGGCAAGCCAGGCACCACATCTTGTCCTCTGTGGGGACTGGAAAGTCCGTGAGAAACTTCCAGAGGGGACCAGATGGGATAAACATTTGGGATGTCTTTCATCTTTCCTCAGGGTGGGACAGTGGATATGGTGGCCTCCTTTTGTCCCTGGTGCTGCCAAAGGGTCCCAGTAGCCTCCATGAGCAGTGCTGTCACTCCCAAGACATTGGCTCAGGACAATGCGTGGTTCAGCCCATCGGGCCTTTTTGCCAGCAGCAGCCCTGCTCCTTTGCCCCAGCGGCTCTGTCAGAGATCTGCTGTGGCCGGCAGGGCCCGGAAAACCAAGGCAGGAGGCAGTCGCAGTGGGCGAGAAGCAGGAGCTCAGTCAGCAGTTTTGTTTTTGTCTTTCCTGTCAGACACAACACTGGTGAGAGGGTGGGCCAGTGGGCCCTGTTTCATATTTTCCGACCTGCCTCTCAAGCAGCAGAGGTGCCGGATCTTGAGCCCTTCCTGCACCCCCTGGCTGCAGCTATGACTCCTCCAGGAGCAGTCGGGGCTGAGTCCCTTCCTTTCTTGGTGGATTGTGATCTGCAGCTGGCCAGAGGCTCCCAAGCTCTCTGGTGGGGTTGGAGGTGTAGCAAAAGCATCTCCCTCTGACATTTGGGGTGGGAGAATATCCAGCCTGTGTCAGTGCCTGCGCCCCTCCAATCCCCATCAGCCTTGCTGCAATCCTGCCCCTTGCAGGGAGGAAGGCTGGGCTCTGGGGATGTTTGGGGTGAGTAGTGGGGATGCTCCAGGCTGCCAGACACCATCTCCCATCCTTTTTGGAGCACAGGGTGCCCAGCACTGGCAGAGACATGAGCTATGCTCCCCTGCACTGGGCACAGCACTGGCTGTGCTAGCCAGAGCAGGAACAGGACTGGGATGAGCTCCAGGTGGGATGCAGGTTTCAAGACCCCAATTGGACATCTCCAAACCAAGCAGTGCCTTGAGATGCATGTCAGGCCTCACATCCCAGCATACTGCTTGGGAATGGGGAGTCGAGCCTGTTTGTATGCAGGAGCTGTTCTTTTGTCTTTCTGTGCAAGCCAGGACAGCAGACGTGCAGTTTTAACTTTCCCTCCAGCCTGGTGATGGTAGTTTGGTCTTCCCGGGATCACTGCACAGGATCTGGAAGAAGTTGTATTACTTCCTGTCCTGAGAAGTCCCCAGTTCTGGCTTTCCCCACTCCACCATCCTACATCTCTCCTTCTGCTGCCCCTCCCTCCCTATCACAGCCCTCCTGGTTTTGCCCACCACTGCACCCATATGAATTGGCTGCCTGCTATTTACACTAACTGGCAGGTTTATGCCCCTTTTCTCCACTCCAAATAAGGAAAGACTCAAGTAAACTCATTTCCACCTAGGACGCAAAGGTTTGTGTCAGATTTTTTGAGAGGGTTGAGTTGACACCTTCAAGTCCTTTGGCTTTCCCTGCCCACATCAAGAAGAGACTGGGCTGTGATGGGCCTGGTGTCGTTTTGGGGCACATACTTTCTGCCACAGCTGCTTTGTTGGCTCTGAAGGGCTGTGGGTGGCAGGGTTTCAGTGGTCGCTGGTTTAGGCTATGGAGGGGAGGTTTGCTGAAGGATGGTTAGGCAGACCTGACCACCTGGCTCTGGATTTTGACCTTGTTCCCTGCAGCATCACAGCCATTGGGACTAAGTCCTTCACCTTAGCGTCACTGGCCACTGACAGAGTAAGAATAGGGCTCCAGACTGGTGCTCCATCCCATTTTGGGTAAATGGTGGCTTACATCAGTGCAAGATGGAAAAGAACAAGGCCCTGAAAAATTAAATAGCACGTGGACCTGACTGTGTTCTCAGATGTGCCACCACTGGGAATAACTCCTGAAATGCCAGAGGAGACAGGATATAGGTTTGGGTCTGCCCACCTCATTCCCCTTGGCATAGTGATGTGAGCAATGGAGAATGCTCCCAGAAGCTTCCTCCCCTTTGCACAAAGCTCACAAATGCAGAGCAGTCAAACTGGGGTGGGGGGTGGGGGTGTGTCCAATTTTTTCCCCTCTGTATCCCCCCAGAGCAAGCATCTCCAGCCTGGCCATGCACACTCATGTGCAAGCACATACGAATGCTCATGAACACACAGACGTGGAAGCAACTCCCCATGCAAATTCGTGTGCACACCCCCAGATTTGCACAGTTACTGTTACCAAATACACTCACCCCCCTGCAGACACGTATCCCCCCAACCCCTCCATCCATGTGCCAGGGCTTCTCCTGTACTGGGACCTGGGTGCAGCCAAGGGGGTGGCTGTGGGTGCTGAAGCTGTTGCATTTCCTGCACCCTCTGGTCTGGCAGTCAGAGCAACCGCTTCTGACGGCGGACACCCAGCACTCCCCCGAGAACTGGCTGTCACCAACGTCAGTGCCAAAATGCTTTGTCAGCTCTCTGAGACCACACACCAGCTGTGACTTCTGGAGAGCCTCAGCCCTGCTCCCACCCTGGGGTCTTGATGATGGAGAGCGGCCAGACCCCTCTGTGAGACCTGAGACTGATCCCTGTCAGCATCTGCAGGAAGCTTGGATGTGTGACTTCATGTGCCTCAGCTATACCTAAGCAAACAAAACCCTCTACATGATGCTTGTGAGACAGCCTGGCTCCTTACATACCCCAGCCTTGATTAAAGGTGGTTGGGAACAACATGTGAACAAACACCCCTTAAAAAAATTTGTTTCCCTTAAAAGAAAGCTGAACTTATAAACCATATATTGAGAAAACTGGGCAGGCAGATGGAGAGACGCAGCAGTGTCTTTGAGGAGAGCTGTGCCAGGGAGCAGGAAAGTGTTGTTCCTAAAAAACAGGGCATTGCAGACACTGTTGGGGGGAAGGGGTGGTCAGGAAGTAGAACAGTAAGGTCATTTTCAGGTGAGAACTGTCCTGATCACTGGGACGTCTTGGAGATGTGTTTTGGTTTGGAAGAGGTTAGACTGGAGGTGCTGCAGCAGGTATGTGGGTTATTTGGCCCCTGGGTTAATGAGGGGGTCTGCGGGTGGCACTGGTCTGTGTGGCATTGTGGTGTGAAAGCACTGCCATGGCCTTGACTTGCTGGGAAAGCAGATGTCAGTCCTGGAAGAGACAGGCTGGGGTGAGCTAGTGGGTGGTGTCGTTGGTCATGGGAGGGATGCGCTGTTGGGCAGGCTGCCTGGGTCCCTAACCATGTCCAGCTTGCACAGCCCTGGTGTGTCCTGAGGGGTCCAGGCCACAGCATCTCTGTCCTGTCCCACGAAAAGCCTTGCCCTCTCTGCCACCAACCTGCTGTAGCCTTGTAGAATACCTGCGTTTCCTCCCGCCGCCCTCACTTTGCTTTCTCTAGTTTTGCTTTGAGTCGTCTCCAGTCTCTCTTCTTCTCCTTGCTGGGATGTGATACTTGAGGAGGGTGCTGGCAGGCCAGATCCTGACACGTGGGGGCTCGGAGGGCCAGGCAGGATCCCTGTGCCTGCCCACTCCACTGCCCCAAGACCAAACCTACTGTCCATGGAACAGGCACAGAACCATGTTGGAGGTTGCTGAGCTCTCTCCTTATGACTGGAGGGACCATCACAAGGCTCACCTGAAAGTCAGGTATCCCAAATCCATGTGGACTGATACCTGCTGACATTTTCACATCTACCTGCTCCATTAAATCTCTCCCCATTGCTCAGCATCCCACTCCATCCCAGAAGTCCAGGGTGATGGAGCAATGTGCTCTCTCTAAAATCTGGCTTGGGCATACCTCCATTTCCAGAGGACCTGATACTTCTTTCTTCAAATCCACCCTGGCATGGGTAGACCCTTCTTCTGCAAGGGCTTGAATGTGGAGGCAATCCAGCCTGGAAGGGAACCTGCAGCTATTGTTTGTCCCTAGAGGTGGCGAGTTTCACCACAACAGGGTGACAACCATTCAATGTCAGCAGTGGCAAGGTCGGAGGGGCACTGAGGCACAGAGAGCTGGCATAGAGCTGTGTCACGGGAGGATATGGATGCCCAATTCACCATCTGCTTCAAGGAGTAGAAAAAAGAGGATCTGTGAAACTCTAGATGAGTCAGACTGCCTTGGTACCCAGAAAAACTCTGGAACAAATTAGTAAGGCCACCAAGTGGTAACACTGACAGGGCAGTGCTGTGGCTGAGATCATGCATTTAGTAGGAACATGTGTCAAACCAACCTCATTTTCTCTTCATTAGGGCGACAGGCTGGGTACCGCAGGGAAAGCGGGAGTGATGCTATCTCTGTGCTGCCTTATGTGACATTCTCATAAGCATATTGGGGAAATGGGAAATTCTGCCACTGTGGGTGAATGGCTTCCCAAGAAGCTATATCCCATGAACAGTTATCCATAGATGAGGACAGCAGACACAGCAAACTAGTTTTCTGTGGAAGCACGGCTCACATGAAGGCAAGATGCTCCTGAGGGAGGGTGTAGGGCCTATTTGAATGGAGGGTTAGAAAACAAATTCACCCTGATGACCTGGAGTAAATGTCCTGAAAGAATGACTGATGTAAAAGAATTGGGTGTTTCAGCAGAGGAAAAGATGATTCAGGTCTTCAGAGTGGGAAAAAGCCCCGGTATAAAGCAAGCAGTTTAGGGTTCTGCCCTGTTGCTCAGATGTCAGTCCATCTGTCCTGCAAATCTTGCCATGCCCATGAACACAACATCCCCACTGCTGAGGGGATGTCCCTCTCTGCAGTTCTACTTGGGTACTGGGATTGAATGTCCCTTTTTGCCCCTCCTAGGGACTGCTGGCAAGATGGAGGCAGCGGTGTACAGGGTGACCCATCCCAAAAGAAGGAATGCATGTCCCAGCAAGGATGGGGTGCACATGGGCCAACGAGAGTCCTCATGGGCCTGGGCTGGAGGCCTGGGGGACAGGGAGGCTGACACACCCTGAGAACGAAGAGGAGGAGAAAGAACTTTGGGAAACCTTCCCTCTTCCGCAGGGGCTGCTCACCCAGGGGTGGGAGCTGAAGTAAAAAATAATTTCAGGCTGTGTGAAAGCAGCAGGGAAATTACCACACAGGCTGCACCTTGTGTGCTTCCTTCACACATCCCATGGAGGACCCATGACCAGCGTGCCAGAATGGAAAGGATTGTCAGGGTCTGTCTCCATCAAGGGCTGCCAGCCCAGTGGGGTCATTCTGTGTCCAGTACAGGACTCATCCCCACTCTCTGTTGAGGCTGAGCTGCTCCCTGTGGCAGCAGCTTTGGTTTCCAAGCAGGTGCTTGTAGCAGCAAGGTGCTTGGGCAGAGCCGGGAGGTGTGTGTGAAACAGAACAGGACGTCAAAGCAGTTTCAGCTTTGGGGGTGGTTCTGGGAAAGTCCCTTTAGTAAAAGCAAGTCAAAAGCTTTAATAGAGGGACCAGCAACCAGCTCTGTCTCAGAGATGACTGTGAGGGCTCAGCACATTGTGAGTTGTGATTTGAGTTGTGTTGCCATGATGTAACAGGGGACTGGTTTCCATCACAGCTGGGTTTTGGAGATAGGGACCCATCCCTATGCGAGGAGTGCCACTGGATCCCTGCTGAGCACTGCATCTGAGGGGCAGCATTTTGGCCCCTGGAGTGGGAAGCATGGGGAGCAGTGCCTGTCCCATCGGGAGCAGCCCTCTGCCCTGTGGCAGCAGTTTCGGGGAGGAAGAGCTGGGCTGAAAGCACAGACCCTCCAGATGAAGAGATCAGTGTGTTTGGGGTTGAACACAGGCACCTCTGCCTGTGTTTTTCTTGCATTCAAACCCCCACAGAGTAAATCTTAGACAATAACACAGAGAGGTCCAAGGGGGCAGGCAGATGCTGCAGGGTGGGGGTCCCATCCTGGTTTCCTGCTGCTTCTGGGTCCCCTTGTCATACTGGGCCATGGTGCCCACTCTAAGGCCAGCCTTCATGCTGCTTAGCCTCCACTTTCTGCACCACAAGATTTGCAGCCCTGGAGACCCCTCTGTGGCAGGATGCATGAAGGAGTCTTCTGTATTGAACCTATAGAAATGGGATTCACTGGGAAAGGAGTGAGAGGAGGCCAAAGAGATCTGCTACTTCCTCTCTTCCTCCTATGCACCAGCTCTTATCCAGGGATGATCCCTGGTCCCCACCTGTGAGCATTGGAAAGGCTGGTGGGATGACCTCTCCTTCATTGTCCTGCTTGTAGTTTGTTGTCCCAACCCAAGCAGGACCCCATGTACCCATAGCAGGGCTCTTGGGAAGGGGGTAACTCAGGTCCCATCCACAGGTTAGGTCTTTCTACCTCTTCATAAGGATCCTGAAGACCTTGGCTCCTCTGCTTCCGAGAACGCTCTTTCCTTCCTCCTAGTCCTGCTCAGATGATAGCATCGAGGGGTAACTGACAGTGGAAGGACCTCAAAACAGGAAAGAACTTCAGAGCTGAAGATGTGGTCTCCCCTGAGACCTTGGTGTGTCCCTCTGCTCTCATAGGACTGGCAGCAAACATTGTGAAGGTGGTGGAGGGCTCTTGGTACAAACGACTTGCCGGCTTTTCCCTTCCAGCAGCAAAGATCAGAGGCTCCCTGCCAAATTGTGGTTGCTGGGACTTAGACCTAAGTTGACTGCCTGGAGCTCAGCCTGCCTTATCAAGCAGCAGTTCTTTCTCTAACTCAAGACCAGTTATCATTTGACATCTTATCTAATCTGCTCCCTGTTCTGCATTGCTCTCCACTGCATTTCCTGGGGGATATTTGCACCCGGAGAGGGGTGAGCTGCAAGCAGCCCCAGCCCTGATGTTCATACCTTCCCTGAGTGCTCCCAGCTCAGAGCACACCTCACCTCTTGATTTTACGTATCATGCTGCCGTGCTGTCCTCCCCAACTTTCCACCCCGCAGTTTCATGTCAGGCCTTTTTCTGCTTGAGTTGGCTGAAAGTTGGTAAAAATAGCCCATGGTTAGTGGCAGCTATTGAGAGAGATAAGGTTCCCTGGAGCTTTATCAGCTGCTGAGTCTTGTGTGCGTTTCAGTTCCATTATTCCTAAACTGGAAATCTCTGTCAGTTTACCCCACCGCCACAACAGTGATGGGCATGGGCAGCCTGGCAGGGGGTTTTGTTTCCAACTTCTCTGCCTATGGACAGAGCAGCATCATGACAGCATGGCTCTGCAGGATCAGGTGTTCATTCATGGATCTTGATGAAACTCACCTGTCCTTGCTTTGGGGGACATTTTACCTGGCCAGGACCTGGTGCAGCGTCAGCAGGGACTTTTGACCCAGAGATCGGGAGGGGGCGGTGCTGCTCTCATGGGAGCAAAGGTTCCCCTCTTCAAGCACAAAGACATTGTACAAAGAGGAAAAGCTCAGGGAAAAGACAGTTGCACATGTGTATTAGCCCTCAGAAGCCACAAGCTTGACCTGCAAGCGTGGTCACTGCCTCTTCCACAGCTCCAGGTGGAACCATGATGAACTGGCAGGACATTTTCGAAGAGAAGCTTGCAGAAATGCACATAACAGAGCAGTGGACACTTCAGGAGGATGATACCCTGCAGGCACAGGCCCTCAGTCCTGACTGGAAGGAGTTTGTGCAGCGCCGTGCTCTTGGGAGGTAGGGGACTGCTGACTCAGTCCCCATCGGAGTGGGAAAAGGGTTGATGTGCTACCATGTGGGTCTTCTCCTTTTTCAAAGTTTGCTTGTAGGAAACAGGTTTTGACACAAAAGGGGCAGTTTGGAGGTAGGCGAGGGTGGAAGGGGTTTTCCCATTTTTATTCAAAGCTTAGTGGGTAATTGCCAAACTGGAAAACATGATAATTGGAGGGGAGAAGAGTGCAGCAGCCTCCACAGGGCCAGAATTTCTCCATGTTGGTGTCAAGATGCAAGAGCTCCTCCAGTGAACAGGGGTAGTTATACCACACCAGAGCCATATCTTCTGGGTTTGGACCCAGAGGATGAGGACAGTGAGAGCCACTGTCTGCTGGGACATGGAGTGATGCCTCAGCAGCCCTCCACCAGGCTGTAAGGTTTCAGAGCAGAGAGAGACTGTAGCTCTGCATTGCTGATGAGAAGCCCCATCCTAAACATTTCCAGACACCTTGCTCAGGTGGCAGCAAATGGAGATCTTTGTTGCCAGCCCCGATTGTGCAAGATGAAGAGCTGTGGGTTGCACACTCTTAGACTCCTTAAGATCCTCACCTGCCCAGCAGCCTCCACCCGCATCTTCCTTCTATTTTACTTCTTTTTTTTTTGTCTTACCCAGTCTTTGGCTTGATATTGGCTTTCTGTTGAGCTGTGATGAGCTAGCATGGGTGAGGGGCTGGGGTCCCAAATAAGGGCCTGATGTTCCCCACCCCAAGGACCCCTGCTCTTGCCAGCGGGGGAAGGATCTCAGCAGACAGCCTGGCTGCTAAGATCTTTAATGATGGGGCCAGCCCTCAGCTCACATCTTAGTCCCTACTGGCTGAGTGGGAAGCCTCTGGCTCAGTGTGGGGAGCCTGGGATGAGTTGGTCTTATCTGTGCCCTGACAGGTTTCAATGCTCCTGGTGCTGTCATAAGTGGACTTCAGCCAAAGTGCTCATCCTGTTCCACATGTGCCAGTGCCCAGGCTGGGGCATAGTATGGATGCGAGTCTTCCGCCAGGAATGCAGGCGCTGCCCCAACCCCCAGCTGGAGTATCCTGAGTTCAGCCTGGAGACTATGGAGAGGATTCTGCACAATCTGGTGGTAAAGATCCTCCAGTATTTCTACAACAAGCCTGTCCAGTCCTCCGACCTTCTGGAAGTCGTGGTGGATATACCAGTGACGGGGCCGCACGACAGTGCCCGCTGCGAGGCCTGCAGGCTCGGCATTTGCAACAAGTCACGGCAGGCCCCAGCATCAGATGCCTGGAAAGACTTGATGGATGCGGACAAGGACAGGACCCATCACACCAAGTCAACCCCAGCCCCGGCACGTGTTGACAGGAAGAGGTTGTCAAATGCATATAGGTCCCTGAAACGCCAGGGCTCAGGGCCCCACACAGGCTCGACCCACTGCCCCTCACCCTGTAATAGCAACTTCCCCTGGAAATGCTACTGCTGCGTTGGCAGCTCCTTGCTCTTTGTTTTGGCAATGATCATCTTCTTCGTGGTTTATTTCACCGGGATGTAGTGGGACCTGGGGATTGCAAAGAGGAGCTGAGGTGACGGCTAGGGGAGCTGATGGAGTGCCTGAAAAATTGGGTACTCAAGGTCAGGCCTCACTTATGGCTCAGCTAGGCTTTCCTGGCTTCTGGTGGCATGGGAACACATCAGGATGCCTCAACCAGGCACCTTGACCCAAAGCCTCAGGGAAGCTGGTGGGTGTGATGCTTTCTTATGGAATATATTCTGTATGAGGATGACTCTCAGCTACCCCACGCAAAGGATGAGGTTTATTACTTGCAAGAATAAAACAAGCCCTTTATCCTCAGCCTAAAGATGCTTTTGTGCTTTTTAATTGCTCTAAAGCCTTTTCTAAGTCTGTGTGAGCAGCTTGGAGAGAAACTGGTGCTGCCTTTATCCACTGTCTGAGCTCAGCTTCCAGGGAGGCACATCCTTAGAATCATAGAATCATAGAATCAGACGGGTTGGAAAGGACCTCTGAGATCATCAAGTCCAACCCTTGATCCAACACCACTGCAGTTACTAGACTATGGAACTAAGTGCCACGTCCAGCCTCATCTTAAAAATCTCCAGGGACGGAGAATCCACCACTTCCCTGGGCAGCCTATTCCAGTGGCTGATTACCCTCTCTGTAAAGAATTTCTTTCTAATATCCAACCTTAGTCTCCCCTGCCTTTGGCCTTGATGGAACTGCACACCCAAAGCAGGTGAAGGGCACCTAGAGATGGAGGTTTGCAGCAGAGTCACGGGGACCTGGTGCCCATGGATGGTGGCACTGCCTCCTATGAACTGTGTACCCTGTGCCCTGGCCCTGTGCACCAGCAGATGTCCCTTGTGTCACCAGGGGCCCAGAAATTCCTTTGTCCTCCAGAAACATCTGGGTGCTGAGCTTTCACAAAGGGACTCTTTTTCAGACAGTGTAGTGACAGGACGAGGGGTAATGATTTTAAACTGAAAGAGAGTAGATTTAGATGAGATATCGGGAAGAAATTCTTTACTGTGAGGGTGGTGAGCACTGGAACAGATTGCCCAAAGAAGCTGTGGATGTCCCATCCCTGGAAATATTAAAGGCTGGGTTAGATAAAGTTTTGAGCAACCTGGTCAAGTGGAAAGTGTCTCTGCCCAGGAATGAGATGATCTTTAAGGTCCCTTCTGACCCAAACCATTCTAGAATTTTATGACTCTGAAAAACAGGGCTCTGAAAAACACCCTGGCAGATACAAGCCTTTGCCAGGCTGGGTACCCTGTAGTGGTGTAGTGGAGGCAAAGGGTGCCCAAGCGGGCAAGAACAAGAAGGCTGTGGCAGCAAGTCCAAAGTCTCTGCCTAAGTGGGTCAGTCATGGGGAAATTGCACTTACTGGGCTACAACGTTTGAGCAAAGGGGAGGATGCTGACTCTTGTCTACTGCTACTTTGCTCTGCAGGGCTCTAGGGACCTCCTGGGCATCATAAAGTTGGGAGAAAACCTGTTGTCCCCCTGCAGTCAGATACCTTTCAGACTCTTACCTTTCCTGTAAGGGAGCTCCTGGCCTCCTGCGGAACTTACCTGTGGAGACAGCATGTCCTATGGCCATGACTTTGTCCCAGGAAAACGAGGTGAAGTTGGTCTGTAGGTGCTTGTGTCCTCATTTCAGCTGGGATGGACATAGTTTTCTTTCTAGTAGCTGTTGCAATGTTGTACTTTGGATTTCATATGGGAATAATAATGTTGGTAACACACTGATATTTTGGTTGTTTCAAGTAGTGCTTACCCTAAGTCAAAGACACTTCAGTTTCCTGTGCTCTGCCAGCAAGCAGGTTCAAAAGGAGCTGGGAGGGAGCATGGTCAGCTGGCACAAACATATGGAACCTGCAGGCTATTGGTTAAAAAGAAATGTACATAACAAGAAAACCCTGTGCGATCCATGGGCTGCGTGGATTTGGTTTCTTGAGTGTTCCATCCTGCTTGCCCCACCAACTCTCCCCCAGCACCTTGTCTCCTCCGCGGCCTCAGCAGCCCTGGCCATAGAGCCACCAGATGGAGCTGCAGATCTCCGGCACTGCACTGGGAAGCACTGGGACCAGTGAGCCGACAGCACTGGGACGGGACAGCATTCCCTGGGTGGGGGATGCCCTCCGTCCTGTTTCTGTGACCAGCTGTTTCCCTGTAGCATGGTCCCCCCAAAAGCCTATCCTTCGTGGGAATGGAATTGGTCTATGGATGAGTGGCTCTGCTGGGGAGGAGGAGGAGGCTGATCCTGCAGCCTGGATCAACTCCCCTCCTGTGACGGGAGGTGCCCGCCCTCTCCCCGCCGGCGTTGTCACGAAGCAGAGACATGGCCAAGTTTCTTTCTGCCATTGCCAATAGCCCTCTTCTTTCCATGCTGAGGTTTTCTCAGCCCCAGTCATCATGTCTGGCTGTCTGCAGCCTCCCCAACCACCCAGCTGCTGAGGGGCTACTCCCTCGCCTGTGCCTGAGAAGCCAACTCTGGTGGAGACTGCATCCCTGCGGGAGTCCTTATTTTCTTGCTTGAGTCTCTCTGCTCTTTCTCAAGGGCAGACCTATTCCTTGCTCCCCTGCAAGTCTTCTGCACACCCCCTGTGGTCCCCATCCACAGTCTTATGTAAATACGCTGCTTTTGTCCTGATCTCCTCCTTGCCTCTGCCTACTTGCCTGCCTGTCTCCTCATGCTGTGCGAGCACACCCCCTCCATCATGCAGCCCCTTCATCCCCTCCCCTATACTCAGCACCATCTGCACATATATGTTTCTCAGCCATTGTCTCATTTTTGGGGTCCTTTCCAGGATACCCCTCTCCAACGTGCAGCTGTGCCCATCTCCCACTTGTTTCTTAGCAAACTGTCCTCAAGCTACTTCTTTCTGCAGGTCTTGGCACTTTTGGAGTACAGAGCAAGCCCTTGCAGCTCGGTGCAGCCCCTAAGGTTGGTGAGCAGTGGCCAGGCCCCCGGCTGGCATGGGGACAGTGGAAGGTGGCTGAGGGAAGAAGGATGCTCTCTCTCTCTGTAGGTCCTGGCTGTCCACCCTGGTCTGTTTGAGATTGGGCTCTGCTGCAGCCAACTCCCAGCTCACGCCTGGCACTCACATGCAGCCAGGGGCAGTAAAACCTCTTCAGGGACATTTTGCTGGCTTTTCACCACAGCCAGACTGATAAATTGCTGTCTCCGCGCCTGTCTCCCTGGAGAGAAGCTCTCACCACTCTGGCAGGTCGCGAGGTGCCAGCAAAAGCAAAGCCCATTGTTGCTCCCACTTTTCTCCTTGGCTGCCTGTTGCCAGCCCACCCTGCAACCACTGAGGCGCCCATGGGGCACGAGGGGTTGGCACTCGGCAGTGGAGCTTGGTGAGCAGGGGGAGAGGGCTGGGTTGTGTTGGGGATTTCCCAGCAGAGCTATCCACAGGAGGTGGAGGAGAGTTTGTATTTATGAGTTATCTGTTGTAAGGCAGCAATATTTTTTAATGTGCCCCAGAGTTGTCTGGGCGCAGATCCTACAGATGATGGTTTAATGCTCAGAGGACCATGCTTTGATTTTGCTTTTTGTCTTTCCCCTCCTTTACCCTCAATGTCTCTGGTCATGTCAGTAGACCCATGAGCGAGCCCTCAATGCAGAGGAGCCTGGCACTGTTTTTCAGTTCTGTCCCATAGGAAAATAGGGATCAGTAACTGACCTCTCAGACTTGGATCCAGGCACATGGTAGGAAACATTGCCTGTGATTTTAAGCTTTCTCCAAAGGCAAGATTTTCACAGCCTGTGATACAGAGATGCCCAACAGAACTTTGTGCCTGCCTCAGCTCACATCTGAGCTTACTGCAGAGCCTCTGCTGTGAAGACACACTCTCTCAGTCCAACGACTACTGGGGATGGGCTGATTTTTCGCTCCTTTTAAAGCAAAAATCACATACCTGTTATTTTTTCCTCATGGGAGTTGAACTCAGATTTAATTGCTATTCTCAGCATACAGGTTGCTGCCCTCTCCTCCTGCTATTGTCCCTTCAGTGATGTGCTCAGGCTATAAATAATTGAAGGGCAGAATCTCATCTGTCGCCCTTTTTTGTGATTTGTATTCAGGGCTACTCAGGGACTGTCTCAGCCCATGAAGCTGCGTGGGCCATGGCTGAGGAGCCATCGGAGTGAGGGACGGTGTGAGAATCCACCTGGGAGAGGAGGTGTGCATGGCAGAGACTACCAACCAGCCTTGACCGTGTTCCTCTTGGAATAAAAGTCTCAGGGCACAAACTCAGTACATATAAAAGTTTTATTTTGTTCTCAGGAGGAAGACTGCAGAGAACCATCCTTACATAACATTAGATATTTTACAGAATGTAGTATCAAAAAAAAGATATATATATATATATATATATATTAGAAAATACCTTGAAGTTACACGACATAGCCAAGAGTACAGTTCATAGTGTGTCTTGCAAGATTGACCTTCCTTAGGCCTTCTGCTCCTCTACATGCTCTACAAATGGCTTTTTGGATAATAACAAAATGTCAGAGTGGCTCATACACTGTTGGTTTCTTCCTTTCATGGCAAAAGCAAAGGAAGAGGAGATGGAGAGGCTGGAAGGAGGCTACAGGCACAGGGAAAGAACAGGAGGCAATTTTTGCATGTTGCTTAGAGCTCTAGGAGGGCTTTGCTGGCAGATGAAGGACAAGGTATCCCTACTGAAGGAAGGTAAGCTCACCTGACCTTGTTCCTTGGCAGGGCTTATTTGTCTGCATGGGCCATGGAGGGATGCTGGTGAGATAGGAATACTTCTGGTGCATTAGGTGAGTTTGGGTCAGTTTAAAATGACTTGGACACCTGGAATAGGCCACAAGAGCCAGGAACAAATGCTGAACACCATCAGTAACCTGTAAATCAGCTAAATCAATGGCCTTAAAAGCAGTTAAAATGGACTAGTTTCTGCAAGAATGAATAAACTGCCATGCAGGACTTACCAGGCCCCTGAGAAAGAGGTGAGAGCCCAAGGAAGCATGTTCCTTCTGAAATGATTCTGTTGAAAAGAAGTACTGCTTAGATACAGCCAAACTGCTGCTGTCTCATGAGTTGAAAAACTTTCCTTGGGAGGCCTGCTGTGGCTGGAAACCACAGAGCTAGTCTAGGGGTGTGACTGGAGAAGGCTTGAAGTGATAGAGGGTTGGAGAAGTTTTGGTTGCTGGAGGTGAGTGTGACGCTGAGTCCAAACCCCTCTCCCTGTCCCTGTGTCCTCTGTGGGTCACTCATCCCACACGGTGGGACACAGGTAGACTATTTGGGCTGATGCTGCCTGAAGTTTAGTGTTGAAGTTTAGGGTTGAAGTTTAAGGCTAACTGTGGATTCATCCTCACATCCTTGGGGCCAGGTGAGCATCACCTGAGATGCCACCAGGCAGGGATGTTTGTTTGCAAAAATAATAGTAACCCCCCAGGACTCTCTCACTACTCCTTGCACAGAACGTGGGGGGGATCTGTGAGGTTCAAGCCTGCCCAGATGGGTTTTCCCGCGCTGTCCATAGGCTCTGTAGTTGCATCTTCTGATGGGAAGATTTGACCAGAGAGTCCCAGAGGTGAGGGCAATTCCCTGTGCATGGCACAAAGCTTTGGTGTCAAGGAAATGATGCCTCAATTGCTGTGCCTTTTTCCTGGCTTGGAGGGAGGCTCCCTGGAGTGTGGGTGAGGTTTGCAGATGGGCAGCACAAGCTGAGGACACCAGTTGAGATCTTGCCTTTTGCTCCCTTCCCCCAGCTCCCTAGCAAGCATTTCCTAAGAATGCAAGTGAAGGGATGCAGGACCAAGTGAAACAAATGACCTGGAGGGCTGGCAAAGGCTTGGCATGAGTGGAGTATCATGGCTGTTGCTTGCGAAAGACCAGAGTCTGGAGCACATTAAACAATAACAACAACAAGAAAGGGAGCCGTGGTGGCAGCAGGCTGCTTAGTCACTCATCTCTCTGGCTCAGGGTCCAGAAATGTCCACCTCTCTGAGGAGCCTGTTTTCTTCTCCACCCAGTCCACGTAGTTAGAAACCTTGGTGTACACACCGTACACTTGCTTGCTGCCACACTCCTCTGGGCCACCCCACGAGACCAGCCCTTGGGCCACCCACCTCTGGGTTCCCGGGTCCTGGATGACAAAGGCTCCCCCGCTGTCTCCCAAACAAGTGTCCTTCCCACCTTCATAGTAGCCGGCACAGAACATGTTCTCGGTCACGCTGTAGTTCCCTGACCGCGACTCGTAGCTGGTCTTGCACTCGGCGTGCAGCACCACCGGCAGCTTGACATACTGCAGGATGTCAGACAGGGTCCTCATGCCCGAGCTGATGATCTCGTCCACTGTGATGTTGGGGTTGGAGATACCCCAGCCAGCCACCAGCCCCAGCATGTTGGGGTGAGGCCCCTCCAGCTCGTGCTCAAGCTGGGGCAGACAGACGGGCA
This sequence comes from Oxyruncus cristatus, assembly GCA_013399855.1. Lineage (NCBI taxonomy): Eukaryota > Metazoa > Chordata > Aves > Passeriformes > Cotingidae > Oxyruncus > Oxyruncus cristatus. The sequence goes on along the minus strand of VXAY01002771.1, from coordinate 658,830 downwards.
TGACATATTTCCCCATGGTCACCTTCTCCTTCAGCTTGACCAGAGCGATGTCGTGGTTGTAGTTCTGGATGTCGAACTCCTCGTGGAGGATGATCCTCTCCACCGTCCGGTTGACGGCATCCATCTTGTTCCTCACGTCGTGAAGGGCCAGATAGACAGTGACGTGTTCCTTGGAGACGGGGATGACAGTCTTGTCCCGCCGCTGGGAGCGGAGCACGTGGGCGGCCGTCAGCACCCAGGAGTCTGAGAGCAGGGCCCCGCTGCCAAACCACTTGTCGTTGGGCACCCGGGACATGTCCTCCACCACAATCAGGGCCTGCCAGGGGAAGAAGCCGGGCTCCGCGTTGCGCCCACCAATGATGCGCTTGATGATCCCAGGCAGAGGGCGAGCCGGCCGGCCACACACTGGGGACAGAAAGGACAGGGCAGTAACTCCCAGTTTACTTATCTGGGGAACAAATGAAAAGGGATATCCCTGTAGGTTATGCCACATAGCTGGTTATCTTCAAACCAAACACTCTCTTTTGTAGTTTATGGAGGGATTTGGCTGGATCCACACCACTCCAGAAGCAGAAAGGCCAAATGAGTAAATCTGCAGCCTCATTGTGACCTTTGAGGTCGCTCAGCCCTTCCCAGACCTTTCAGCCAATTGCCTGGCTCCTGCTCATTGTGCCAAGAAACCCAGGGGAATGCTGGTGGGAGGATTGGAGCTTGACATCAGCCCAGTCTCACCCCTCGCTCTGAGACCTGTCATGAGGTCTGTGCTCTCATGCCCATGGCATTTGCCCTCCCGGAGGAGCTGTGGCTGAAGAGGACTCAGCCGTGTTGCCTAGCACCATGAGCATTACTCCTGCACCTCCTCACCACAATTCTGGCAGCCAAACAAGACCCCTCTTCTCAGCTCTTCAACAGACCCAGAATTAATGCCTGAAGAGCCCTGATGTGCTGACTGGTTTGCCTCCAGGAGCTTTATCCAGGCACTGTGAGACAGCCTGAGGAAGAGGAGGGACTCAGGATGCTGAAGGTGACTCTGCGAGGGTTGGACAGGGTGGGTAGGAACAATCTGGTCCCTGTGGAACTTCAGCCTTGGGACATGGTTGGTGGGGGGGGAGCCGATTGATGCCTCTGGCAGCCCTGTGGAGGGAGATTCTCAGCTGGCTTGTGGGTGCTGGTGTCACCAGGAGGTTGTGGTAGCCAATTTGGGCTTGTTCTTCTACATCTGGAAGAGTTCTGAATTGCAGCAGCTCAGGTACTGGTCTCATCCCTCTGAGTCTGCAAAGAGAACCCATATCCTCAAGGGAAAGTGCCAGGCCTCTGCTTTGATGCCACCTGTACTGTGAGGGGAGGATGCAAAGCCTCACAAAAAGAGGATCTGACCCGTCAGTCTGATGGGATCGGGACTGAGAATCAGCCTTGGAACCAGCGCAGGAGCACTGGAGCTGCTAATGTGGCTTTGTTGTGACTGGGGTCTGTCTCTAGGAAAAATGTGACTCTAGCAGGGAAGGAGCATGCTAAGTGTCTCTGCATGTGCTCCACACCCCTGCCTTTCCCAGTGCTGAAAGGAATAGAAAACATGCTCAGGAAAAGAATTCCTGTGTCCCAGCCCAGATGGTCTGCTGCACTGAAGCTGACGGTCGTCCTAAGGAGATGGTTTTAGAGGAAGTGCACCCAGCCAAATATTTATTCTATCAAATTACATATCAAAATGCTGACCAGGCTGCAAATTCTCCCACTGATGGCAAAGGCAGGCACGGAGTGGTCTGGAAGAGAGGTTTCTATTGATGGGGAGGTGCGTGAGACATGGGGAAGATCTGAAGAACAGCTGGCCAGCTGCTGCTTGCAGATGCTGATCTCAGGAGACCGTCACCCTCTCTCTGGGATTTTCCATTTTCCTGAAGTCTCTCTGACTCCTGTCACTAATCAAAAGGCCTGGAAATGGCCCATGAAAGCAGCTATGGCCCCAAAAGCTGTCCCCATATGCTCCCAGCTCAAATTAGTTCAGGCTGAAACATCAAGCAGAGATTCAGGGAGCAGCTGCCACAACAAGAACAGCCACAGACCAGGAGTTTTTTGGGAATTTTCTGGAGTTTTGTGGGATACAGGGAATCTCAGGGGTTCCTCCTCTGGACTTGCAGTGGCTCAGCATGGCTGGAGAACAGATACCCTCCCTGGGGCTGAGCCAGTGTCCGGACCCTGGGGTGGTTGCAGCTGCAGCTGCTGCATGGCAACTGGATTCCTGCACCTCTCTGGAGAGCCTTCCCTGCACATTGGATCATAATCCACACCCAAACTGCCTCGAGGCCCCCGACCTGCCAGCCAGACCTGGCCCCCCTCTTAGCTATGGCCAGCAAACATCCCAGAGCTTTTGTTTAATCCCGAGTGGGCGCCTGGCCTAGAAACTTGCTGGCTGCAAACATTTCTGCCACTGCTCAAAGACTTGGGATTTTCCTTCTCTGCAAAAGCAGCTGAGTTTTTCTGCAGGGCTTGAAGAGGTGATAATTGCTACTGGATGTCTACATACTGGCTATGGGAGCTGACAGCCAGGTAATGCTCTGCCCTTGGCTGGAGCCATCTCCAGGGATGCTGGGGGCTGAACATGGACAGTGGGCTCTGCCCTGGCTGGGACTGCTGGCTTCCTTATCTGCTGGAATGGGGGGATTGGGGAGCCCTGACAGCCAGCATGGCTGTGACCCCACTGCTGCCCTAAACTGCCAGGGACACATGCCCTCATCACTGCTGCCCAGGGACACCACTGAACCCTGACCATCTGGGCCAGCTGGGATAACAGACAGACTCTGTCCCCACCCCTCCCCTGGCCATTAACTGTGGCAGTTGGATACAAAGAGCCAAGTCTTGTGACACTGTCACCAGGGAGCATGGTCCCTGCCTGGGGAAGCACCAGGTCTGGTCAGGCATGGCAGCATCCCCTCCCTGCTCTGCACCCCTTGCTGAGCAAGGGGAACCAGCTGTCCCAGCACCAGTACCTGGTCGGCAGGATGGCAGCTTGGTCCCCAGCTCCTCGCTCCTCCACACCCCCAATGCGTCACACACGTAGGTGGCTGGAAGAGAGCAAAGTGTTAGCTTGTCTGTGGTCCTGGCATGAGGGGGTGTCCTTTGCAACGAGGAGAGTTGCCCAGCAGTCAGGACCCTGAGAACCCTTTTTCAGGTGACCTTCCTTTTAAAGCTCTCTGTGCTCCATTCCCTGGGGGGCCCTGACAGCCCTGTCCCCATGCAGGGGACATGCCACCATCCTCAGTTTCATTGCCTTGAGCTGTCTGGAGGGCTGTGCTGTGCCTTCAGCCTCTGCTGGCGGCAGCCTCCACATAAATATTGCCAGTGCCCGTTCTGCTAATGCATACGGGATGCTGGGACCAGATGCACAGGGCCAGCAGGAGATACAAGCACATAGACAGGAATGTGAGGAATTCCTTTGGCTTTGCTTGCTGAGGGAGGAGGAGAGAGATAGTCTGGGGTGTGTACACACCCTTTCTGCTGCCCAGAGCCGAGTCTAAAGGGTGCAGAGACCTGTGGTTCTCCTCAAAGTAGCTTGTGGTTTTCTGTGGTTGTGGACCAGGGCAACTGGGGGGAAAACCAGGTCTGATATGATCCCACTGCTATCTGTTCAGTTTTGGCTACGCTGAACATTTGGTTGCTAGCATGAAGATCCTTGCAGAGCCCTTACTGAGGCTGATGGACCTGGTGCTCTCTCCAGCGGTAGCTCCTTTCACTTTACCATAATTTCATAATCTGCAGGGAGCAAATGGCAGGGCGAGAAGGCAGAACGTGGAACGCCCACACTGCTCTGCCGAGGATGTGAAACACTCAGGCAAAGCACGAGGCAGAGCCAACTCCATCCTACCTCACTGAGGAGCAGGATGTGTCCAGTCTGACAGTCCAGGCAGTGCAGACGCAGGGGACGGTGTGTGTAGGCTGCATCCACAGCCTGCTGTTTGCAGAGCACCCCGGAGCAGCCACCCCAAGCTCCCCCCGCTTGCAAACGCACACGCGCATGGCCACGCGCCCACCTGCGCTGTGCCGTGGGGACATGGCCTGGCCCCACTGCTCACCAGTGCTGTTGGGGGCCATGTGGTAGTAGGGGTGCTGGCAGTGGTACTGGATGGCTGCTCGGTAGGTGGTCAGGTTGTTCCTGGTGGAGTAGGTGACAAAGCCATGCTCCAGCTCCAGCGGCGCTTTGCAGTCAGCAACTGAAACCCAACACAGAAGGGGGGGTTGAACCCTGTGCTGTGGGGCAGAGCATGGGCCCATATAGTTCTGTTTCCCATTTCTCTAGGGCACTGCAGGAGACGCAGCCTGCCATGGCCTCAGACAGCAGCAGAAGGCTCTCTCAGCCAGGACAGCCTGGCTCTGTGAAACTCTCCCACAGCCACCCTGCACAGACAGGACACACAAATAGCATGGCTCTCCTGCTGGCTGTAGGGCCAGCGCCACTCATGCTGGTGGAGACCCCATTCCCGGGAACCCCTCCATTTAATGTGAGATCTCCCTGCTATACGGTTGAGAGGGGAGGAAGCCTGCTCTGGCAGGTGAGAGCTGTTGTGAAATGGTCTCAGATTACATCTTTGCATCCCTTAGGAGTGGGCAAGGAGAAGCAGGCAGTAATTCACCAGCCTATGCTGTGAGTCAGGGGTGCTCCTCTATGCACAAGGCTTTGCTGAAAGCAAGGTCCAGTCCTTCCTGCTCTGGTCTTGCTCACCAAACAGTGCTGTTAAGCATTTACATATCAGGCTGAACAACCCTTGGTTCTGGCTGTTCTGTGACAGCAGGAGATGAAGGACATTAAGAGTGTGGCTTGGCTGGTCTGCAGGCAGGGACGAAGCCAGCAGATATGGGTGAGATCAAACCTGCTCCATCCCCCAGGACACTGGCAATGCTGGCTCTGCTTCACCCATCCCTGGTGTTGGCTCAGGGTCTGATGGAGAGATAAAAATTCCCAGGGTGCCACTGCCCTTCCCCATGGCCTGTCCATGATCCCCTTTCTCCTCTAGATCACTCAGAGCGCCCTGCTCAGCCTCTCCTCCCAGCTTGTCCCCTGTATTGGGTGTGTGCCAAACACACCAGGAAGGACCCCAGGCTGCGAGAGGGTTCATCCTCCAAAGCCAGGAGTCACTCCTTTGGAGCTGTAGCTCCCTGCCATGTGGGCAGGTCACAGAACACTCAGGTGAAGCTGTGCAGCTTACCCCTGCCCCATCCTGGGGGACCTGCCCCAGTGGAGGGCAGGAACCAGGGTCTGATCCTGCCAGAAAATGCAGTGCTGTGGAGTTGGGTTCTGCTATATTTAGGATGAGGGGTTGAGTAGGGGATGGGTGACTGCAGAAAGCAGGTCCTGTGGATAAGGAATGACCCTCTGTGGATTTGAGTCTGCACATGCTCCAGGATGTGAAGGGGGTGAGGACAGGAGTCCTAACTCTTCGTGAAGTGGTCCAGGCTAACAAAGAGAGAATTCACCAGTAGAGGCTGGAACAACGGACATGTACCAATGCTCAGGGTTGCCTAATTGCTTGGGTGAAAAAAGCCTGGTTTATGGCAAAATGCTGCAGCTCACTATTCACCAGGGTCCCCTTTGCCTTCTGTACGGACAGCAGGTGATGGAGTGAGTGTGTTGGTGCAGCCAGGCTGGGTGGAGACTTCTGGGTACCTGTTCCCTTGTAGGAAGGAGGGAATGAATGTCTGGGGACCATCCTGGCTGGCACCTCTACTCTGGGGTTATTCATGGCTGCAGGGAAACATCCAATGGCCTGCAGAGCCCATCTCATCCCTGTGTGTTCCCCACGCCTGGACAAACCTGATGCCTGGAGAATGAGCTCTTGCAGAGAGGTGTTGCCACACCACTGTCACAGGTCCTGCTGAAAAGGTGAGGGGAGGGCATTTGTTCCATGAACCTTTCCAGTTTTCCCTCAGGAAAGGGGCCATTTAGCATCTTTGTCTTTGTAGGACCAGAACTGGACCGAGCTCCCCAACACACACCTCTTCCTCTCCCAGCCTCTGGTCCACATCCCAGATTCCTCCTAGTGAAGCCTCTGATGCCTCAGGGAGTCCAGGGTGCATGCCCATGGCTCCTGGGGATGTGAATGGGGACAGATACCAGGCTCTGACCCCCTTCAGCTGCTGTCAGCATGAGGCCAGCCCATCCTCACCTCTGCTGGGCCAGCAGTGGGAAGCAAAGGGGAGGCAGAGGAACATCCATCCTGCTGTGTTGGTGCCAGGGCTCGGTGCTTGCAGGAAAGGGCCAGTGATGCCAACCCTTCCTCCAGGCCTCCTTGTCCGGAGGGTCTGAAAGGCACCAGGACTCTTGGAGAAAGGAGAGGAAGGAGTGTTTCTTATTTGGGATGCTGGGCCAGGGACGAAGGGCAGCGGGAGACTGAATCCAACCAACCAACCATGGTTGCCATGCCACGCTCCTTGTGCAACAGCCGCCTTGGAGGGGGAGCCAAGGTGGTCAAGGCATCCGCGTGGAGAGGGAGGGATACAGACATGCCAGGAGCTGGCAGCAGCATGTGATCCCCAGGCATGACAGTGGGAATGGGGTGTTCCACTCCAGTTTCCTTTCCCCTTCTCAAGACGGAGTTAAGAAAGCACCAGGCGCAGGGGGGTTAACAGTGCCATGCTGGTTAGACAAGCCACAGAGATGGATTTGGCAGCCAGTCCAGCAGCAAAGGGAGCCTGCCCTGGGTACTGGACAGATCAGAGAGGGGCATCAAGACAGGCTGCCCATCGGGGCGGCACGGCCGGCACCAGCCTCACGCGGCCACTTGCTCCAAGCCAGCTCTTCCCTCTGTCTGGTTGTCGGCTCTATCTGCAGCTGCACCAAAAGCAGGGGGGAAGGAGGAGAGCAGAGAGAGAAAGCCCAATTAGTAGATGAGCAGAGAGAGACATGCAGGAAACCCAGCCCCCAAAACACCAGAAATCGTTAATGAGCGCCCGGCGAGCCGTGCCAGGGTGCCGTGGATGCCAGTGGAGCCATGGCCCTGCTGGGGACCCTCTCACTTTGCTGGGCCAGGGCAGCCTGGGGGCAGTGGCTGGGAGAAGCTGTCACAGGTTTGTGTTTAGGCTCTCCAGGTTATGGAGCTGGATTTTATCCATGCTGGCTGAGAAGTTTCCTGTTTTCTGCATTGCTTTCTAAAACCATTTTTGCCTGTGTGCTGCCTCTCACACACATCCTGGGGAGTGGGAAGCTTTGCAGTTTAGAGGGTTGAATTGCCCATTTAGGGGCTTCTTGGCTTTCCAAAAAAGTCTTAGAAATTTAGTGTAGTGAGTCATATTACGCAAGAAGTGATCATTATTCCAGCTGGAATAATGAAGGTAATAATTTAAATTTTCTCAAAAAAACTCAACTTTCTGGGGTGAAAAATATTTACCTGGAATTTCATTCTATTTTTTACATGATGCAAATTTTTATCTGATCACTGTCCAAGCTGGATACAATCAATGGGAGACTGTGATAGTGAGAGTGCAGGAGTGGGGAGTTCCTCAGCAAGGCAGAGGCATCACTGACCCTACACTTTCTAAGGAGTTCTTTCATATATGAATCTATTTAGCAGGTCTCAGAGCCTCCCAGTTTCCATTTTGAGTGAGAAAACATGAATTAAAACTCCAGAAATACTCTTCTAAGGTAAGATCCACAATATTCTTATAAGAAAAAGGATCTGCCCAGATGAGGAGAGCTTGGATCCCAACATCCCTAGAAAGCATCTCCTCCTGTGTTTCCTGGCAGGGCCTGGGACACTCTCTGAGCATGTTTGCTTCTTTTCTCCTCGCTGGCCCAGCCTGACAACAGACTGAGCAGCAGTGAGAGCCTCCCTGAGGGCTGCTGGGTTTGGGGTAAATGGAAAAAGTGTTATCAGATACATCTCCCAAGCCTGAGCTGAGAGAAGAGTTGGGTTAGATAAAAGAAAAGATGATGCAAATCATCACCTGCCCTTTCAAATGGCATTTCTTTTCTTCTCCCCTTTTCTCCCATTTTATGGTTTGTTAATATTTGGGCAACTTTTCTCTCCCCTTTCACTTAGCTGAGCAGTGCCAAGTTTAGGCTAGTACCTGGGACTAATGCCCTGGGTCTTGACAGCCTCCATTGGGAAGAAAATTTGGACCAGGAACTGGATTATCCCAAATTGTCCCAGATTTATCTGACAGAGTCAGGGCTCAAGAGCCACGCTTGCTCTTTGATGGGGAGACAGCAAAAAAGGCTTGCAAATCAAGTTACATGAGTAATCTAAATAAGAGCACCAATCTCCTGCTTGTGGTATTTGGACTGAGCCCCGCTATGTTACCCAAGAACAAGCCAAAAGAGCTTTGCAGGGTTACGTAGCCTCTCTGGCTGGGTTTGTGTCTCTGAGTAAGGAACTCCACTCTGGCAGGGCAGCTCCCGTTAGCATGAAATTATTTTAGCAGGAACAGGACATTGGCAGTGTGGGGAAGGGTGTCCTTACTTTTGCAGATAGGGATCTTGTTACTCCATGTCCCATCCTTCAGACACTCAATCTGGAAGGAGTCGCTTTCCACGTTATCCTGTGTAGAAGGTGCCAACAACAAAAAAACCCCCACCTATTAATGCTCAAGAAAAAGAAATAAATCTCTCGATTAAAAGGGAATTTCTTGGTGATTTAGTCAAGTTATACCCAGCCTCCCCTGAAAGAGGAACTAAAAATTGTGATAAAATCATAATGAAAAACTTAGAGAGTTTTCTCGTTGCCAGCAACTCGGTGGCATGCTGAAGTAAAAGAAGTGGAGTAATTTATTCCTGTTCTAGATGATGGGATGGGTAAGGGGGCAGCTCTGCATGAAGAATGGGACTAGGAGGAGATCAGAGAAATATCCAATTCCATGTTGGAAGTCACAGTGGGCTACTGTTGGAGGGAAGACAGCCACCCCATGAGTCACCCACACTTGCTGCAGTTCTCAGCTGCCTCCCGGAGAGGGCCTGCCAAAATCCCGCTTCCCGTGACTTGCTGAAGCTATCCCAAAGTCCCAAAGGACCTCCCTGTTAGTGGAGGGTGGCCTCTGTGGGGCTGCTGAACCAGTGCTCATCAAAGTGAGGAGCAGACAAAACCCTGGCATTCCCCCTGGTCTTTTGCTGACTTTTCTCTGGCAGAGGTGCCAAGACTGTCATTCTATGAGCTTGCTGGGTCTGGAGAGATGCTGAGAGGGTGGGTTAGGAAAGCTCTCTCTCTTCTCTTCCTCTGCATCTTTGGAAAGGAAAGGTGGTGGCTCTCAGAGAAGGCTTTTTCCTTGCCCCTGGGAAGAGGGTAAGGATGTTATGTGGGTTGTGTTCGCTCTCCCAGAGATGCAACGGCTTTGAGCAGAAGGATCCTCCATTTCCTACCCTATTGCCAGCTCCACATCATTTCCCCATACCTTTAGCACTTTGTATCCAGTACTGCAGCTGACAACAACCTGGTCTTTGAAGGTGTACATGGCTTGAGAAGGCTCAATTTTCCCATTGATCGGTGGTTGCACTGGTGGGCATGGGTTTCCTTTGAATAAAAGAAAATGAAGTAAAACAAAATGCAGAGGAATAAATAGAGGAAATGTGGTGTCCCAGCTCTGCCACCCAGCCCATGTAGTAGAGTCTGAGCATTTCTGCCCTGTTCCTGCTCTAATCTACATTGGCATGGCTCATCCAGGCTCTTCTAGAAGGCACGGAGGCTCCAGGTCTTTCCTCCAGTCTGTAATTCTCTGGTTTTGGGCATTACAAATCTGGGAGCTAATAACAGTAGCCTGTGCAATTACCCTGCCCAAAACTGCTCTGCTTTGCAATGTGATCTTGTTTCAGGGCCCATCTGAAAAGGCATCCTTTGGAGGGAGGGCTCTGTGTTATTTATGCCTCTCCTTGTGCGATTTCTGAAACAGATCCCTTCTGGAGACAGGATCAACCCACCAAACCCATGGTGTCCACCTTTATAAAGTCCTTCCTATTCTCAAGCCCAGCAAACAGTGGAAGGCAGCAGGACTTACCAATTGCTGTGTATAACAGCTTCCAGCCCCTGTTCTCTCCCGAGTTGTCACTGTGGAAGAGGATCTGCACACTGTTGGTTTGGGTTTCAATGCGTCCTGGGGACCTCTCTCCACAGAAAGGTCCAAACTCCTTTTGGCCAGCTTTGATCTGATGAGGCAAACATGAGTGGATGGTGTGAGGAGGCTCTTTGATCCCTGAGTCTGATGGGTAAGCCTGCAGTGGGGTCAGTGGGGCTTAAGCACTATGTGCTGGGGGGATGTGAACAGAAAGAGAGTCATTGTTGGCTGAAAGGGTCAAAATCAGATGTGATAAGAGACATAGGGTCAAGAGAACACAGGGCTCCTGATGGCTACATCATTCCTGTTTAGACTGGGGCGATTTGGTCCCCTCACCAGGGCACTGGGGAAGAGAAAGGTGAGCTGCAGAGGAGGAGTGTGCAGACCGCAGCTCACCTTGATGTAGTCATACGGACAGGTCACCTCGGGGTGATCTTCAACGTCAAAGCTGTCTTCGAAGTCCAGGGTGATGAAGAAACCCTCCTCCAGCTCGATACGGTACAGGCAGTCCGAGCTCTTGGGGTAGGGGCTGGGGAAGTCGGCGCTGGTGATGACCCCGCTCCTCTGGGTGTAGAGGTTGTCACTGCACTCCACTGAAACACAGCCATGGCTTTGTCAGGGCCCTGACACTCATGTCCCAATCCTGACCACAATCAGGAGCCCTCCCAGTGGAGTGGGATCTGTTGAGTGGGTCCATGGAACCCAAATATTTGTCCATGCATGGAGCATCTCACACAGCCAACTTCCAAATATGCCTGGGCTGAGAGCTAGTTCCAGCTAATCTACATGATGCAGTTTCAGAGCAGAGACTAAACCTTTTAATTTCTCTGACTTGAGGAGGTCTATAGTTTGGCTGAGGAGCACAGCCCATGGGAAAAAACAGTCCCAGATTTGTAGTCCCAGGTTTATAGGGAAGAGGCACCTCCTCCCTCCTGGCAGCAAAAAAAGGCAGTTTTGCCTGTGTTTGGTAGGTCTGTTGCCTGCTCAGGGACCCCTCTGTGTGACCATCCATGTGTCTGAACTGTGCTTGGGTGGTACCTTTGCAGGTCCTGTTGTCGGAGTGGAGGATGTACCCGAACCTGCAGGAGCAGTAGTACCCGCCGATGTAGTTGTGGCAGTAGTGATCACATGCCAGCTCCTCATCACTCTTCTCCAGGCACTCATCCACATCTAGGATGAAGATAACAAGGCAGAGAGCTCATCTTGCAGTCCTCCACATGTCACTCCTCATGGGGACATTTGCCACAACACTGAGAAATTAGCTGTCCCGTATGGTGGGTCACACAAGCACCCAGCGAGTCTCACATGGCCCGAGGGCTGCACACAAGCTCCTGTCGTGCCAGGGTCCCCAAGGCTGACTTGGAACGTGACCTTTGCAAATTCGTTACCCTACCCTAGGAAGCTCATCCCGAAGGCTCAAATGCTGCTTACCCACAGCCGTGTAATGGGCATCAAAGCCGGTGAAGCGTTCCTCATTGGAGAAGTCAGACCTGAAGGTGAGCCCCATGTAGGGCCCTGGGGACAGGATCACTTGCTGGCCAGGAGCCTGCTCTGTGTCCGTCGTCTCCCTGCCACAAAAGGTTGCCAGCTCCTGGTCCTCAGCTTCAATCTGTTAGCGGAAAGAAGGGGTGAGCCTGGAGAGCCTACCATGTGTTCCTCAGGGCTGTCAGGCTGGGCTTGGAATCATCTCTGCACCCAGCAGCTCATGCCTTTGCCTGTGCTTGACCAGCGTGCCCCCTTCCAGAGCTGACCAATGCCTCTGTGGGACAGGCTGTTCACCTGGCAGCCTTGGATGGCCATAGCCTGAGGATGCAGCTCTGGACCCTGCAAGCCCCCTCCTGCTCATCATTCTGCTGCCTTGGCCCTTCCCAGGGCATCTTTGAGGCAGCATTATCCAGCCATTCCCACTGCATTCACATCACCTTCTGCAGCCAAGAGTGATTCCAGGGATGCTCAGAGCATGGCAGGTCTGACTCCCACTGATCCAGCTCTTTGAGATGCTGTTAGTGCAGTAAAGCAATTAAGTGGGTTCTGCAAAATGTGCACAGGAATTCAGGTCTGCCTGCTCTGCCTGGAGTCACCCTTTGAAGCAGATGTTGAGAGCAGGTAGCATCCAGAATGCAGGAAGGAGCTGGGAGGTTGTAAGGGGAAGATGCAGAGTGGGAACATATCTGGGAGGTGGGGTAAGGATGTGGACAGGTGGTGCAGAAGAAGAGGTGTGAAAATCAGCCCCTGGGTTGTGTCGTTCCCATTCAGAGCTGTCAGTACCTGAGATGGTCCCCCTCACCCCTTCCCATGGCCCAAACAGTGATCCAGTCAGGAAATCTGCATGAGGGCCTGTGCTGCTGGGAGGGTGCCCCGAGGAGCCTCTGCCCACTGGTTTTGCATGACTTCAAAGGAGCGACTGTAGTTTGGATGGTGTTTCTGTTCCCTGTGCTGCCTTTGGACAATCTTGATCCTGTCCCTGCCACCCAGGGTCCCTGTCTGGCTCCAGACCTGTAGTGCCAGCCACTGTTTGGACTCTGACCATGCAACCAAAGGGATGAAGATGGGGAGCAATGAGCCACCATGCCTTTTTGTCATGTCAGCATGTTCAGTACTCTCTTCGTGCATCTGTTTAAAACACAGCCTCACCTGTGCCTTAAAACAATGTAATCCCTGGAAAGTCCCTCCTTTCCTTTTTCCTTGCCATTTTCTCCAGCATTGATTCATCTTCTTCTCCTACACATCCCACCCCCAACCCCTGTCTCAACCACGACCTCTCCCAGGCGGTTCCCAGCACCCTGCCTGCTTTCCCTCAGGAGATTCAGATATGAATAAGCCTCAGCAGAGGAATGCAATGAACACCACCAGCCAGCCCGCCACTGTTCATGCCAAGCCACGGCTATTGAGGCTGTGATGAAGTGTGCAGTCCCCCAGCACATGGCTGGGGAAAACAGTCATCTGCTTGGGGACCCATGGGCTCCTGGAGGTGTTGGAATGCTGTCCCTGGCTTGCGTGGCCTCAGTAAGGCAAGACTGTTCTCTGACTGCATCCCTGTCGTCTGGCGACCCTTAGGATGTGCTGGCTGGGGAGGGTCTGGGTCTGAAAGGGAAATTTCCCAGAGCTGAACAAACAGGCGGAAACTTGTCACACCAGGGAAAGCCAACATGGAAATGGCAACTCAGCATGCCTTGACATTGCCTCCAGATATTTTCCATCCTCTCATACAAGCTGGAGCTGGCCAGAAAAGAGAGAGACTTTCCGATGATAAATTTTGAGAATTTGGAGAAAAAACACGCGGCCTGCTTTGGGACAAGAACCCAATTGAATTTTTTTTTTTTTTTTTGGTAACAGCATTCTGGGGGAAAAAAAGAAAACAAGTAATTTGGGCTCCATCTGGTTTCAATCCCTTTGAAATATACTGTGGTGCTTTAGAATTGCTTTTAAATCTGAAAAATTGTTTTGAAATAGTGTTTCAGACTGAAAAACGGGAGTGCCATCACCAAGGATGGAAAAAGGCATTTTGGCCCCAACACACAGACTTGGCTGTGCAAGTTGTGCAAGCACGTGGGATGAAACCTTTTCCTCAGAAAATGCTTTTTTCTTAAGGAAATCTGCGGGAAGGACGAATTTCCAGCTGGCTGCTCTGTGTGGGGCTGGTGGCTGTCACCTCTGCCAGGGCACATGAGCCACTGTGTGAGCTCCCATCCCTCTCCTTAAGCCCCAGGATCTGCAGCACAGCATCACCAAAGTGCGGGAAAACCTTCCCAGTGCCCTGTGTCTTGGCCCGAGGATGCTCCATCCATGGGGCCAGCCTCAACACTGCCCCCAGCATCCCCAGATACAGCCCTGGAGCAGAAGGATGGGGCCCGGGAGAGCTGTGCTCTCCTCACTGAAGGTATCCATGGCCTCATATCTGAGACGGGTCCCATGCCCCAAGCCACAGGGAGCAGAGGCAGCCCTCCAGCAGTAAACTAAACAGAGAGGTCATCATCCCTGGTTAATATTTGCTGCTTCTGCTGGGGGCTGAATCCTTTTTTTTGTGGATCATTTACATCCAGCGAGCAGGCTGGTAATTAAATCCTGGTTGTTTGTTTGGAGTTTCTCCCTCTCGGGTCATGATGTCGACGTTTTCACTAGAGAAGATGTGTCCCTGAGGGAAATACCAATTGCCACAGAGAAATTCCCTGTAAAAATACGCTGAAAGAATCCTCCTTTGAAAAATAAAATACAGTGACACTCTCGAGCCTTAAATTTACCCTTGCCAATGCCTTCTGCTCTGTTCCCTGTTTCCGCTTGCATCCTCATTCTCTCATTTAAGATTTCTGCCCCTCTGGATGGAGGCAGATGGGAGTCCCTCCCTGGTTATGGTTCTGTCCCCCTGCATTCTGGTTGGTGCCGTGGGTAAGGGAAGTGGTGTCCCAAGCTGTGGGGTCCCTCTCTGCCCTACACTGATTTCCCGCTTTGGGGCAGGATCTGGGATACCCTGGCTCAGCAGGAGAGAAAGGCTGCCCCAAGGCATGGGCTGCTGTGGATATGGGGGCATTGATGGTCCAGAGATGCCTCCTGCAGCCAGTGGGTTAACGAAATGCCACAATCACCATGGGGAATTTGGCTCAGCAGTTTGGTGTCTGCTGCCGGCAGCAGAGAGGAGCAGGCAGTCGGCAACACGGAAACACAGCCGCCACCAGCCCCCCTCCTCCAGCCCTCCAGGAATGCACTAATTGGACTGATGAAGGCCAAACATAGCACTTGTAATATATATAAATGGCTCATTAGGCAGAGAAATCGCAGTGCTGGGCTGAAGACACTGGGAACATGACATGGGGAGGAGATGCTCAAGGCCAGGGAAGGGCATGAAGTGGCCCCCGCCGAGTGGCCCCGCAGTCAGAGCGTGGCAAGAACACAAAACCCAGATCAACCCACTGCTGCTGCTGACTGTTGGGGATGAGGCAGGGATGGGACAGCCCCTGCAAGAGCCTCTGTCTAGGTCTTGTGGAGATCCTCTCCCCTCCCAAAACCAAACGCATCCTTTCATATGCAAACATGAAATTGTCCTGAATTTCCATGGGAATGTGTGGCAGCCCTGCCATGAGCAAAAAAGGAGGATGTCTGGTTTCCTGTGCTGTGGACTTGGCTTGGCGTCCAGAGTTTGTCCTCTCCCGGCATGGCAGCTGTGCCCACATGCCTATTTCTGGGCCAGGCCTGTTACCTGGAGGGCGTGGGGGTGAAAAGAGACACAGGGGGGATGCTGGGTTGCTGCAGGAGCTGTTGGTTTGCTCCCATGCCTGGTCATCCTCCTTCCCCTGCATTGGGTGTAACTGTGGCCCCCAGCAGTGCACAGGGTGGCCAGGGCCACCACACTGCTCTGCACAGAGCCATCTCCCAGCTGCCCTCTGGGATTTGAAGTGTTCCTCTGGGGACCCTGCACTTCCAAGGCATGAATAGCCCCCTGACTGGGGCTGTCTGACAGGACCAAAAGAGGATGCTTTCCTCTTGAACCACCAGTTCATGCCAAAACTTGATTTGTGCCTTTTATCCCTCCTTTGAGCAGAAGAAGGTGTAGATGGGTCCTGTGCACCCTTCTTGCAGCCCCTGCCCAGAATGCAGCACCAAGTTTATTCCCTGTCCCTGCATGTCTCTTGCCATCAACAAGGAGGTGTCCCCTCATCCTCAAGGATATGTACCCAACTGGCTGGCAAGTTCTCAGGGGGTGATTTCATTCCAGGAGTTGAGGGAGTGATGTGCAAAACCTCATGGACAGGACCCCAGGCTCAGATCTCTCTAATAAGCTTGGGGATTAACTCATGAAGGACCCTCAGAAGTCAGGATTTCATCGTCCATCTCTTTGTCTTTGCACAGTGCTCCTCAGTGACACTATTCAGGTGTCACTTGATTTCCTGGTCATAGCTGTGGCTTTGGGGTGCCCTGGGCCGGTGCTGGAGACTTGTGTGCAAAAGTGTTCACTGCTGGGTGGTCCCAGAAAGGAGTTGGACAACTCACGGTAAGACCCTCTGCAAATGAGGAACCCCCAAATCATTCCCTGAGGACAGTAACAAGCTGGGCAGAGCCTGCTGAGGAGCATGGCAGAGGGCAGGAGCTGAAAGCCCAGGGCGGATGGCTGCTCCATCCCTGTGCCAAGGACCTGGCAGGTAGTTGAGGGTGGCCATCCAAAACCTGAGAAGAGGCTGTCTCTGATGCACTGAGGCCCAAAGTCTGGTTTCCTGAGGCAGCCTCTGACCAGTGCTTTCTACCTGCATGGGGGGCTTCTCCAGTTGGGCATTTTGGGGGCATCACTCCCATTCCTTCTGGCTCACTCCCCCTCTCTGCCATCCCCATTTGCACAAACAAGCCTCCCATCCTGTGAGCATTTTTTTAAGAGCCACATTCTTTTTATATATATACACACGCGCACGCGTATATGTGTATATATATAAATAAACAGCTATTGTTTTAATTAGCCATTGTTTTAGAGCTCTGGAAACTGTTCCCTTCTGCAGACCACCCCGAAGGCAGAGATCCGTGTGGGTTTGCAGCTTGGCTTGCCCTGAGCTCAGTCATGATGAGTTTCTACACTGCTTGGCCGTGCGGGCAGCCAAGGACTGAAGGAAGCAAAGGCCAGGGCTCAGGGGCTTTTTGCCTGTCCTGAGTCCCCACCTGTTCAGCCCCATTTTAACCTCCTTCTTCTGGCAGTCAAGATGATGAAGACTCTGAACAAACAAGAATGTGTTTCTTCACGTGCACACACAAAGAAGCATGTAATCATATATTTAACCTGTATAACTCTCTGCCATGTGATGCTGCAGAGATTAAAGTCACCCATGAGCTCAGAAAGCAATGGTACAAGTTCATGGGTGGGAATCCATTGAGTGCTGTGGAATGCAGAGATCCACCTGTGTCTCTCTGAGCTTCCTCTCTGGGACCAGCAGAGTATTACAGAGAAGCACCTGTATGTGCCACATCTAGAGTTATATTCTATAGCTGTTCACTGAGGCCTCTGTCAAAGAGTGCACTGACACTGCTTTTACACCTTGCACTGATGCAACAGAGCTGGACACATAAACCCAAGGAGGAAAATTGCCACGGAGTCATTCGCTGCTCTCCTTGATGTTTTCTAAGCTGGTGGTTTAGTAGCATCAAGACTGCACCCTTACCCAGCAGAGTAACCTGCAGATCTCCTGTAATCCATCCGTTTTCATCACTTTTCAAATGTAATTCTGTGGTGGAGGCTCTGCAAGCTGAGTTACAGCCCTGAGCAAATTTATACAGCTGAGATCTAAATCCCTGTGAAAAATACCGTCTTCTTATGGAAATCCAGCGGCAGGGAGAGCTGTGGTGCCAAGTTGGCACCATGGCCAAATAACAGAGAACCTTATGAAAAAGGAAAAAAGAGCAGGGGGTGAAGGGTGGGAGGAGGGGTAAAGCTTGGAATGGGGAAAGTTTCCAAGAAGTCTGTTCCTTGAGCTTACTGGGTTTTTAAAGCAATATATCTCTATATATGTCCTTGGCCCTTGTGCTTGGAGAAGCTCCAGGAGAAGCAGAAAGAACTAATCAAACCTCAATGAGAGCTGTTAGTAGCAGAATGAGTGCAAGCACAAAGGGGAAATTAAAGCAGAGAGCAACAGATCCTAGAGGAAAAAACGCACAAATATTTGCTTTGTGTTCTTAGGGCAGGAATAAAATAATAATTTCAGTTATCTGGCAACTAGCACCAGGGCCAGGTTCTGTGGTTCCAGACCTGGGAGCAAGCTCCACCTGCCTTTGTGAAGAGGAGCAGGGTGAGGCTTGTACTGAGGTAATGTCTGTTCGACCAAGCAAACCTAAGAAGCACCTGCTTGCTACTGCTGCCAGAAGCACCAAACTTGACCATTTTCAAAGATATGGAGAACCCAGCTTGTCCTGGATGTGCAGGAGAGCCCTGCCTGGAGAGACCTGTGGTGCAAAAGGCAAGGTTTTTGTGGCACTGCAGTGAGTGGTCCACTGCAGTTTTGGATGGTTACTGCCCAGCAATGAAGCAGACTGAAATATTTAGAGATTTTGGCCATGACAGCTCCCTGAGAACCTCCATAGCAGCCTGAAGCTCAGGTCTAGCCTTTCCTCTTTTGCTTCCCTGGGAGCTGGACAGTGTGTCCTAAGAGCCTGTAAATCATGGCCAGGGACCCAGGCTGGCTGCAAGGTGCACTCACAGCCATGGTCTGGCAAAGTGTGACCAGCTCAGGGGTCTTTCTTGCACGTGGTTGGCATTAGAGTGGCACAGGCTGGTGGTTTAGCCACAAGGGTTTCATCAGCCCATAGGTGTGCAAATCCCATTTGGTCCAATGAGAATCAGATGCCCAGTTACTTCCAGAAATCAGATCTTCTATGGGTAACCTCTGACTCTGGTGTCCCACTCACTGCTAGTCCAATGGATGTTGTCGTCTTACCTGAGCTCTCCCCATAGTCCACTGGATTAACAACTGCACAATAAATGGGAAAAACTGTCTTGTTCCCAGCTTTTCCAGCACTACCCTTTCTCAGCTGGCCCAACAGGTCTGCTGTCTACATCACCATCTGCCCCTGATCTCACAGCTCACCTTCACATAGTCGTATTCACAGAGGTAGGATGACTCCAAGTCAAAATGCATGAAGTACAGCTTGATTTTAAATCCATCAGGCACGGAGATGTTCCACGTCACTTCTGAGTCACTGGGATAGGAATCGGGGAAGTTGGGAGACTGGATCTCCCCAAACATGTCTGTCAGCTCGATGGCATCTGCGATGCAGAGCAGCAAGGCACAAAAGGGCCAGGTCAGGAGGTACCTGGAAAATATATGTGAGGATTCGAAATGAAACACTAGCAATGACAAAACCTGTTGAAGGCTCATCTCTTTTCCCAAGTGGATCATCCCCCTGCCAAATCACAAGGAGGTGGCGGTGTGGATGGGAGCTGCATGTGGCTCCCGTGAGGGGAAAGCCCCTTTTAAAGGTGTGTGACACAGGTGCCACATGTGATACGAAGGCACCTCCACAGCTCCCAGACAGCTTGAAGTGCAGTCAGGAGCTTGGTGTTTCTCCTGCTTGTGGAGTGGCAGCCATTGGTAACACGTCCATTAACTAATGGGGCTCTGATGGGCAAATCTTCATTTAATGGAAGAATAAACATAAGGATGCTTAATAAAATAATGATGCTTTCTAAATTGGTTTAATGAAAGGATCATGGCAATAGCTGCTCAGTATCACTATTATTATTATTACTACTACTTAGCCTCATTCTGCCAAATCGGGATCATTAGCTCTCAATGAACAGCACAGTCTTTGCAGCTGGGTAAGGACAGGCTCACGCCCAGCAGCTCAAACCAGTATGTTTCTTTCTTTTTTCTTTTCTTTTTTTCCTCTTTTCTTTTCTTTGCTTTGCTTTTTCCTTTTCTTTCTCTTTTCTTCTTCTTTTTCTCTTAATTTCTCAGAGTTTTCACTCAAGATGGAGAAGTACACAGAGACTGAGATCCTTAGAGGTGTTTTGTAATCAAACCCATTTTTAAAAAAATCTCAGCCTGAAGAGTTTGTCCCAAGTTGTTACCAACTTGGTTTTCCCACAGGAGGGCCGAGGGGACAGGTGAATCAGTGGCAGTCCAGCTGACTTTGCACCAGCCTCGAGTTCCAATTGACCATGAAAGTGAGCATAAACCAAGGAGAGAACTCTGTGCAAGGAGAGAACACCACCTGTGCTTGAGGTGTGAACACAAAAGCCTGTGCCATTGCATAAAAACCCAGAAAGAGGATCAAACCTCAGGCTCTTTACACACAGTGGAACACACAAAGGAAATTAGAGCCATGAGAGATGAAAATGTCTGCTTTCTAAAATAGGCACTAAGGCCTGGCAAAGGCTTGTAGGTGTGTACTACAGACATTGGAACTACTCACACGAACACGTACACCTGGTTTCAAAATCAGGGCTTGATTTAGGTATGCTGGTGAGGAAATTGAAGCTGTATTAGTGGATTATTTTTAACTTGTCTATGTTCTTTCAACACCAGGGCAGTAAATTTCTGGGGTTTGTTTGTGTAGTGCCATCAGTTTTCTCAGCTCTTCCTCACAAAGAAAAGTTAATGGGGGCTGAGAAATTTGGATTGATTTTTCTTTCAAGCAGAGTGAGGTTGAACATGCCTTTTTTTGACAGCTTTTCTGAAACCACAAAAATGCAAGAAGGGAAAAACTGTTCCTCCTCTGGTCAGAGTACATGCATGGGGCTGGATGTTCAGCTGGTGTAAATGGGCATCAGCTCCTCAATTTCAACGGGCCGTTTGCTGGTGCAACTCTGTATTCCCCTTCAACACGGGAGGCAAAACAGCATCAAACTTCTTTCTCATGACAGGAAAGTCTTGACCTCAGGTGAAAGTGACTAATGACCATGGTGTCCCCAGAAACCTGAAGCCCGTGCAGCAGGTCCTGCCTCACTCGCACCTTTGTCCCTCGGACCATGGCAGAGCGGTGCCCATCACCCGATGCTCCCTCCCGGGATTCCGGCACGCAGGCTGGGCTGCGGCACGAAGCCGAGGCGTGAGCAATGCCTTGTTTGCTCACAGATAGGGGAACTGAAGCCACGGTCACCGTCGAGAAACCTCCCTCAGCAGCATGGCCCCCCCTGCCCGGCCGTGCCCTGAGACCGTGGTGTGCGGGAGCCCGGGGTCAGCCCATCGCGGAGCTACTCACCTCATTCTGCTGCTGGGAGGGTTTCCCGGTGGATTTGGTGCGGAGGATCGATGGCTCGTTTGCGGGGGACGGCTTTGCCTCCTTTCCAACGCTCCGCTGTCCGCCTTATCTCTATCCGGAGATTTGTGAGCGTGTGTGTGCCTATGTGTGTGTGCGTCTGGAGTTGTCTGGCATTTTCCATGCAGGTCACGCCTTTCCCTGCCTGCAGCCGTTCCCCACATCCAGGCGGGCAGCAGACAGCAGGCAGACCTGCCCGCATCCGAGCCCTCCTCCCCGCCCGCCTCTCCCTCCTCTCCGCCGCGGGGCTGCCCTGCGCTCCAGTATTCAGCGGAGTTTTTGTCTTCCCTAATCTCCAGAGTTCTGTATGTGTGAGTGTGTGTGTGCCCATGCACATTGTGTTTTCTCTCTCTTTTTTTTCCCCTCACAGCCTGCTTTGCCAGATGGCTAAAATTTGCCTCTCAATGGAGTCGGAGGCTCCAGCAAAAACAGAAGGCAAGAATGTGTGAAAAAAAACCCAAACCGTGCGGGGATAAATAGCTTTAGTGGTGGTGCTGCCGCTGGGATTGGCTCTTGGGACTTTCTTTCAGCATCTCTACTTAGAGCCGGGCAGCGTTTGGGATGGGAATCTGGCTTCCAATAAACTTTGGAGTTGTAACAGTCCGAGTAAAATTAAGCCCTACTTTGCAGCCTCCGGCAGAACTAAGGAATTGCCGGGTTCAGTATTTTGCCCCAGGGCAAAAGAGCAGCTTTAGATGTGGACTCTGCTCAGGAGTCAGATCTTTAAACACTGAAGTTCCAGGTTTTGAGCTTGACTCTCTGCTGTTCAGGAAACAGGTAAAAACAAGAACACTTCCCGCTAAGCCACAGGAGATTCATCTCCCCTCCCTGTGCCAGGCACAAACCAACCCAAAGTCCCCTGTCTGCATAGCTAAGTGGGAAGAAGACCTATCTGGGCTGCAAACAAGGGAAAAGCATGTAGAAAGTCAAACGATGCAAGCGACTCCCTCATTCAGAAATCTCCTTGGACACACGAAGAGCAAAACATTAATAGCTGTTTACCAACTTCAGCTTGAGCTGGTTAATGTAAACCCTGCAGACATCCACTGGCAGGCACGGATACACATGCGGCATGTTAAAAGGCACACACAAACAAGAGCCGGGAAGAGGCAGGGAAACGGGGATGTGTTGGCACCACTCCTAGAGCAGCAGCTCGCAGCCTTCTCGGAGTCCCCAGCTCGCTGATGTCAGGCTATGGCGCTGCTGTTAAAGGGGCGATGGTACCTCCAGCCTCTGCATCGGCTTTGGCACTCTAGCAGTCCTGGAAAAGCTGGGAGGGAAGGGGATAGAGTGTAAAAAATTAGAATTTTCTTTTTCAAATTCTTGTCTTTTTGTTTTGTGGGTGGTTATGGTTACTTGTCTTCCCATGCAGAAGCTGCTTCTCTTGCTCCTGTGACTCTGGTTTTGTGCTGGGAGAGAAATGGTACCTAAGAGACACAGGGAAGTAAAACAGAAAAATATGAGTGGAAAAGCACTAGAAAAACAGGAGAAAGGCTCTGGGCAAAGGGAAGATCTTGGACTGCCATTATTTGTAACCCTATTTGGGAAGTTTTAACAGCTTATCACTACACAGTCACGAGCTCTCACTCATGCTCACACACCCAGGCAGGCTGATCAAACTAATTAATATGTAAGCAATGTGTCAAATGCAAGCATTTATTTTTGCAGGCAAGTGTGGTCTTGTCTGGGCCCTGAATACATTGTGATCTATTTTTTCCCTGCCTGTTCTGCAGGGTGGGTCCTTCATACACTCATTTTTCCATCACGGCAGCCTTCTATAGCTTTTTGGAACAGTTCCTCTAATTCAAGGGCAACATTAATTCCAAAGTGACATTTTCTATGCCTGTCGATGCTTCTTTCAAGCCAGATCACCCAGAGCCAGAGTCAGTGTCTACACTGCAAGGCTGGATTGGGAAATGTAAAGTGGCAACAGAAGCTCCGCATATTTTTGGGCCATGTTTCTGGATGCAGTGTGGGCTTGAAGTATCCACGCTGATTATGTAGGCTCTGAAAGCCAGGAGAAGATGCCCAAGAGGCAGGCCACTGCAGATCCCTTCAGCAGCCCTCTGAGCTGATTTCCTTGGTAGACTGCTGTGTCCTGGGGGGTTTCCTTGACCTAGTGCTTGTTCCAGTCCATCAACCCCTTGCTGTGCAGAATCATAGCTCCCTGAAAGCTCGTGCTGAGCAGCTCAGGGATCAGGTTTTTTTCTGGCCAAGTCTGACCTGAGAGAGTGTGGGCTCGTAAAGAAAGTTGAGAAGCAGTGGCTGAATGGGCACAAATTCAGTTCTGCTGTACCCAAGTGACTAAAACTATCTGCAGTCTCCTGCACCCCCATTCCCTCCTGCTCGAAACTCCAGCCCCGACACCTGCAGTGTTGAGTCCTCCAGTAAGGAATTCAGGTCTCCAGATGGGTCCTACTTGAGCCCTAATTAGCTGGCCTGGCTAATTGCACTGCCTCCCTCACTTACAGCAGGTCAGCTCTGATGGACTCTGCACCCCACTGCTGCAGCGTGTGGGCTTGGCACTCCGGGTAATTCCCAGCCTCCGCAGCAATATAAACGCTGTGCTGCAGAGTCTGCTGGTGGGGAGACAGACAAGGACCTGCAAAGGGAAGGTGGTGTAGAATCTGCTCTGGCTGCAATGCCTTCTCCAGCATTATTCTCATCTTCTCAAAAGGAGGGTTCTCTGTAGCCAGGCCTGGCCACTCACAGGGCTGTGTGAAGTATCTGCCAAGAGTAAAGGCAAAAAACAGATCACTGAGAGGAGAATCTGGTGCTTTGCAGGCAGGGTGCCAGGCAAGGGTCACCTTGTCTCATGTGTGCTGTTAGCTGCTCTTTACCTGAAACATTCAGCTAGCTCACAACTATCTCAGTGATTGCCAGGCGCGTTGAGTCTTGTCCCCACTGGGGTTCTTGCCAAAATATTATCTGAGGTCTCACCATGAAGTGACAGGAGTGGGCATGCTGAGTTTTTAGCAAGGACTGTTTTTTTTCCTCAAGTGCAGGTGGGACAGTGGAGTTACACTGTGACAGACCAGCACACAGGCTGGGACCTGCTTTCTCACCAATGTCTCCCGTACTTGAAGAGGTCATCCCTGGGGTTACTTCTCCATGTCCATGGTTCTCATCAAGGACTGAGCTCAGCAGTGTTGTCCAAAGCATTTCTTTAATGCTGGGGGCAAATTCAACTCCTGGAAATAATACCCCTAGAATAAGTGGAGTTAGACATGGATAAAACAGCTGTGAGGGATAAATGTGGACCCACAGAAATAAGATCGTGTGGTGAATCTATGACTGGTGTAAATAATCATAGACTGAACACCAGTATCCTGCAACACCTTGTGTTCCTCTGAGTCAGGCCAGCAAAGCCCACACCACAGCCTCTCTCAGGCCCTGTGCTGGGCACATTTGCAATTTGTGCACTGCTCCCGGTCATGGTGTATGTGACACGGACAAATATTCTGGCAGATCCTGCCCCTTTATCAGAGCTGTGACATCTCTCCTGCTCTCCTCCACCAGGGATGCTGGAGAAGACCTCAGCTGCTCTGCTCCTAGCATCTCTCCTCCATCCTACAGGAGATGTAGGCTCTGCTCCTGGCACTTCTTCTTGGTCTCGCATGAGTTCCTGGAGCCCCCTCGTGGCTCTTACGACCGACAAGGCCCCATCGAAGCCACCCTTGTGGAGCTGCTGGTGGGGACCGCAGAACCCTGCTGCAGGTTCTCTGCAGCTCCAGAACTAGGGAGAGCAGAAGAGCCACCTTGGGCACTGGGGGACAGGGCGTGGTCATGACAACAGAGACAGTCAGGAGTCTGAACGGGGCAGACAGTCACATTGCAAAGCCATCTCCCTGCTTTGTGAGCCTGGGAGGAGATAAGTCCTTCAGTGGCTTTGCAGTGCCCTACCCCTGGAGCTGCTGCACGGTGTGACAGTCCCAGGCAGAGGTGCACACAGCCCAGATCTGGCACGGATGAAAGGGAGGATGTATGGGCATGGAAAAGGGAGGATATAAAACAATGGGGGGAAAAAAGAAAGGTGGAGATCGGGAAAGGAGACTACACGGAGGTGGGAAAAAGAGGCTGTGGGGTGATGGCAAAGGGTGGCTCTGTGGAGAAGAGGGGAGAGCATCTGGGAGGCAGCGTGAGGAGACAGAGTGGGAGGGAAGGCTCGCTGCCCGGGAGCTGGGGACGTCCGTCTGTCCCACGGGGACCCGCGTGCCGCTAGATGGCACTTGAACCTCTGCTTGGGGAGGTCCGGGGGGCAGCAGTGCTCGCACCGTGCGACACGGGGGTCCTGGGGATGCGCTGGGCTCTGGGGGCTTTCAGACTGCTCCTGGCAGCAATTCCAATGGATGAATCTGCCCTGGGGGCTGGTTAAGGAGTAAGTGTGGAGGCGAGATATCTTTTGAGATACTTCCCTTATGCCCCTAGGCTGTGCTGGCCCTTCTCCAGCACTTGTCCTGAGGAGAAGCTCATGCCACAGCCCTTTGCAGAGGTGACCTGCTGAGGTAGCACACAGGATCCACTAGAAGATACCTAAAACAAATCTAGTGCACTCTCAGCACAGCCCAGTGCCTATTCAATAAATTGATGCTTTTTTTGGCTGCAAGAGAAAATCAGATCCATAATGCTGTGGATGGAAATATTGAGCTCTCTTTTCCCCCTTTTCAGCCCCATCCTCTGCCTCTGTATGCACACCGTGGGGTCATGGGAGGCAGCCTGACTGTCACAGCACGTTCATGACTTGCACGAGATGATCAGGATTGTTTCAGCAACCTGTCATTCCTCCCTCTGCTGAAACTGACGGATACTCGGTGGACCCAAAAAGGATGCACAGAGGAAAAAAAATGCATAGAACACTGAAAAAACCCCAGAGAAATCAGGATGTTGTGTCATATATTGGTTAATTCAAATATATCTCTCCTACTGCTGGGTCCCAGCTGCTGCATCACTGACTCCTGACAACTGTCAGAGCTGTGACTTTGTGCTGGTGTGTAACCATGTGCGCTGGCCCCAATTTTGATGGATAATTTGGCATTGCTCCCCTCTGTATTTTACTGGAAGGGAAGCCCCTGAATACTTTTGAGAGAGTGAGATTTGAGGTGCTGAAGCATCACCCACCTTGATGGGATACAGGCTTGGCTGAGCCTACACCACTGTTGAAGGACAGGCACAAGACTTGTGAAGGGTTGAAGCACTTAATACCCATGGAGGCAAGCAGCAGAGCATCACTTACATACTTTTGAGAGAAGAAGACCTCTGAAACTTATTTGGATCAATCCATGGGAAATCTGGGGCAGGGACAGGCTTTGAAATCTATGATCCTGCCTCGCAGCCTGATGCCGCACACCCTCCCTAGTCCAGAGGAGCACTTGACAAGGCAAAGGCTCTGTTTTCCATCCCCAGGTGCCCAGACACAGCACCCTCAGCACCCTTTGCTTGTCCAAGCACTTTTCTTGGTGGCAAGTGGGTCACTGGGGAGCTCTGGACCCTATAAGGGACACACCACAACCAATCCCTCTCTGTGCAAACCAGTGTCCTGTTAAGAGGCAGCACACAGTTGCAAAGCTTTCAGACAAGCCCAGATCACTGTGATTTCCCCCTGACCGAGGGACCGTGAAATTGCAGCGGGACAGAGCGTGGCGTGACTGAAGTGATTACGTGGGTGGCAGGGGCTGATAGCAAATCCGTGGTGTTGGAGGGCACTGCACGCTGTGCCGTGCTTCCAGGCACTGAAAACATGAGCCGGCTGAGCTCAATCAACAGCTTGTTTGCAGGACCTTGCCTCCCTGGGGGAAAAAAAAAAAAAAAAAAGAAAAAAAAGAAAAAGACACAGAAAAATCTCAGAGCATTGTTTCCTTCTGCTTTTTCATTTCCAAAAGCCTGGCCTTGCTGAAGCTGGTGGGTGTTAAACCACAGTGTGAGTCATTGCTGGCCCTGATAGCACCAGCCCCTTCTCACATGCCCGGGGTTCATCATAATTCCCTGTAGCTCGTAGCTCCCAGCATTTGGGTCTGCAGTCCCTGTTCCAGGTGCGTAACTCTCTGCCCTTTATGCAGCCCCTTTCTCCTCTTGGGAAGCCTGAAAACCAATGTCCTGGGGAACCCAAAGCCTCTTGCTACTGAGGAAAATGGATTTCCATTTTCTCTTGGGAACAGTAGACATTTCAAAGCTCCCCCAAGGGGAAGCCCTCTCTACTGTAATAATTTCTAGACCTGGTGGTGGTGAGCCTGTGATGGACGTGGAAGCCTGCAGGTCTTTGCTACTTGCAGTGATTAACAATCCCATCCCTGCAGGTGATGTGCTGGGGTCACCCGCTCTCCAGGGTCTAGGTTGTGGTGGCACCAGGTAGGATGGTGACCAGGGAACAATTTGCCATGAGCGGTAGTTCCTAATGGTGCCACTTGGTCCCTGGTGGAGCTGGGGCAGGCAAGCAATTTGCTGAGTGTCACTGGTCCTGGGGACACTGCCCATGTGTGCCATGACCAACATATTTATGCTTTAGGCCCCTGTCTGTGGTGAGAAGCATTTTTAAGGCTGCTGGTGGTGTCCTCACGATTTTGGCTATCTCAAACAACACAGTCTAGAAAGAAAAGGATCCAAGGAAGGCTTGGTGCATGGAGACATCTGTGATCCAGTGCTTCTGGACTTGGTGAGGCCAAAACCAACGGCAAAGCTCTGGTGCCAGGACTGGTTCAGAGATAAGGCAGCTCACACAGACAGCAGTGCCAAGTGACTCATTTGTTCCTGGTCACAAGGGGGAACTGCTGCTGCCAACATGGAAACCCACATTTGCAGGACCTTTCAGTCACTCCAGGGATTGTCCCTCTAGCTTCCAGCTTCTGGGGTGGAACGTAACAGCTGGGTTGCTGAAAAGCTGATAAGGCTGGAAGGCAATGCAGGTGTATGGGAGAGGTTGCAAGAAGAAGGTGTCTCAGACAAGTCCTTTGACCATTGTCACTGGTGCACACCGTGTGACTGCTGAAGAGATCCCCAGGTGCCCACAGCCACAGCTGGATGTGTGCCTTACACCTTACACATCCATGGACGCCTGATGTCCCCTACTTCAGTTCCCCTTGCTGTCCCTTTCTCATGGTTAAGGCTGTCCAGACACATGAGATACTCTGACACTGGAAGGGCTGAGCCATTAGACACAACGACAGTACAAACATCAAAGTCATCACACAACTAACTGATAAGTATTCTTCCAAAACTGCTTCCTTTCATGTAGCCAGTTGAAGGGCCAGCTGTCCCAGCTCTCTGACCACTCCCATCCAAGAAAAGTCTGGATATTTAACTTTTCCACTGGCCATCCCTTGGAGCAGCAATATGAAGACTGGAAACTTGTGGCTATGCACACACAGGGAAGTAGAAGAGGACTTGGGGAATGAGGAATTCAGGAGAGGACTGAGAGCTGTTTGCCTGCCTATGTGCAGTGCTCTGAAGCAGTTTGGGAGCAGTCATTCTTCATGTGGGCTTTGTGAGCCTTGCTGTGGAGTGTTATCGACAAGCAGCAGCTCTGCTCTCATTACAAGCTGTTAATCATCTGCTGCGGGTCGCTAGGAGGTGTGCAGAGACCCTGCAATGGCAGGCCATGCATAACAAGATCTG
This sequence comes from Oxyruncus cristatus, assembly GCA_013399855.1. Taxonomy (NCBI): domain Eukaryota; kingdom Metazoa; phylum Chordata; class Aves; order Passeriformes; family Cotingidae; genus Oxyruncus; species Oxyruncus cristatus. Next base: position 630,465 of record VXAY01002771.1, on the reverse strand, counting down.
TAGGCTGGGGGCGGGAACACAGCTCATAGATCACATATCTGGAGACAGGAGGGCTGGGTGGATTTCAACAATTCACCTGGATATATGAGACCCAGAAACGGGCCATTAGTTATGTTCAAAATCTGCTGTGACTTGTGCTTTTATGGACAACCACATTTACAATGTCATTCAAATCACATTTTGATTCTTACTCATGCCACAGTCAGCCCCTCTAAGACACAAAACTTCATCTGAGATAAGCCATAGGTTTGGGAGAAGCGGAAGATTGTTAGTCCTGAGGGCAGCAATGGGCAGAGCGGGATGGTGGTCTGGGCTGCATTTGCAGAGAGCAATTTCTGCATTATTCATTTATGAGTGAGCTCCTCAGGGGTGTATTTGAGCACAAAAATTGATATTGAATATGTCTAGCATCACAAAACGATTGCACACAGGTGATTTCACTTGCTGTCAGGATGTGGCCACTTCTGGGTTAGAGTTCAGGTGCTGAGAGCACATTACCAGCGGAGGAGCAAGGAGAGGGCAGAGTGGTGCAGGAGAAGTCTGAAGCCAGGGTCTGCCTGAGACACCATCAGGCAGTGACCCAGACACTCTGTGCCTTTGCTTACAGACAGATGAAATTTAAACAGCAGTTTTACACCTCAGGGAAAGCTCTGCAGCCTGGGGGCATGTCTTGGGAGTGTGCTCCCATCTCAGAGCAGGGTGCTGAGGATAGATGGAAGCTGGGGCTTAATGTTGCTCACTCGTCTGACTCAGGTGTACTGGCTTTGCCAGGAGACCAGTTAGATGGAGACTGGAAACTGCATAAATAGCTACAGAGCAGCTGGGAGTTGTGTTGTTGAACCTTGGGAGGACTCTCCCCATGATTCCTTTGGTCTGTTCCCTCCTCTGCTCTTTCCATCAGGCTTGGGGCACACAGGAGTGTGAGTAGCTGCTCAGAAAGCCGAGGGATGCAGTCTAGGTGAGGTGTGGTGTGCCTGGTTCTTAGGAAAACCTGGTGATGCGGGTGGGGGCACCTGTGACCTGCTGCAGGAGAAGGATGTAGGCTTGACTTGCCAAGGAGGACTTTTCTGCAAGCCAGCTATGCCCAATTTCTCCTTAATGGTGTCTTTACAGTACTTGTACTGTACTTACAGTACTTGTGGAGGGTGAGCTGGGACACACAAACCTTTGCTCAGCTCCCAGTCTGGGCTCCCTGGGGAAAGCCTTTCTGTGATGACTGGAGGCCAGAGGGTACAATGTGCAGGGGATGAGCTGCATCTATAGCCGATGTAGGTGGGTGAAGATGCTGTGTGCTACCATGCTATAAACAGTGATAAAGATACCAAACCCACACAAACAGTCACTGATGAGGCTCCAGCAGCCTTAACAAGAGACTGAGGGACCATCTCGCTGCCTTACAGCAGCTGCTGGTGTGAGATACGCTTCATGTCTCATTAGTGCTGGGGGAATGCTGGAAAAGAGAAATAAAAGGTGAAAACAAGGATGGAGAAGAGGAAGCTGGACAGAAAGCATGACTTTATATGCATTTCAAAGTGAGGAAAATCTTGAATGTGTTACAGGGCTGAGAGGGGATGGGATTGGATCCCTCAGTAGGGTTTGGACCACCCCACAGCAGCACTGAAGCACAATGGACTGTTGGTGTAGTCAATAAGAGCATCCACCTTGGAGTGTGCATCTGTTGAGTGACTCCAGGAAACACTTGTGCATCAGTGCTGTGAGCAAGGGTGAGATGAAACCCAGCTCCTGTGCCACTTAGTGCTAGAACTGCCAGCCTAGGAATGTCCTATATCTTCCTCTGAAGCAACTAACTTTGGGGACAGGTTGATGAAGAAGGACACGTCATGGGGTGGCTGTCACTTCCAGCCTGTCCCAGCTGCTTTGTGCCAAGGTCATAAATGTTTTGTGGGTTTTCTGTTTGTTTGGTTTTTGGGGTACTTTTTTCACCCCCTAGCTCTGTAATTTCATCTATAAAATGCTAAAGTGTGAGCTGGGATCAAGTCCTGCCTTTCATTTTATGTTTCTGCTTAAATGAATATTGATGTAGTGTTTATCTTTTTTTAATATTCATGATGATAAAAGACATGGAGCCATTCACTTTTAATTACATCCTTCTCGGAGAAACAGTCTAGTGCAATTAGAGAGCTTCCAGTGCATGAAAGAAAAACAAACCAACTTTTTGCCTCCACTTCCAGAAGTTCCAAGCGGGGTTCCCTGGAGCATCCCCTTTCTCTCTGCTGTGCGATGGCCTGTGAATGGAAAATTCTGTGTAGGACTCCTCTAGGCTGTGCTGTTAGGGAGTCCACAACACCTGGGTGACCATGTGCAGCCCTCCAACGTGAGGCAGGGGCTGGAAGGAGGCAAATGTACAGCTCCACTGGATGGGGGTAGGTGGCTTGGACTGGAAGGAAGAGCAGCTGAGATTCCCCAGGTGGGGAGGTTATGACTTGAGAGTTCCATTTCTATGCTTGCAGCAGCCCTGCTGCGTGTGGGGAAATTGGACCCCTTGAGCTCCCTACCCTCCGTTTTGGTTGGACACAGCCTCGTGCCCTTGTGCAGCTCAGAGAGTCTCCCACTTTTCCTGCAGCAGTTTAAATCAGATCTGGCAAAATGATCATGGAGTGATGCCTTGATGGCAAGGCAATAATCAGCTCTCCTTTTTAGCACTCAGACAGCATTGCTTCACTCTCCCATAACATTATTCATGAGCAAATTGTTATATTGAACTGTGCAAATTGCCCAGGAGCTTCTGCTGGGAGCCTGAACCTTTCCTGACACATAAACCCAATCTGCCTGAGCGTGCTTAATGATCAAACATGGTCTGGCTATCAGCATCTCTTTTGGCATCTGGGTCAGTGGGGGCTTCTGCTCTTGGTGTACCTGGTAACAGGACGCAGCAAGCCTGAGGATTTCCTGTGGGCTGAGCTGGGTTTTCACAAGTCTTTGAAAATCTGTGCCTTTAAGAGTTAGGTGTCAGCACCCTATGGGTAAGCATCCCATGTTACATCTGTTTGGAGACCCCCGTGCCAAACAAGTTTCTGTTCTTGGGCTGCCTTTTGATGAGCGTTTGGGCATTATTGGTCACATCATGCTCAAAACCAGATGAGTGCTACATGGGGCTTTCTCACGCTGTTTCCAGCAGCAATGTCCTCTGCTTGAGACAACACCTTAATGAGAAGCGCTTTTAATGTCTTTTCTTTGCTGCATTCAGGCAGGGCTGAGTAGTGCAACAGGCCTATCTCACCCTGTAAAATATACATAATTCCCTTTTACATGGGGGATAATCACTGCAGGACTGACTCTTCTTTTCATCCTTTTCCTGCCGTAATTACTATCCCTCTCCTGATGCCTGTGCCAATGTCTGGGCATGATGAGTGAAAATTTAAACTGCCCTGGGTGATGGGACATAGACCTTGCTGAAAAATTTAGATGTCTAGTATCCAGAGAAGGCTGGCCCATAAATAAAGGATGAAGTCCCCACTGCAGGAGGGGGAGAGCTAGTGCAGCTCTAGATTTAACACCTTCCTGCCCACCTCCATCCATGCCTGGAACCGTGGTTCTTTTCCTTGCTGGAGTCTGGGAACTTGTAGGAGGGTTCCCAGGGTGTCAGGGGCTGGAGACCCAGGGCTAGGAGGCCTGCCTGAGTCACTGTGTGTCAGCGGGAATCCTGGGAGTTATGAATACATTGAAAGCAACCATCCTGAGTCAGGTGGGCATGTTGATCCATTTAGCCTTAGAGCTAAAGCTGCTGGTACCTGTGGAGCAGAGAGGCTTAGCTAAAGCAGGAGTAATAGGTCACTTTTTTAATTGGAAAATGAAGAATACAAGTAATTAATCTCCTTGCAACATGGAGGGGATACTGGAGGAGAGTGATTATACCATGCTATGAGCACTAGCGTGAATAACCCACTACCCTTCAAAAGGTCAGTGATTTTTAGTTTTACAGTGGAGGATTGTCTCTATTCCCACATCTCTTCAGAGGTATTTTACAGTCAGCTTTTGCAGATCAGCCCAGAGAGTCACAGATGAAATCACAATTTGGTGAAAAATCTCTCCCAGTAGTAAGTTGCTATTTCTGTGTGTTACTGACTGTGCTGCTGAGTTCACTGTAAAGAACACGGGTTAGAGACCTATGGCATCATCAGCTCTGACTACCATGTGTCACATGCACAACATCACATAGACTTCAGGGATCCCTCCCCCATCTTCTGCTGCTGGCAAGGGCTCATGCAGCATGCACATATGAGGCTCGGTCTCTGCCTGGACTTTTGTCCTCAATCCACACTGATTTAAGCAGTTGCATGGAGGAGGAAATTGTGTGGGATGGACCAGTGTTCTGGTAGAATGCAGTGCCACTTCTTGTCTCCCAGGTGGTAACTTGCTCTGAATGTGAAATCTGTCCTTTCCAGCTTCATGTCCAAGGAACAAGTTGAAGAGCTTGGCTCCCTGCCTCTCACCCCAGCACCAGAAACCTTCAGCCAATTGCCCCATTTCAGCCAGTTGCCCTTTTCAGACAAAACTGGTATGGGACAATCTCAAAGATGCTAAATTCCTCTTCAGTGAAAGGTGGAGGAGAAAGATCCAAATTGGTGTCTCCAAGGGATGAACTCAACAGCATCAGACATGTGAGAATCCATTTGGGAAAGCCCCTGAAAAGCCACCTTTGTGGCTCTGCTGCCTGTGGAAGACTGTGTGTGAGCAAGCAGGATGCAGATGCAGGCAGGTCACAAACTGTGCTTAGATGGTTCCGTGGTACCTTCTTGCCATTGGCCCTCGGGGGTAGAGAGACACAGTAATACAGGCAGGACAGAATATCTGCTTCCATTAACATGGGTAATTGCTTTGTCATTCCCTTTTCAGAGCTGGGTGCAGTGAGCTGTGCAGAGCAGATGGAAATTGCATTGACACAATTTGGGGGCAATGTAGAAATTAGCTAAGCTGCCAAGGCATCCTTTGCTGGCGTCCCAAGGAGCTGGGTGCCCTCCACTGTTGTGGGTGTGCTAAAGAACCCTCCCATGGGGTGGTATGGGATGGCAGGGATTGGGGGGGGCTCATTCCTGGGGCTTGAATGTTCAGGAAGTCTGTGTGGGTTCTTTCAATTAACCTACTATAGTTAATTAGTAGAAGCTCCCTGTGGAGGCAGACAACTAGGTAACAAACTTGAGGGTTGGTCCTTATTAACTTTGGGTTAGGATATTGACTGGGGAAGCGCAGAGTGCTCTGGGATCTGCTGCCTGAAGCCTGGAGGAATTTGGCTCTCATCCCCTGATGTTCCTGTCCCCACAGCAGTGTTATGCAGTCCCTGTGAGCACTGAGTTCTCTGCAAGGTACTTCCATGAGGTGGCTCATCCACTTCCCAGGACCCAGGAAGCTATGGATTTTGCGCAGTCACCTCATGGGCCACAGATGCCTGTTGGCAGGGCTTCTTTGGAGGGAAGCTCTCAGAGACGGAGTGTTGCCCTCAGACTGCACCAGCAAAGCTCCTGTTTGTGGCTTGGGGGCTCTCATAACAGTCTGGTGGAGGTGACCAGAGATCCCTGTCTGTCCCATCTTCCCTCATTGTAGCTATTTCCTGTGCTGGAGACTTTGGAGGGGCGTTTTCAAAAGGCCAGAGAAGTCTATCCAGCTCTATTCCAGCTGTATTCTGCCTGCATCAAGTAGTTTGTGATAGCTGCTTTATCTTGCCTTGTAATGCCTGTTCCCATCTCCCTCAGAGTGGCCCATCCTCCCCCATGTGCAGTGAGGCAGCCCTTTCATTTTGCAGCTGCACCGTGGAGAAACAAGGAACTCTGGGTTTTTACTAATTTTGAAGAAATAGATATTTTGATTGTCAAGTCAATCCCAGATTATTTTGGGCGAATGCAGTTTGGCAGACCATTATTTTGAAGGACATGGATCATTTAACCAAACCTAATTACCTCTATGTCACAATTAGTCACTTGGGCTGAGAAAGAATTGGTGTCACCATCATTTTGTATTTGGGAGCCAGTGACTAAATCTAATGAAAGTGTTCGAATCAGAACTTTTATGTATGTACATTCATTATAATGCAAAATTGGCCGTATCTCCTCGTGAGACTGGGGGAGACTCTGTGAGAATGTGGTTGATGCTGCAAAGGCGAGATGAAGTGCTCAGGGTTTGGAAGAGGAGAATGAGGTTTTCAAGTGCCTCCTTGGGTGGAGATACGTGGGGCTGCTCCTGCAGGTAGGCGGAGTGGTGCTCAGTATCAGTTTTGGGGATGCCCTCTGAGATACAATTAACCTCCCAGCAAGGGTGGTAGGCTCCTGTTTGCGGCCCAGACCTCGGGGAGGGAGGAAAACAGCCAAAGGTCTGAAGAAGGGAAAGACTGTATAGTCCTTGGACTGGTTCCATCCCCTGGGGGAATCACTGTCAAAAGCAAGTCAAGTGGCTTGAGACCAAGAATGCAAGGCTGTTCCTGAAAATGGAGTGAAAACCTCTGTCCTCCTTCATTTCCAGGGGGTAAATATTGCTCTGTGCTCGTGTCCTGGCAGTGATCAGGGTTAAACAGCAGGTAAGGGCTTGCAAGCCTCTGCTCCCACCACCGTAGCACAGGCTTGTGTGATGCTGAGGGTGGGTTATTTGCTATTTACATTTTAAATATATAGGATAGATCTTGTTATACTTAAGGTTGTCAGTCATCTCCTGTGTTGAGCTCACCAATGGGAAGGTTGCAAGAAGGAAAGCTGGGAGCTTGGTGGAAGGCCAGTGCTCCTGTGCTTCAGGTACCACAGGCACTGGAACGCCAGCACAAAAGCGATGGGTGGCAAGGGGTTGCTGGGAACTCGCCTTCCTGGCCCACAAAGTCCGAAGTTTCAAAAGTCTTTGAATTTGTCAGAAAACTGCAGACTGTCAGCTGAACATTGCAAGTGAGCAAAGGAGCCAGGAAATGAACTTCTCCCAGAAACAAAAATCAAACTGACTCATTTGTTTTCAAGGTTCTTTAGCCCAGCAAAATGAAAGACATAATCATACAGGGGAAATAGGAAGATAAATTGGGTGTTATTTCAAGTATCGCTGGCTCACATAATTTTATTGTGATGTTTGCAAGAATGGGCATTTGTTCTAAAGCTTTGGATACTGGATTCAGACAGATTCTTGTTACTCTAAGCTTTTAGTAAAGAAAAGGATGTTTTATGCTTCATAATCACAGAAAACAGCTTGAAAATTGTGATCTGAGATTGACTCCAAAAGTTCAGCAATCAGAAAAGGAGTAAGGAGAACTCAGATGACACTTTGTCTGATTCAGGCCAGGGGGTCTTGCCTTTGAAGGTCTCTGCCACAGTGCAGTACAGATAATGAACACAGAGCCAAATTAGCTGTGTCTCGATATCTGGGGACATCGAGGTGTTGGATATGTGAGCTGATTGTGACAGAAGCAGCCTCCTGGGGGGCTCAGTCGTCTGCAGCATCTCTGCAGGTTGAACTTACTGGGAAGGGGGGAATGGGGCATGTGGGGGACTTGTCTCACTGAATGGGGGAAGGACTTGGCACTGATGTCAGGGGAAGATGTTGTGGGAGCTGCCAGACCCAGTGACCACCAGATTTCTGATTTTATTATGTCCTGATGAAGGGGGTGATTTGGATTCAGCTCCTGCTTCTCCTCTGAACAGCTTTGACAGCCTCTCTGATGGAAACAAAACTGCATTGGCCCCTTCCCTGTTTTGATCAAGACAAGTTTTTGCATACTTTCAAAGAGCCAAACACGCAGCCTCATAAGGAGAGTAAATTCTGGGGACAGATCAGGTAATCCTTGTGTGACTAGGAAAGCCATGCAACATCAGGGGAGATGTGGGTCTAACAGAATTTTTCCATGCTCTTGAGAAACAAAATACCTGCACCCACTGTGGCTTTAGGGAAAGGGAGTGAAGGGAAGGCAGGATCAGTCTGGTACAGTTAAGATAAGGCTATGCCAAGCTCTCTCACATCTCCATCCCACTCCCAGATAGGGCCCTATCACAAGAGGGCTCTTGCGTTACACACACCATTTTGTAACCATCTGAGGCAAGTGAAACCCTGAATGGCTGCTAATGTGCCTTGCAGAGCTGTGTCCCCTCTTCATTATTAATGTTTAAATCCCTTTCAGGAGCACAGCCATTAATTTTGCCGTTGCCTTGGTGTCGAAGAGCCAGCACAGACAACGATGAGTGTTCCTGGAGGCAGAAGTCTTGCTGAAAACAGCCTCCAACTCAGCTCAGCTGCCGTCCTCATCCACACCATGAGGTAGAGGTGGGCTCAGGTAATTTGGTGCAGCTGCTGCTGGTCATAGACGGTCTGCTTCAATTAAGAAGGCGCAAATGTCTCAGTGAATGCAGAGCATAAAAGGCTGTATGTTGTTCCTGTCCTTCTCTTACCTCCTCCCCTATAATTTGTTCAGCAGGTAGTTTGGTCACTGTCCTGCCTTCTTTTGCCTATGATGCATTTTCTGAGGAGGATGACTGTAACCTGTGACTCTGAAGTGTCATACCTCTGAAAGCAGAAATTATTTCAGAAAGGAATAGTTATACAGCAGCAACAAGAAGGAGCTGGGATTTTCAGAAATAATCCCAGAAGGGTTTTGGGACAATTCTAGCAATTCTTTTGCCTAGGCAAAATGGAGAAACAGTCAAAAGGACCAAGGTGATATTCAGCAGGAAGAAGCAAAAATGTCTCTGATATGTTGGGGCTCCCTGACTGGTTTTGGCCAAATGATTCACATTACACAGATGCAGCCCAGCTTGCCTGGACACTAAGCCTCTAACAGAAGATGCTCTCAGTGCTGTAACAGGCCAGTCCCAACCAAAAATTGTATTCACCCTCTTTTCATTATTTCAAACCTGAACTTGTCTGACTTTTGTTCCTAACTGGGAGATCCTGTGGAGGATTAGGGTCTCCTCTATAGTTAGAGAATGGCAATATGCATAAACATGTATAGATTGGGAACTGTTCATCCTGTAACTTAAATGTTGAGTGTCTGGGAGCTACAAAGCCTGGCCCTGCTACAGGACTTTCCATGAGATGTCCAGAGCAGCAGCAAAGTCTCTGATGCTCTGCAGGGCTGTCTGTACTGCTTAGCTGGGAAGACTGCATCTCCTAATGAAATGGTCAAAACCGAAAGTGGGGAGGAAAACCTTCTTGCACTCGTGAAAGGGATTTATCTGCTAATATTTCCAGTCCTTGAGGCGTTTCCTTATTTCTACTTTTGAAGGTAAACTTGCCATGTCCCTGAATCTTATACCACAGCCCAAGCTCTCCAACAAAATTGTAGTGGGGCAGGTTGACGGCAGATGTGGGTTCCTCAGCAGCTGCTGTGGGAGCAGGTGCATGCATCTTCAGTATGGGGCTCTCTGCTTGGTTTCTTTCCCCATCCCCTTTTCATTTTAGGATGCTCTAAGAGTAAAGCTGCTGCCTGAATTATTGACATAAACTGTGTTTAAATTGCTTGCATAGTTGATAGCCAGTGGTCAGCCAGCCTGTTGTATTGATGATGTGCTCGGTTACCAGTCATTTCCCTGAAACTTGGGGCAGGAAAACTTTCTGTCCAACTCATGGCCATCCCACACTGGTGTGCAAATAGCTCCTCTTCTGCTTCATCTGCAGATTTATGTCTGTCTGTCTGGGGATCTGTCCTCTGATATGTCCCACAAAAAGCACTGGTTGCCTTCCTTTTCCCTGCCCCAATGCTCAAACATTAGCTGGAGAGCTCTGACTCACCAGTAAAACTGGGATGAGGCAGAGAGTGGGGATGTGCTGAGGTGAAGCCAAATGGCTCTTGGAGGCAGCCAGGAGGATTTTTGTCTCGCTTGTCTTGTTCTACTAATTTTTTATGTTATGTGGGAGGGGAAGCTGAAGGCCAGGGTTGGAGGTGTGGGATGGCTGTAGAGCATGAATCTCAACTTGAAAGATGAGGTTTTGTTGGCAGAGGAGGATCAGGACAGTAAAGGAGGCAATGGTGGTTCTGGCCACAGATGCAATGTTGGGTGTAGGGCTGGTCTTCCAGTTCCTGGTCATCCTCTTCCCTGGGGAGAAGTTCTTCCCCATGCAGTGGAGGATGCACTGGGCATCCCTAGGGCCAGAGCACTCTGTGTCAGAAAAGGCCATGCTTCTCCAGGTGGAGCAGTACTGAATTTGGATGGATTCACTGTCACAGTCAGCTACAGCACTTGGAGACAGTGCTGCAGGTCCAATAGCTACCCACAATTGGCTGCTTGGCAAACCTTTGAGGATGGAGTTATTTCCAGGGGTTCTAGAAGCCCTGTGGACATGCGTGGCACAACCATGAAGTCTGGGACATGTGTCTCTTGGTACCTCTGGCTGCATCAGCAGATCAGGAGCCCATGGAGTCAGAGGTATTTGGAGGGATGGGTAGAAGCATCTTGTAAAAATTGGCTGTAGCAGGAGGTAGGCAGAGATGTCAATAGGGAGGGGGAGTCCAAGGACCAATATTTATGGTTATGGGGCAATTTAGCAGCACAGGTTGTGGCTTATTCAGGCCAGGATGCTTTGGGGAGCAAATATCCCTCCACATGAGTTTGGGGACCGCATTTCCTGGCTCGCAGCCACTAGAGGCTGCCCTGCTCCAGCTCCTGAGCCTCCACTCTCTGGGATAACAGCAGCTTTGTTGCCTATGCTAGAGACACCAACAGAAGGTGGTAGAAAAAGCCCTGAAGTTTGGGTTTTTTTCCTTTCTTCTGGGAGTGGATCGAGCCGGTGTCACAGCAAACCTGAGTCCCCGGGGATGTACCTTGTGTCCCTGCTCATAGGCAAAGAAACTGAGGTACGAGGAGCTGCACTGAAATGGCTCATGGCAAGGGGGATGTTATCACAGGCAGAGCCCAGTGCCTGTCTCTGGTTGCTGCCACATGAGGGGACAGGAGCAAACCGTTGGTGGGTGGGTAATAACTTCAAAATCCACAGACCTGCTGGGTGAGCTTGGGACCTGATTCTGGGTACAACTGGGCTGGCAACTGACCTGAAGCAGCAGAGCTTCTCTAGGGGAACTGCAGTGTCTCCTGGTGCACAGGCACCCTCAATCCTGCACTCACACACCTCTGCAGGCCCAGAGCCCGTACTGGCATTTGCTGAGCTCCCTGTGTTGGGGGGACCTTGGCTTCTTCTTAACTCCACTGTCAGCACACCCACTGCAACGTCCTGTTTGACAGAAATCCTGCCTATACAGTCCCAGTGTTTCTGCCCCACGTGGTGGCAGATGCAGAGGTGTAGATGTAGAAAGGTAAGTCCTGAGCAGTGCTGAGCAGGTTGAATATGTTCCTGAGACAGTCCTGCTGCCTTGAGACGAAGCCGTGGCTCTGGAGATGTAAATTGGAGGTAGGATGCATGAGCTGATCCCATGGGGATACTGGATGCCAGAAGAGATTATCCCGATGGTCCCTCACAGCTTTCAGGTGGCTCAAGAGCTTCTGGGCTGATATCACCAAACACTCAGCACCAAACCTTTATGTCTGCTCCCTTTCAGTTGGTGTGGGGGGATCCCATCCCTGCTTTGCACGGTGCTACATGTGACACTGGATTTGGCTCACGGGCCAGATCTACTCTCGATGGATCTGGCACATTTCCTCGATGTCCTAGCTGTCCTGAGATGCAGCTGCTTGCAGGCTGAGCCCCGTGTGCTCCACCGTGTGGCAGCAGGCAAGGCAGTGCTGGGGATGGAGTGGTTCCCAGGTGATCAGGCAGGTTTGGGGTACTCATGGGTCAGAGCCCCCACTCCTCCTCTGTTTCTCCTTTGATCTCACTCATTCTTGCTCTCCTCTTTTCCCCCTGCCCTACAGAGGTTGTCATAAATCTCTGCTTCTGCCCTTCTGCTAATGGGCTGCTTTGTCTGGAGCAAGCAGGATCCTTGGGTGATGTAAATTGATGTAGCTGCCGTGTGATCAGGGCTCTTGCACTGAATTAGCCCAGGTGAGGATCTGCTCCGCTCCATAATCTCTATTTCATTGTTATCAAAGTCCAAGCATGACTTCTAGTGCCGGGGAATTGCTGCCTTCTATCTCACTTGGTCTTTGCAGACCGATGTGTTGACAAAGACATCTTCGTTTATCTTCTCAATGCATCCACTGCAGCCGGATGCTTCTCTGACCCTCATGTTTTCAATAATCTTTTCCTTTCCTCCCTCCAGCATTACAGAGCCTCTTATTCATTTGAGAGATAAGTATTTACGTATGTGTTGATGAGGAAAACTTAATCAATAATGTCTGTGAATAACATTTCTTTGTGTGTTAGACCCACCAGATCTTCCCCCCGGCTTCCTTTGTTTTGTTGGGGGTTGTTTGGGGTAGGTTTTTTGTTTATTTTTATCCTTTCCAGGCAGGATTCACATTATGTCCTGGCCCCCTTTTTTTTTTCCCTTCTTTTTTTCCCCTAAAGTTTAATTGTCAGAGAGAGAAAGCAAACTCCAAGCAAAAGCTGTCATTTTGGAGAGACATCAGTCTCAACAGTCCTCTCCACCCACACCATGCCTGTCTGAGGGGCTGCCCATCCCACTGCCCCCAGCCTCTCTGTAAAGGACAGGGCAGTCTCTTCCTGAAAATTCAGTCACATCTTCTGGGCACAGACTTCGCCGAATCTGCAAGTCTCAGAACTGAGCAGTGAAATGCAGCTGCAAAATCCTCATGTACAGATTTTTTATTTTTTCCATCCAGGTGATTTAAAAATAAGAGACACAAAATTGTGTATTCCAGTGCAGGGGTCTTATGAGGCTTCAGCTGCTCTCTTTGCAAAGGGTAGGGTGCTGTGGGCACTGGACCTGTTACCTGCTCAGGGTGAGCTACTGTGAGCTGGGGCAGCTCTGGCTGGGCAGTGTGATGGGATGCTCAGCCTCCTGCTGTAACTGCAGGGCTGGATGATGGGAAAACACCCTCTGATCCTTCTCCCTGCTGTATTTTTCTATGCAGTGCCTCTGCTAGATGGGTGTCATGCAAAGCGCCCTGTGCCGCGACAGTGGCAATCTGGACCAGTCCTCACCCACTGGTTCATCAGCACTTGTGCACCTTCATGTAGTGTGAACCAGCCGTTCTGGACATCAGCATCCCTGGGGATTCTGCTCTGCACTGCCCTGGACACGGCTGAGCTGCTTTTCCCGTGCCCCTGGAGCAAGTGTGACAGCTACATGTGTATCTGCCCGGTGCCTGTGCTAGCGAGAGGGAAGCTCATACACCATGGCGATGTGTGTGTGTTTGCAGGAAGCAGCTACAGGAAACTAATGGACCATGAAATTATCCAAGGAAAGGAAAAAAAAAAAAAAGGAGAGTGTTAGAGCAAGCTTTACTGCCTCCACAACCCTGCTCTGCTCTCAGCCAGCTTAATGCACTGGCAAATAAGATAAAGTAGTTTTATGTTGAAGACAAGGAGCTGGTAAAATGGCTCTTTCCAGGTTATTTGGGTGACCTAGTGTGAAACTACACTGAAAAGAGCAATTTCTTGTGGGAAGCTACAAGGAAGTGTTATTGCATTAAAGAAAAAAAAAAAGAAAAAAGAAAAAAAAGGGCTTTCAGGGGAGAATAGGATAGTCACCATCACACTTGTAGTAGTAAAAGTGCACTGATCCAACAAGCTTTATCCCAAGGGATCCCAAAGTGTGTTGCCAAACTATGTATACAGAAATTCCTTGCCATTTTTCTGGAGCTCTGTCCAGTGGGGAAAGCACACAGAGGGGCAAAATGTGCTTGAAAACAGAGACTGCAGGAAGAAATTGAGACATGGAACAGCTACTTAGAGCAGAATTCAGCAATGAGGCAGCATCCCAGGTGAGAGGGATGGAGGTTGCTAATGGCCCTGAATGGGTGCAGGGAGAGCAGCAGCAGCTTTTCATCACTAGGCTCCCTATCTAACCTAGTCTGATCTCATCAATTCTGCTTTTTACGTTCCTGCCACGGAAGTGTCTGAGATGGGAAATGAAGTTGTCTGCAATAACTAGAGCTGTTTGGGAAATGTGTTATTTTTTTCCATCAAAAAAAGTCTGGTGAGAACGTATGTTTTTGTTGAAGCAAGGGAAAAGCCCTCAGATTTTTATTTATTTTTGTTTATTGAAAGTCTGAAGCTCAAGGTTTCAGGTTTCTGAGTGTCTATTACAATTAGTGCTCTTCTCAGCTCACAGAGAGGAATTGTCTGGGGAAACGTTAAGTGTCCATTTGATCAAAAAGGCATGTTATTGCTGTGTTGCTCCTGGAGCAGACCACGACCAGTCTGGCTCTGCCAAAGAAACATTCAGAGATTATTTATCTACACTTCTGCAGGCTCACCAAGTGATGACGGTCTGTTATGACTGCACCTTTCTCTACAACTTCACAGAACCAGAGAATACCAGTTTGGAAGGGATCTCAAGGACCATCTGGTCCAACTTTTCTTGGCAAAAGCACGGTCCAGACAAGATGGCCCAGCACCCTTTCCAGCTGGATTCTAGAAGTGGCCAATGATGGGGAATCCACCACTTCCCTGGGGAGAGTATGCAAATGGCTAATTGTCCTTACTGTGAAAAATTTTCCTTTTGTGTCCAATAATTTTATTTCTCCCCAACTTCTGCATCCCCCAAAACAGAACCTGCAACCAGGACCCAGCCCAGGGCTCATTATCGTCAAGCCCCAGCCTAACTTCAGTTCCCTCTTGCTAGATCTGAGTGGAACTTCAGGGTTCACCTGCTCAGGGCCTTCTTTTTATACTGATTGAAATAACTGGAGAAGGAATTTTGCCTGGTAAAAGAAAGATCAAGATCAAGAGGAAGCTTGATCTTGATTTCTCCAGTGTCATGTTCGTTTGAAACCGGCTGAGGATCTGAAATGTGTTTGCCAAGTTAATTTGCTTGCAAACGACAGATAATTGACACCAATGCTGCAGCTTAAATGCTACACCAGAGAATGTAAGCTCATGTGAAAGAGCAATCACCCTCCAAAATAAAGGATGGTGGCTGTGTGCTCTGCTAAATACAGCTCCGGCTGGGATTCAGAAAGGGGAAAACACGTAAATAAGAAAGATGTGGAATTATCTGATGTGATTGCTTTGAGTCATGCACAAAGGCAAATACAGGAGGTAGATGGGCAACCAGAACATGGGGGTTTTCCTCCACCTCTTCTGTTTTTCCTTTTGCAAAATCTTTTGTGGAAAGAACAGAAAAAGACCCTGGCAAATGAAGCTGTGCTGGGGATCTGTGGTCCTGTCGTGGGATGAAGCAGTCCCAGAGCTCTTCTGAGAGAGGTTCTCTCCTCTAACCCTGAGAGGACCAGCCTGCCCCATCTACGAGGGATGTCCTGGGTCATCACCTCCATCCTGTCCACATCCCAGACCAAACCAGAGGATCCCAGCTGGCTGGCCCCAGGGCAGTGATGCCTTCCAGCTACCTGCTATGGCCATGTCCCTTGGGTGCAGGTGACCTCTCTTCCCACCACGGGTCTCCCTAAGATTAGTCCTGTTGAATTGGAATAAGCAGTGTGTGCCACTGTGCCACCACAGTGGAAGAGCCTGGAGCGATGCTGGGCTATAGCAGTCTGTCACTGCTCAGCCAAGCACAGAGCCCTGCTCTCTGCTTATGAAAAGAAAGTTACATTAGAAAGGCCTTTTACCCAGATACTTAATTAAAATAATATTGAAACAAGCAAGACACACTGTGTGCTAAGCACACGGTCACAGCTTCCCACAGCTCATTTGCAAGAGTGCTCAATAATGGCTGTGGGTAATTATTTTTTAATCAGCCAGTGTAAAGAACGATTGGCATGTTAACAAATGGTACTTATTTTCTCTTGCTCCAACGGGGCGAGATCACAGGCGATGTGGTGCCAGCCAACGAGTATCCCCTGGCACAGCAAAATCCTCCAGCTTGCCACGGCTGGATCTCGTGTTCGGAGATGCAAAGAAGTGGCTGGGATTAGGGATAGCTGGGGGCAGGCAGGAGGAGGCTGCGGGCATGGGGCAGCCCAAAAGCATTGAGATGCTTGGGAATGAAGCTCTTTGTGCAAAACCAGGAGGAAGAGAGCTAGACCGAGATAGATACCTTTGCAGCTATTGGGTTCCCATCCTCCCTCCTGTGTTAGCCTGGAGATAATTCAGGACAGTTTTGGAATACTGGTTTATATCTGTCCAGAACCAATAGTTCAATCTGGGAGACTTAGACTGGCTTTCTCGTTAATTAGCTGAGATGTCACCACAGCTCAGATGTGATTTTAAGGGCAAGAGAAGTGTTGCCAGCTCTACCTCTTGAGAATATTTTGCCCTTCCTAATTGCCTCCTGTCCCGCTCCTGGAAGCCCAGGGTGGCTCAGAAGCAGGGCAGCCCTGAATTAGTGCAATTAGACAATTTCCTCTCCTTTTAAAAGCTAAGTGTCTGTGTTATTTTATTCCTTCCAAACAGCAGGGCCATTGAGGGGGCAAAGGACCTTTTCTCCAAGGTTCCTGCTTTTCCCTCTCTGCCTACCTCCAAGGACAAGCCCAGCTGAACCCTGAAGGAAGCACTTGCTCGGTTTTGGCTTTTTCTTCCTCAGTTTGTCAGCCCTGCTTTAACTCTCAGGCGGCCTTGTGCTCTTGACAGTGCTCGGGTAACTTTGAACATTAATAATTCTGCTTGTTCTAAAACCACACTCTGGGTGCCATGAAAATTAATGACGGAACCTCTGGAAATCAATTTGCTTCTGTAAAATCTTCTTTCTGGAGAACTGGGTGCTGTGGGCCTTTGGGAGTTATTTTAGGCTGGTAATGTTCCGTGTCTGCGGCCAAAGGGAATTCTGTCATGGGCATCTGCTGTGGAAACATGCTCCTTGTTTACCTGCCATACATTTTCTGCCTCCTTTACATGACAAGGATTTGACAAGCCTTGCTCTGACTCTTCTGCTCTGTGTTTACTCAGTTAACTTGGACTTAGAAGAGTGTCGGCAGGGACGTCTTTGCAGAGTTGAGCCATGCTGTTTTTCCCAGCCTTTCTGCATGGCTCTGACTCTTCCTGCTGCTGCTGTCTGTTCATTCTACAGATATCTATCAGCCTCCTAGGTTTTCAGGTTTTACTCCCCTTAGGAGACATAGCAGCATCACAGCAAGTTAGGAGGAGCAGAACTCCATCTAGGGTCCCCTGAGATTGCTTGAGCAAGACTGAGATTCAGCTGAGCAAGAAGTTGCCTTTTTGTGGCTCAGTGGCCATGTGTTCCTGAAACCTCAGCCCCGGTGGCTGGAGAAAGTTCAAAGATGCTTCCTCACTTGGGAAATTCATTGTCATCACCACAAAGGGGGCTCTGAAGTCTTCCAGACAAGATCTTGGTTTCCTGGCAGCTGACTTCATGTAGCCTTTGTGTTCCCACAAGGCTATGTGGGCTCATCTTCATCTCGTCTTTCCATCTGGTTGATTTATTTCATTAAGTTGCAGAATTGCAACTGACACATTTCTCCCACAATTGAGTTGTTTTTTGGGGTGCAAAAAATTACTTGTCATACCACCCAAGTGTGGTAAGTTATGATTTTCCCATCTGTGCAGATGTGCTTGGTGCCTCTGAGATTTTAATATGCAACAGAGAGTTTTACATCAGCCACTGTTTCCAACATCTCCGTTGTGCAGTGCTGTTCAGGAGGCAGGGGTGGGGAATGGAGATTTCCCGTTCCTTTGGTACACGTTTAATTTATTTTCATTGATGTTGTTGCTAATTATTTTGTTTGGTTTCCCCAGGTACAGTGAGTTCTCATGGTTGTCCTTCCTTGCAGAGCCTGCAACACAAACCCAAACATGGAATAAGATCATAGCAGGGATCTGGATGCTGATGCCCAGCTGAAAGCTGCTTCCACTGGGGATGACTTATGGGCCCTATTTGGAGCCACCATGCCTTGAGGCAGGTTTCAATCCAACACCACCAGCAGATGATGTCTGTCCTCTTCCCTCCTTTACTTTCCACTCCCAAAATGAGACTCAGTCTGTTTCCACCCTCCTCTTTTCTCTGAGCCAGTATATCACATAGTTTGTGCCTTCATCTTCGAGGTGCCCAAGAGTCAAACTCGTCAGAAAGCTTCTCCATTTCTGCTTTTTAAAAGCAATTTGATTAAAATAGGTCTCTAAACCATGCTCCTGTCCAGGCTCAGGGGACTCGGCCACAACTCTTCGTCTTGCAACTCAATTTTCCCTCCCAGTCAGTCCATTAAAACTCTTTTTCCTGCCAGAGTGGTTCTGGGTGAGAGCACTTTGCTTTATTAATATGGACATGTTAGCTTGGGAATTGGAAAAGGGGGATTTCTAAGGGGATTTTATACTTTGAAGCAATTCTATTGTTCTGGATGTGCATGATTTATTTTCCTGGAGTGGACATGAGGTGGTTTTGGTGGGGAGGTTTAGGGGTTCTGCTCAGCTGTGTGAGGGGAGATGCTCAGGTTAGTAAAATACCAGCAGTCAGTATTTAGGTGCTATTTTGTCCCTTGTCCCAGACATACCTACTCCATTCAAACAGCAAGGATTGGACCTTGAAAGGTGTCCAGGCTGCCTCCTTCCAGAAACAGGTTCACTTAGGTGCCCCTTAGCAAATGTACTTTGCAGGGAAAGGGTAAACTGGGTCTTGACCCATTCCAAGCGTGCAGAGTGGGCCGTGGCAAGGGGTGCCCTGTGCTCACCTGGCTCATGGGGGGGTTGCTAGGGCTGGGGTTCTCTGACTGCAAAACACATTCATACCCTGAGCACTGTCAACTAGGCAAACAGCTTGCTCTGAGATCTGAGACAAACAGCCTTTCAAATCCCAGAAGATTCCCCATATACGTTACATTTCCTACGTAGACTCACTCTTAGCTGGAAAATTAATACATGTCTCTGCTGAAGGAGACGTTCAAGGTACACCCACATTGATACCTGGAGTTAATCTTGCAGTCAGACTCAATCAGTTCCAGTAAAATGAGCTCCCCTTTCTTCATCAGATCTCAGGTGAAAATTGGGATGAAGTTGTGAGATTGAGGTTGCCCAGCAAAGGTTTTTCTGGGACAGACATCAAATGTGTGGACTAAGCACAATCTCCCACACTCCTGGGCATATGCAGAGGTATGTGTGTGTACACACACACACACCCCACCCTTGCTTTAAAGATCACACATTGACAGGCAGAGCCAGTTCCTGCTCACCAGCCAGTACTCAGGCTCTCAGCAACATCTAATCTCTTCCTGTTGTTAGTGATGATTGCCATAAATACCCACAACACGAATGTGACTTCAGCCAGGCAGTTAAATTCCATTTGTTTTCCCATGATTTAAATCCCACCAACCCTGGCTTAAAAAGTGTAATTTTTCTGCCTTTCCCCGTTGCCCTCTGTTCCCCCCCATAAACAGATTATGAGCTGGGGGAAAGTAAATGCCTTATTTGAAGCAAAAAAAAGAGAAAGATAATGTTGAAATAACTGCTGTCGGAGGAAGATACATTTTTCAAACACATCCTCTGTGCTCAGCGTGAGACAGTGGTTGCCTGTGTTCCAGAGCACTCTGGTACATTAGCCTCTGCACGCATTGTCTCTTGCTTTGTTTATTATTTTAATTTCCAAGTTGCTGGCAGGGGCAGATAGTGCCGGGGTGACAGCATGGGAGGAGTGAAAGGCTCTCCTTCGCTGTGCAGTGGGGCAGGGGGCAGCAGAGGTGTCAATCCCTAGGCAGGCAGCTCAGGGGGAATGGCAGGGAGTAGGACACTGCCACCCCAGCAATGAACATGACAGTTCCTTCTCCTTTCCCGAAAAAAAATGATCTGAAGCCTCCAAACTCAGCCTGTATGAACAACCTGGAGGCTTAGTTACAGGGGTCTTTGACAGGACATTGTCCCAGTTACTCCATCCTTACCTCCTCCAGGGGAGGAGCTGTCTCACTAACAGAGTGGGAAGGTCAGTGTCTGGCTGTGGAGAATGATTTGGGTGAGCTAAAAAGGAATTTTTTTCTTCTTTATGAGTGCAGCCCCTTCTCCCTGAACCACCTAGTGCTCCCTATGTGAAAGCAAAGATAGAAAAATGTGGGTTCCAGTCAGCCCCCATCTCTGCTCTGTCCTGTGCTGATGGGTTTCTCTGTCTGTGTTTTGTCTCCAGAAAATCAGGGCAATTTTTGAAGAAAAAAAATTACTTTGTAATAGGGGGGAAAAGAGAAAGAGAAAAAGTGTTTTGACATTCCCTCTCAGAACACCCCTATTTCGTCTCCACGAAGACTCTTTGCTGCATTTGACCTGAATTCTTAACTAGATCCAGCCCTCCTGAAAGTCTGGTTTTCAGTGAAAACACCCCTCTTGATTCACCAAATAATGTTGCCCATCTCCACTCTGCAGGCTGCCCACAGGGTGCTCTGGGGTGCCAAGACCTCTCAGGGCTTCTGGCATCCCCATCAGCTGGGTGATTTAAGCTGAATATTTGAGATTCTTCCTCTGTCCTCATCCCTGGGCTGTGCTGATGGCTGCATTTGTCCCACTCCATCACCTGGAGAGGCCCAGAAGATGGGAATCTTGGGAGATATCTTCCTCCTCTGAGAAACTATTTTGCAAATATTAACATAAAGCCTATTTTTATGCATTCAAGGCCAAGCTTAGGCTGAGTTCCTCATATTTGACGCACGATTAAGAGCATCTCCCAAGCTCTGGTGAGATCAGGGGGAAGCACACAGTATCAGATGGGGGGTGGATAGAGATGAGAGGTTGCATTCATTAATGACACTTTTCTCTTTCTGCCTGGTTCTGGTACCAGCAGAGATTTACAAGGAATGCAGTCAGTGGGTAGAAGAGATGCTTGGAAAACAGTGTCTATTTGTCTTTGCTAACATGGAAAGGAATTATAAATCATAGTAAACTAATCCCAAAAACTCTAGAAATGGAATTGACATCTGATAACAAAATGAAACTGGAAGAAAACACTGTGTTGAAAGCCAAATTATTTGGCAGAAAAGGTCTGAGCAGCTCTAGCAGCTGGGTAAGCACCCACTGACATGTTGACCACTGCCTTGTGCTGAGTGGCTGATGGCCTTGGTGAGCACATTTGGCCATTCCCTGTGAGCATTCCAAGACATGGCAGTGGTCACCAAACGTGAGCTCTTAGAGTCACAGCCGGTGGGGCGTTCCAGTGTTCTGCATGGTTGCACTGGACTGTGCCTTTTCAAAATCCAGTGGATCCTGGTTGGGATCCCGCTTTCTGGAATTCAGGCCCTGACAATGAGGAATCTGCTCTGAGCTGGCCCTGCAGGAGGTGACAAGAGAAAGTGGTGTCCTGTCACATCACTGTTTCATGTGCCTTAAAAATCCTCCCTGGAGTGGAGCAGAACATCCTCTGGAGATGCCTCTCTCCTCTCTGTCTGCAGGGAGGGCAGCCAAATTTCAGGGAGTGCAGTCTCTTCTTGTATTTAGTAGCTTTTGCGTATCCCAAGGGAATGGCTGGGAAAGGGTTTTAGGGTTCCCGACATGAAAGGTCCAAGATCCATCCTGCAGCCCAGGGCTGAGAGGTGCCTGTGCACTGCTGGGTGCTGAATGCCAGTTCATAACAGTCACTGCAGGTGAAGAGATAAAGAGAAGGAGCAAGACTTTGATCGCTTTGAATATGCAGCACATGGAGAAAACAAAGAGAGCCATTGATCTCATTTACTGCCTGGTCCCTTCAACCGGAATGGAGAAAGCAACTGCTCAATCCCACTTTGTCAGAAAATCCTTCTCTGAATATTAGTTTCAGCTCATCCAAAAGAGCCTGACACTAAACATAAATCGCAGTCAGAGAGGGATGAAACAATACGCGTGTATATGTCCTTACTCTGGTATTGTTGTAGAGCCCAAAGCTGCGAGTTCAGACACAAAACTTCTAGTCCAACCTCCCTGTACTGCTTCTGAATCAAGCCCGCATTTCCCAGCCAGAAGGGGCGGCTCTGTCCAGCCTTTATTTTAGGTAGGACTGAAATTTGGAAAGATGAAATGAAATCACATGGCTTTGCCAGACAGCTGACAGTCAAAAATAAATGTGTTTCCATGGGGAAAGGGGAGAATTTTTAGCAAATGTATTAAAGTTTGCTAATCTCAAACCTCTGTTTCACTTTCTTTACAAAGCCAGTAATTGCAAAGAGGATCTGGAGGAGTTGCAGCCACTTGAGATGAGTGATTTGTAAGTAGACACTAGTTTGAATTTCACTTTTTGGAGCTGCTTGTGAAGGGGCAGGGTTGGCTGGTTTCTAATGCAGTATTTTCCAGGTATGTTGTATAACTTTTTTTCTTCCACATCTCTGGAGTGGTCCATAATGAGCAATTATAAAAGGCTAATCTCATTAAAAGGAAAATCTCCTCATTCATTTAATTCCTAAATCTCTTTCTGTTGGGAGGGGAATATTTAAATGAGCTTCCTCCCTTTATAAGGTTACTTCATGGTCTGTTTTTCATCACAGTTAAATCAGAACAGGGGCATGAGGTGCTTTTACTTTAATCTGTTTTTAATCTGATTTTCCTTAAATGAAATTGGATCATTTCTGGTGCAGAGTCCTAGAAACCAGGGAGACAATGACTAGCAAGAAGTCATTTATTCTGCTCCATGGTCCCAACAGGGACCCTAAAGTTTCATTAATGATCATTGCAGTCATAAAGTAACCCATTTCTTTTACCCATTGGCCAATAAATGCTTTATAGTATTTAATAGGACTCTTCTTTATTTAAAGATGAGAGGGACAAAAGCCCTTTGTAGAAGCAGAATCTGAGAGCTGTCACGGGTAGAGCTGTGAGCAGGGAGGAAAGTCTGCACATCATGGGGGGCTGAGAGAGGGATCCTGACCTGGAGCGGCATTTTGGCATCCCCCAGAAGCCATGTCTGGGAATGGAGATGCTGGGAAGTGATGGAGGGAGCAGAAGCATCCTGACATCGCTGGTCTCAGGCTCTGTGTGAGTGCAGTGCTTCGTTATCTGGGCTGTGCACTCCAGCACTGCCAGCCTGTGTGTCTGGATAGCACTTCATTGTCTGTGCCCAGTTCGTCACTGGGCCTTTCTTCTGCTCCCCTTCCATCCCTTATCAGCCGTCCCTGTGCCTCAGTACCCACCAAGTGCTTTTGGGAGACAAGGCTGTGCCTTCACATCCACTCCCTCCTCTCCTCAGGGCAGCACTTGGCCTCTCCGGTCACTCAGTGGGGGAGGACAGAGCTCAACAGGACAAAAATCAATCCTAATAATGAAGTAACAAACTGCTCCAGGAGAAGGAGAGTGCCGGGAATTACTTTTAATTCAGAAGTCGGCCTGAGATAAAGCGTCAGCCCAAATGCCAATATGCTAATGTTGATCCTTTAGCAATGTTCTCTGCCAGTGTCTCTACCCTACTTGTTCCACATCTGTGACAACCTGTCTCTCCTCAGCACCAGATATACATATTTTGCTTAGAAATTAGTGCAAATCATGCCAATACTTCAACATGAATGATTAAAAAAAGCCAACACTCTTATGCCATCCTCTTATGTGTCCCTCCTCTCTTCTCCTGTTGCGCTGAGCTTCCCACCACATTGTCTTTGGAGGTGACTCTCTGACTTCAGATTTGATCCCTGCCTTCTGTCTTGCCCACTCTCCAGCTTTCCAAAGGCATATATCCAGAGTTTGATGTGGTAGGATGGAAAATGTTTTGCTAAGGGAAGTTAAAAAACAATGGAGGGTTTGTCCAAAGGGAGAAACTACAGCACAATGGGAACACTGCTTGTAATGGTCCAAAGCAAAACCTGGGGTTGGGACGTTGTCAGAACATGACCAGCATCATAGCTGGGACCTGGACCAGAGTGTCACGAACAGTTGCTTTGGCAACAAGCCAGGATTCTTTCCCAGAAGAGGGTTTTAGCCTTTTTCTTTCCCTGTATTATTTCATGTCTTAGGCTACTCTTCCTTTCTGCAGTGAGAGACAGTCCATGGATGCTCCGTCCTCATCCCTGCAGAAAGAGAGGAGTTGCACAGAGGCAAGGTTCAATTGTTATCTTGTCTAAAAGCATTCACAGGCAGTCAATCCTGCTTCTCAGTAAATGAAATATTTCCTCTCCAGTTTATCTCTCTGGACTCCAGCAGCCCAGATTGCTAATTGGCAGCAACCTCTTCCCTCAGCAGAACAATCCTTTCTCATTCATGGATTGTTCTCCTTAAATTCAGTCATGACAGAAGTGGAAATCCATTTTTACACTTCTTGCTTCTTTTCTAAAATAAACCCCTTTCTTGTTGTTGAATGAATCCTGTTTTTAAACCTGCAGACAGATCCCTTTCTCTCTTCTTCTTGATTAATTTAAATGCAAAGTTTAGGTGAGCTTTCTTGATTGCAGAAGGCTGCCTATGGAGTTTTGTTTTCTAGGAACCATCATACAGAGCATAGTAAATAAGAACAAAATGAAATAAACTGAGGAAATATTATGAAATAGTGTATTTTATTAGGAGATCCTTCAGTGATGTTTTCATCTTGGAATCAACAGGGAGCCATTATTATTGAAACAGTAACCTTAATAAAAAAACGACTGTGGTAAAATGGTCTGTGGAAGGAAAAGGTCTAAATCCCTGTATATAATTTGGAATCCAAAATGCTGACTTTAAAGGAAAAAACCTTGGAAAACGGTTTTGTTTCTTTTCCTCTGAAAATGCTGATTTTAATGCCTGAGCCCCCCTCCTCCCAAAAAAATTCCATTGAAAAGTGCAGAAAATATTTCAAGTGAAAATTACTCGATACTATAAATACCACTGCCATTTTTGAATGGAAAGATGTGATTTATTTGTGAGGAATATTGCAACTTTCTAAAAAAGTCTACCAGTACTTAATCAAGCTGCCTGACTCCCAGATAAGTGTTACTGCTTGGAAAAACCAAGCTCTCCAGGCTTGCCCAGCCTAACTCCCACTGACACATACAGCAGTGAAAGGACCCTGGGCAAACCCTTCTCCAGCTCTCCAAATCAAGACGGATATTGTAGTTTAGCCTGTTCTTAAAATCCTCAGGGATGGTGGTGGAAGAATGGATGGATAGATGGATGATATTCAGTCTCCACCACCACTAATTCTGGTGGCGATATTCCAGCTGTATGTTGGCACAGCAACTATAGGGCAGTTCCTCATTGTTGCTCATTATAAGTGCCCAGCCGCCAGAGAGAAAAACAAGTGCAGCCTTTCCTGAAATCAGAGCCTGGGTTAAACTCCAGCCCAAGCATCTCCAGCACTATAAGGTCTACATTTAAGGAGAAACCTTTGTTCCTCTCCCCTCAGGCCCCCAGGAAGCCTGGGAGAATGTCGGAGATATATTGGTGGGACGAGGTTGGAGCAGCAGGACCAGGATGGCAGAGCTATTCCTGCCTGTCAGTTCTTTCTAATCTTGAGGCTGCAGGAACAGCTGGAACTGCTGCTTACACTCCTTTCTTCTTAGAGCAAGAGTCCTCACAAAGACGTGTATTTTTTCCAAGTGCACAGCTTTCAGGCTGCTATTTTTGCTGTGCTGTCTGATCTGCTCCCGTGGCATGATGATATTTCTGTTCTTTCCTTTACAGTATCTTCCCTGGCCGAGTGCACAGTGCCTTGGAGGCATCCACAGATATGAGCTTGCCTTCTCCCTTTGGTACAGAGGAGAAACTGAGGCAGGGGAAAGAGCTGTCACTCAGCCAGTTACTCGGGGACAGGAGGAGACCTCAGGAGCTTAGCTCTGGGTTTAGTGCTTTAGCAGCAAGGCCGTCCTTCCCCTCTGAACTGGGCTACTTTAAGTTGCCTCCGCGTTTTATTATGTACAGGATTTTCGTCAGACGTGCAAAGTAAATTAGCACCGTATTCACAGCCATAATCACCTACCAATGATCTCATACATGTGGCACAAAGGGAAAGGATCTGCATGGGATTCTGTTCTGCAAGTATAATCCGCCCATAGCCTCCTTGTTAATTAGCTCCTCTCAAGCATCCAATCTGTGGCAATTATAGCAATCAAAAATGCATTCAGCCCCCCACCCCTCCTGCTCCCCATCAGCACCTGACAAGCCGCAGGCACATTATCCCAAACCACGGCAAGCGGCAAGCGCGCGCTGATAGGACAGAAACCTCTCCGCCGCCTGACTCAGGATTCATCACCCACAATACCAGCCACCAGCCCCAGCACAAGGCCTTGCATACCAGGAATTATTACCAAAAAAAAAAAAAAAAAAAAAAAAAAGAAAAAAAAAGGAAANAAAAAAAAAAAAGGAGACAGAAAGGGACAGATTTCAATTTTCTCCCATAGTTTTAGGAGTCCATAGAAAATCAAATGAAAGATGCTATTTAGCCCCTTGGGTTCAATTGGCATCTTCTTTTTTTTTTTTTTTTTTGCTGATGTCAATGGAAAAGTGAATCTCTCTTATTTTTAATGTTGCCTAATTGAAAGCGCCGCTCTCAACAACAGGAGGCCCAGGTGGGATGAATGCCTGGAGGGAGGGATGCATTGTGCTGTGCTCCTCGCTCTTGGAGGCGCACTTTGTGAGAGCAGCAGTGGGATTGCTCTGGGGGAGTTGGGAGTGGAGTCCCAGTACAAAGATCCGCCAGTTGAATTCAGCTCCTTCATCCTCCTACTGCTTCCCAGTCCTTCCTTCTCCAACATCTCAGTAGCTTGTGTGCAGGAGCCACTAATGGTGGGGACCTCGATTTGAAGATTGCACTATGGGCACTTCTTGCTCCTCTTGGGGTCAATAACATTGTATTTCTTGCGGAAAAACCTTTGATTTGCACTAGTACCTGCTACCTCAATAACCCTAGAGGTAAATTTGCTCCTTAGCTTCCTGAATGGATTTTTTCTTTGCTGTCCAGGTGTGCAGATAAAATGGCAGAGCATGCTCCAGACTTGACATCCACCCTATCCTCCTTGGGGCCTGGGCTAGACCTTGCTGGGAAAGCTTGGAGAGCAGCAGTATGGGGTGCAGGTCTGCCTTGTCATGTCTGTCTACAAACCCACTCCGGGGGTATTTGGCATCTCCTGCCAGTATTATCTGGATCAAGTTAAAGGTATTGTGAAAAAAAAAAAGCACTTTTTTCAGTCCAGATCCCATCACTGACCCACAAGCACTCGGTCCCAGTAGCCATCCACAGCTACCCATCGCAGTGTCCAGGCATTGGGCACATGGGACAATCCATGTGAGTCCTCCTGTGTCAATCCCATGCAATATCAGCTGGCTGACCTGGAGGCAGTAGTGGTCACAAGTCTCCTAGCCCAGCTTGGCTTTGGGCACATCATCCTTCAGATGGGTACTGATCCCTTGGGAAAGTTGGACTCCCAGCCTGATGCTCTAACCTGCCAATGTGAGAGATCACAAGCTCTACTGATTATGCCATTCCTGGTCCTGTAGACTGCATCATACCAGGCTTTTAGCTCTGAAGTGTTGAGATGAATCTGCCAAGGTGAGAGATGGTCCAATAAAGCATAGCCAGAGCTCAGGAGAGCCCTTAGAGAACTGCTGCTTTCAAAATTACTTGCCCTTTGGTCTCCTTCAAGGTCCTCCCAAGGAGGACGGAGTTACTGCTGTTGTTCACAGACAGAACATGCCCTTCAGATGCTCTTGAACTCCTCTGCCTTGAAAACAAATGTCAGATAACCCACACTGCCTACACAGAGCAGAGGTAGGCTTACAAGGGACGGACTGCAGAGAGACAGAGAGAGCACCTCCACAGTGAACTTCTCCTTAGGTATTTGAACTGCTATATTGTGCCTTCTTCATCAATCACAGCACTTTCTGCATAGCTCAAACCTGCCCCAAGCTCATGTAGGGTCAGCCCTGCTCTTCATGCTTCATCTCAGAGGAACAGCTTGTGCTGCCCAGGTCCTCACGGAGACCTGAGACACCTGCCGTCCCACAGGGCTGGTTCAGCAGGGACAGGCAGGATGAGGTGGATGGGAAGGGAGGAAGAAGCTGTATGAGCAGCAGGCCAATTGTTGCTGCAACCAGTCAAGAGAGCTTTTCCATCCCTGCCTAACCAGGACAGTCTGAGGAAGTGTCCCTAGGAAGAGCCAGCCCCGCAGGCAGCGTCTACTTTGGATGCACGTGCAGGCAGCAGTTCCAAGCCATGGTCTGGGGAGGATTGCAGAGCACTGGGTGCTGGCCCAGCCACAGTGGCACCAGTGGAGACTGGCTTAGATACAGCTGTCATGCGGCCTTGGGGTCCATCAGGATTTTCTCCTCCTTGACATTGCCATTTTTGTCTCCCCCTAGCAACCCTCTGTACGTTGCTCATCTCTCCATTTTTCTGGCTCATTTCTCTCTAACCT
The DNA here is from genome assembly GCA_013399855.1 of Oxyruncus cristatus. Lineage (NCBI taxonomy): Eukaryota > Metazoa > Chordata > Aves > Passeriformes > Cotingidae > Oxyruncus > Oxyruncus cristatus. The sequence goes on along the minus strand of VXAY01002771.1, from coordinate 602,308 downwards.
GGACTTGTCGCGAAGCCGCCCTCAGCGCAGGCCCTGAACTTTGCCTGCCCTCTGGCATGCAGGCCAGGACCAGCAGAGACCTAAGCCCCAGGTACCAGCTTTGGCCATCTGCTGTCAGCAGTGTTGTTTCCCTTTGCTTGCCCAATAAAGACATTTCGCCAATAGTTCCATTAGTTGAGGGAATTCATGTTGCAGCTGAACGTCACGTGGATGGTTTCTCAGACATGAAATGACTTTCCAGGACAGCGTGCTTGCCTCGAATCTCCTGTTTATCTCCACTTGTTTAGGGTTCATGGTGGAGTTTCTTTCCTTTGAGCACAAAGCCTGTTTGCTCTCTCTTTTACTTCTACATATTCCCAATGAGGGAGAGAATTGCAGCCAGGCATGCGAACACCTGAGGGGTGAGGGTTGATAGGATGAAAGCCCGATTGCCAGCAACCACCCTGAGATGGATGCTGAGCTGGGGTCAGGGTGTGCTGCTGCACAGAGGCGTAGGTACCTCTGCAGAGGACCCAAGCCTATGCATCAGTATGGAAATGGCTGGACAATGGGAACTAATCAGTATATACGGAAATAGTGGGAACATTGGCTGAATTAGCTAAGCTATTATTCAGCTTCCCTGTTCCCTTCCTTCTTTCTTTCCTTCTCAAGCCAAAAAAACTGGTTTACATTCTAATGGCTTTAATTACTTCACGAAAATGTGAGCGGATGGGGAAGCACTGCCACCAACAACGCTTTCATGGTCGGCTGAACACAATTTGAATTAATTTTGTTGAAATGGCTATTAGAACTAATACTCCAGGGCCTGTCTCGCTGGTATTGCTGTGACTTCCCATGCCCCTGACGGAGAGGAGGCTTCCAGGCACTTGCTCAATTTCCCACCCACCAAGGCACTGAAAGGAGAGTTGGGAAGTGCCCTGTCTCCCTATCATCTCCCTCAGTCCTGGCTTTATTTCACTTGCTTATGTGTGTTCTTATTCTGGAAATGACTTAGAGCTGTCTTTGAGCCTGAATCAAGCCACTGAGACATCTTTCCTGTGCCTCCATCTCTCACAACCTCTCTGGCATACAGAAACACGTGAAATTTGCCCAAAGTGCATCCCAGCTTGGCTCCGTGCCTGTGTGTGTGTGTACGTGTGTGTTCTCTGATGTGTGCTAAGGGGCTGAGCTCCAGCTGCTGCACCTTGGTGGAGAAAATAGCAGAGCCCCTCCTCTGTTTAGTCATCCGCATCTAAATCCACATCTACTAGCTCACAACATTTCTGGGAACTTCGCCTCTCTAGGACCTCTCCCCTCTGAAAAGCATGCTCTGGAAGTGGCCTGAAGGTTTAAAAGCTTCAGGGGTGGTGGCTGCCAGCCCTTCAGACAGCATGATACTCCCAGGTTCAGCTAGTCTGTATGAGCCTTGTCTCTTTAGGAAGCTGAGGGAGAAGCAGCAGCTCTGGGAGCATTGTGGCAGCAACTCCGTGCATGAGGGCTGGAACTATCTGCTCTTTTCTGTACCACAAGGTCCCCTTTTCTACAGCCCCAGGATGAACTTAACCCCCAGAACCCCCATGGCTGCTCTTTCTCTTCCCTCCCTGCCTGTGTGTTCTCCTTAGGATCAGGCCATGAGTACCATCTTGCAGGCAAACCTTGGTGGAAGCGGCTGCTTGACTGACCCAGCTGTGTTGGCAGCAGGTGATGTGCAGACTGAGCAGGTGTGGACTGACTAGGAAATTACATCTTCACATATTAACACCTCTCGGGGTTGTCTTGCAGTGGGTCACCTGGATCGGTCACAAGAAGCAAGAGCTTGTCACTGGTCCTTTATTCCCACATCCCTCTAGCCCCATCTGATCTCACGGCTGACATGAGGGATGCAGGGTGTGTAGATGCCTCATTCTCTCTTGCCCCTGATTTGCACTCACCTGCTATCACATTCAGCCTGGCCCCTACCACTGCTGCAACAACCAGGGAGAGGGATCTGGCAGGGTGTTAATAAAGAGCCTGAAGGAGGTAAGGAAATTAAAATAATCTTCTGCATTGTGTTCTTTGCTCTACCCCCACTATGCTCCCTCCTCCCTGTCTCACACACTCTGTTTCTCATTGCAAACCCTCTCTCCTGGGATGGATTTTCTTTGATCCTTCTGCAACCAATTCCTCCCAAATGCTTCACTGACTTACAAATCACTCGTGCTTGAATGGGCTGAGAAGCCTGCCACTGCTTTAGATTTCATGTCCCTTTCATGATCTTCAGGTGGAAAGAGCCAGCACTGAGACCACCTTAGCCATTGCTGCACACTGGTGTTCCATATCCTCTCCTGCATTATCTGAAGTGGCTGTGTCTCAGACGCAGTGTCAAGGCTGAAGATGCTGGTGGGTGCTGAGTGGGGCAAAGTTACTCCTTTGGGAGTTTCTGCTGGGTAGTTTCAAGGCTGGGGCATAATTTTGTTTGCTTGGTCATATGTATCTTCAGGCAATGCCTCCCCAGACTCTTCAGCCACCTGGCTCAGCCTGTTGTCTCCATCTGGCTGCACTCCCTTCCCCTACATCTGCAGTAGCCGGGCCATTAGCAGTGATTTCAGCTGCTCCATAAGCACAGACCCGACTCTCCCAGCTGCAGCGGGATGCTGTCCCCCTCACCTTTTGCCCTCCTCAAAGAAATTTGATCTCAGCTCAAGAGTGTTCAACTGAGGCACCTTTCTACCTCTGCACTGCTGTGGAGGCAGGGGACAGCAGTGGTTCTCATAACTAGCATGGGCTCCCTTGCCTGAAGAAGTGTCCCAAATTTTCTGTTTGTCTGAGCCCCACACTCCCATCAGATTAAAGCTGTTGGCTCTGCCTGGCCCTCAGGCTGTCCTGGAGCAGCTGGGTAAAGACTGGGGAAGGATGGGTGTCCTCAAAGGGGCGCACAGTCCTGTTCAGCTCTGGCATCCCCAGGAACAGATGAGCTCCCTGGGGGAAGCTGAATCGATGCAGAGTCTTTGCAGCATCATGGATCAGTGGATTAAAAATTTGATACACCCTAGTTCTGAGGAAGGCAGTAGGTCGATACCAAGATCTATGGATGCCCCAGAGCTTGATGTGAGTCACCTTCTTGAACTACAGCCTAAACCTGAGGCCAGGCAGGTAGTGGGCTGCAGGGTAGGTCAATCTGGTTCCAGCCCCACAACTGAATGTGCCAAAATACAAAGAGAACAACCAAACATTAATATTCATCCTTGAGTGCTGGCGATGAACTGATTACTGTCTGCAAGGAAGATATCAGACTGCTCACGGCAGGGACAGCTTTCTGAGGTATAAAAGAGATTATTGTATATTTAAAATACAGACTTTGAGAAATGTTTTCTTGGCTCCAAGAAGAAAAGCTTCTTTATTTGTGGAGTTAATTTGCATTTACTGCAGCCTGCATTAAAGTTACCCGTTTCCTTTCATTCAAGGGACTTCTCCTTTGTTCACATGAAAGCAGGCAGATTAACCATCTGCAATGCACGTGTTCCTCCTGCTAATTGCTTACGGGATGCTCCACTTTACACTCCCCAGAACAACTTCCCAAAGACTAAGCCAAGGTCACCACAACTTCCCAAGAAGATTACCTAGGAGAGGAGGCCCTGTCACCGCTACATGAAAATACTGAGCAATACAGGCATGGACAGGCACTGAGGGATGGATCCAGTGCCCAATTCTACTGATATACTCTGAGTTACAACAGCAGAGACTGTGTCTGTCAGACATTGCTTCTGTTCTGGCCCTGTTAGCATCCTGCAAGGAGATCACAGGGGAACGTCAGACGTCTTTGAAAGGATCTCGTGACTTCTTCTTGGGTGCATACACGGCATGTCACAAAGTGTGGCAGCTCCTCCAGCATCCCTGCCTGGCTTGCTAATGAGAACTCCTTTGATTCAGCATCCCCCTTTGCCCTTGGTGGTATGTAGCAGGGCTTTTAATAACATCATCAAGTGGGCTCTGTGGTGCTAGGTGCTGTACATAATAAAAGAGACTTCCTGCTTTACAACATTTGCAGACTGAAAGGACTACACAAAGGAGAGAGGCTGGAAAGCCAGAGGAATGAAGACCCAACTTCAGAAAGGTATCTAAGAACCTCAAGCACTCACCAGTGCTAAGAAACTCCCCCGAGGCCAAGGCAAAATTGGCACACCTCCCAGTCGGGTACCCCACCAACAAAAGGGGCTTTTTTTTCCTCTTTTGAGCAATGCTTGGGAAAAACTGGCAGAGGAAGTGATTCACCACAGTACCTGCTCTGGAAGAACAGGGCTTTGTGCCTGGGTCTGTGTGTTCCTCTGGAGATGTCCTGCTCTCCTACAGCACAACTGCAGTTGCTGGTAGTTGAAAATTTTGCAGATCAAGTCCTTATTTACCTTTTCATGCAGAACACTCAGTCCAAGTTTCTCACAGGGTTCAAGAATGCATGAGATACAGATGTGTACCACGGCTGTGCCCTGCTGCTTGGACAGAACACACAAGCAGAGCCAGGTGCTTTTCAAAACCCTTGGCCTGGGAAGCACCCACCAGCTTTTTGAGGATAAAATTGTCCAGCCAGTGGTCAAGCCTGTATGTCTGTGAACCAACCAGCAAATATCCTTTAGAACCCCCTCAGGAAGACCTGATCACACTTTCCTCAGGGACATTCAGCTTGCAGGGACTCAACACTAAGATTTATAGATGTTTTGGCTGAGTAATATAACGATTACTTTTAATCGTTAAAGCAAGTTAAAATAAGAACAAGTGATGCAGCCAAACAAAGGCTTTCAGAGGAGCCAAGGTTTGTAAGTTGTCAGAGGGAACTCTCTTTCTGTCCTCCATTTAACATGAAAGTTTGCCTCTTTTTATGCTTCCAGCATCAAAAATGAGAATTTCTGACTCATTCTGCAAGGCTGATGAAACACAGCTCCTCAGGCTCAGAGGACAAAAGCAGGAGTCATGGGGACTGGAGCATCACAGACCCCTCCCCAAGCAATGTGATACCATTTTTCAGCATCCAATGTCACTAAATCCTTTGTGGGAAGGCACTGCATCTCTCATCTGAGCAGCCCAGGATGAAGATTTCATCTAAAGCGCCACCTTGCCTTTGCACAAGGGGATTTGTAAAGAACAAAAGCTTCAAATAATCCTCCTCATCTTAATAAAAGGATAAGACACAGTTACACAGTTACAAGCAGTCTGGGGAAAATCTAGTTAGGCTTCAAATTTGGACAGGCAGCTTAAGCCAGGGAGATTAAACAGTTTGACAGACATAGGTATTTCTGTCCTCTTGAATTGTTTTGTGGGCAGAAGACAGCAATGTACTTTCTTAGATGCTCCTGGCACTGCACTGGGAAGAGCTGTCCAAATTCCTTAATTTCCTTCCTGTGAGGAAATACTGGTTCAGACCCTTGGCTGGCAAAGACTGGCTTTTCCCCTCTGATGGAAGGGGAACCCAGCCAATTTGAGCCTGCTGCACGTCTGGCTCGCTTTCCCAGCTCCAGTGTTGAGAGTAAGCGTGCCGGGAGAGCCTTCAGTGAATGAGCCTGTGTGCTCAAGAGAGACCATCTGGTTTTACTGGAAGCACTGCAGATTAAAGGTCTCCTAATGGTATTTAATTTAGATTCCACGAGACCTCCAATGGATAGCTAACAAAGGATCAAAAATGTATTTCTTAAAACACCTCCACTGAGAGATAGCAAAGCTGCTGAAGCTTAGTGGATGTAAGTGTGTAAACACTGCTCAGCAAGCTCCCCAGCACAGGCTTGGTTCATGCATCACAGCAAGAGACAGCAGACAGCTCTCAAGTTTTTTCTCTTCTCAAGGCTTTCCAGAGGGTTGTGATGGTGAAATGGATGCTGGATCTTGGTGCAAGGGCTGCAGGCTGCTGGCAGGGTTTGTCATTTGCCTGCAGCACAGTGATATATAGGCATATTCTTTAATTAATCTTACAGAGAAGAAAACTGAATGTGTTTCTAGGGAGGAAACTGGGTGCCTCTTCATGGACACTCAGCATTTTTCAGATCCAGCCTTAGACTGGTGAAAAGTGGGTTTAGGATGCCTCCTATGGGACCATCTCTGCTTTTAGGGATTATGTCTGTGGGTCTTTGACCCTGCTGGACCTCAGCCACGTTCACAAGAAGATTGCAACTGCTTGTTTCACGCAGCATTTGCCTGACTTCTCACGTTCTTTCTGAGTGAAGTCCTCACTTCTTCCTTTTGCTGCAATCAAGGAGTCACTGCTGGGTTGCCAGGAGTAGTGCTGGACCATGGTTGTGCAACTCTGGATCTCACCATAGCAAACCTTTTGGCAGGACGCTGCCCTGCAGAACTCACCGTGGCTTCACTGCTGTTTCTCCAGCCCCTGCCAGCAGTAAGATTTCCTGCTGTAGTGATGCACCACTGTACAATCTACACTAAGGCTTCTCCTGCACCAGTACCATAAATCCTCATTCCGATGCTCCAATTATCCTTCTCAGTGCACATCTGACTTCAGAATCCCATCAGACAACTTCACTTAAATTCTACGAGCGACAGAGTCATTAAGTACAGTCTGGTCACCCTAATTCGCTTAATAATTTGACATGGGCATTTTTTCACCTTTTTTATGCCCATACAGGGAGGTGATTACAATCAGGGAAGTGACTTGGTTCAAATGACATAATTGGTTTTCATATTTATTCCCCCTCACTGATCTCAGTTCAAATGTGCTCAGCTCACAAGTCAAAAAGATGATTTCTTCTAATTATCAGTTCTGCAGAGCTCATCTTGGGCTCTGCAAATCCAGCTGTATCCTTTGTGCCTCTACCATGCTGTCACCAAGAATAAAGTGTTTGCAATCAGGAGGCAGTCAGTCATGTTTTGTTGCTAATATGCAAGGAAGAACGGAAGCTCATTTGCTCCTCCACCCTGCTACTGGCTCTGTTGAGTCAAGAGTAGAAAAATGCATGTTTCCAGCTGGGGCATGACTGCAGGAGGGAAATGCAGGGGGCTGTGTGGGGAGAACAACACGAGAGGGATGTTCCAGGCTGCAGGAACAGCAGATGAGGTATGGTTGACGAAAGTCGTGGGGGATGAAATCACTCATGAGTCAGTCTCTTCTCACAAAGGGTGAGTGGAAGGGCCGTGTCCCCTTGCTTGAAAGCTTCCTGCTCTGTGGGCTGGGATTTTACAGCAGGCTCCTGCAGCCTTTGTGACTATTCCTGAAGTCAGGAGTTTGGGTCACACAGTCTTATTTATAGCTCTGTGACACAGACCCAGAGCTGAGGCCATACTTGTATTGACTGACATTTAAGTAATCTCTGACATTGACACCATGGACCTTCCTCACTGAAGTTGTGGTCTCTGCTAATTCAGTTCCTCCTGAACTTTCAGACCTTGCATTTGTAGACTAAAACCAAATCATGGCTCTTGATGAGAACCTGGGGTTGGGCTACTCTTGCCATGAGGGTGGGAAGGGACTTGCGAAGGAAAGAGCCAGGAGAAAGCGACACAAGACCACAGCATTTTCTCCCTGAAGCTGCTGTGTGAAGCCACTTCTTTCCTATGGATGGAGCCACAATGACCCATCTCCTGGCAGCAGTCACAGTCTGACTCTGTGAAGTGTTGCTCTTGCCAGAGGAAGAAGTGAATCCACAGCTCTTATGCCATTCTCATCACTGTGCTGGCTTAGCAATGACTTAATTTTGTGCACAGAGCTGGCAGTGCTAATGGGTTTGATAGACAGCTCATCAAAATCCAGGGCTCGAATGGGCCTTTGCTAAGGACCTCCATTTAGCATGTCCATCTGTCGTGTGGATGCCACAGATGGCAAAAGGCATATTTTGGCAAGACCTCTGCACATCTCCTCATCTGGCAGCCGGGGGGGTGAGCTGATGGCAGGGCAAAGGGGAGAAACACTAAGTGCTGGAAGGCTTTGTGGGCAGGTGGAGAAAAGTGACAGAGGATCAAGCAGCTGTGGGCTGAAGGCAGATGCCATGTTTCATGTTCCATGAGTCATATACTTTTAACAAAGTAGCTTCTACCTGGAGCAGGCAGCTGAGGAGCATGGTGCCTTCTCCATCTCCCAGCGCTTTCTGCCCCAGGCTGCAGGTCCTGCGACAGCACAACCCTGTCAAATACAAGTGGGCACAGCACAGAGCAGCTGAGCGAAGACCTATGGTCTGAGGTAGGTGGGTGTACAGAGCTCCAGCATCCCATCTCCTGAGCCAGGCATCTCTGAACTTCCCCAAGCAAACCCACTGTGATTTCAGACATTTGGTGATATATTTGCTACCTCTTCCCCCCTCTCCCTGTGCCACCTGAGAGCTGTGGTTTTGTTTTCTGACAGAGCTCCAACATCTCCAGGGGATATTAGGGTGTCGTGTTGGGGTGTGGACGAGACGCTCTGGGGACTCTTCTGCATCACGTGCCTGCCCTGGGGCTGTGATTGCCGGGGACGTGGCTTGAAGTCCCTTTTCTTCCCTTCCAGTCTTGTGTGCCTAATTCCTCTGAAACAATCCCAAAAGGGCAGTCAAACATTTCCATAATAAGGAGCATTCTAAATAAGCAGTTTCTGTCTCTGCCTCATCTGTAGGCTTTTCTTAAGATAGCAAGTAGTTACTTTTGAAAGTAAGAACAAAACCCCAAAGAAACCAAACTGAATTTATTTCCTTTAAACTGTTGTAGAAAATGTTAATTATGATGATGAGCTTGTCATTCTCTGTGGGTTTTTTTTCCAGTGCTTCTACTTGAAGGGAATGAGTAAATTCTACCTACACTTAAAGTATGGACAATTTTATACACTTATGCATTTTTATATATACATATACATAGTTTTCCTGATCTTGCCTAAAGCTCTTTTGCAAAAAGCTGGTGTTAGTATTGCAGATATGGATACTAAACTTGATGCATGATGCAGTAGTTCTGCACCTGAAATAAAGATAAGGTGAACGATTTCCCCAGCTCTATTAATAATTTTCCCAGCAGGAAGAATAATATTCATCCTCCACTCCAGATTGGTCACTTTCTGCAGTGTTATAGAATATCACTTATACATCAGAAATTCCTGCCCAGATAAAGGACTTCTTTTCTCTGACTTGAAACAAAAAGGATTAACACGAAGTACAAATGCAAAGCTGATAGATAAAGGCATTTCTTTCTAAAGCTCCTATTACTTTCAGATTTCCAATCACCTGATGGACAAGTTCACCCCAAGTTATAGGAGCGGGCGATCCCATTTGTTTACCCCTTCGGCATGATGAAGGAGATTTGTAAAAGCTTTTCCCATTTCTCTGAGTTTGAGACTGACAAAGCAGACAGTCACAGTTAGTTCAGAACAGACATTACCAAAAGTTTTCAAATATCTTGTTTCTGAGGATCTGCATTATTTTGCTATTTAGTGAATCCATCCATCCGTGCATCCATCCGTCTGCACTGAACCCCGCAGTTATCTGTGCACTGATGTACAACCATTATGTTTGCACAAACACACCAGCCCACCCATCCACCCTCGTATTGTGCTGGGGCTGGCAATGCAGTGGGAGCTCCCAGAGTGGGACCTTGTAGTGCTTGTCAAGAAGAAACATCTTTTCTTCAGCAAATTTTTCACTGGTCCTCCCAAGGTCACCTTTCTGATTAATCCAGCACTAAAGGGTTACCTTGGATGATATCTAACAGCCTCTCAACAGGCTATCGTGTCACAGCGTGGCAGGAGCTGTCATGCTGTGAGTGAAAGAAGCACCCTGCAATTTCCACATCCAGGCACACAGTTCAGCCAGATCGCAGCAGAGCGTTTGGAAGCGCAGGGGTAGCAGGCAGGCAGGGCATGGCAAAGCCAGGACCTGCTGCCCCGCATTTATCCTCTACCCCTGCACGTCTCACACATCCTCTTCCCACCTCATCTTGCCGCTCCTGTTGTCTCCCTTCCCGGAATGGGGAATGACGTTGTCCCCATCTCCGCTGGCTCTTGTTGGGGAGGAAGAGGCTGGGAGACATGGGATGAGGGAAAGGGACAGCATTTGAGAGAGGAGAAACATGCTGGGACAACTGATTCATGGCTCGCAAAGGGGAGGGATAGGAATCTACAACCAGTCAAAGGCACCAGCCTAGGAGGAAAGGTGATGAGCAAGTATCCCTGCCCTGCAGACAGTGCCAGGGGGGACTTTTACAGCTGTCCATGAGAGAGATCGCTCCGTGTCACTACCATAGTATCACGCCTGCAAGAGCTCCCCTTCTCCTTCTTGAGGGTTTAGAGAGCTCCCAGGCAGCCCCCAGCCTTGCATGATCAAGGCTTGGCTCCATTACCTGTGTCTGATCCCTCAGTCCTGCCCCTGCAATGCACAGCAGCAGGCAGCTCTCACCAGCCACACAGTCTGGGAAGGCTCTGCAGGATAAACCACTGGATTTTCCCTTCTAGAGTGGCAGCAAGATGTCCAGGCTCTCCTGGCAGCTTCCCTGGGAGCAAACACGAGAGGACCATCTGAAGAACAAGGTTCCTTTTTCCATGGGTGTTCGGCTTTGGTGCTTTGCCACACGGGAGAATGGAGAGCCCCAGTTGTCAGGGCAACAGAGAGCCCAACTCACGGCCAGGCTCATCTGAGAGTCCTGGTGGTGTGGCTGGACATGCTGGCTGCAAACTGCTCTGTGTCCTCGCTGAGGTCGCCCAGTGTCCATCCCAGCCATGGCAGCCGTTGATGTGCAAAGCCTCCTGTCTGTCTTCAGTACCAAAAGAGGAGTAGCACTCTGGAGAGCCTCCACTGGCTGGTGTGCACCCCCAGTAGCCCTCAGACTCCCAGGCCAATTAAAATCCTCTTCAAACGATGTGTCTCATCTCCAGATCCCTCTGGGGAACTTGCACTTCATTAGTGTAATTGGGAGATATTTTCACTCTTGCAGAGCCCACCCAGCCACTGAGCTACCATGGCTGTTGTGGGAGTCTCATAACTTGAGACACAGCAGGGTGAAGGGGACCATCAGCTCTGACATCTCTCAGGGACCTTCCGTAATAGCTCCTTGCAGGGTTCAGCAAACAATGCAGGAGCAGGTTTTTAATAGCATTTGTTGTTTCTGTGATGCCTGTGTTCAAACACCTCTGCCCCTGAAGAGCTCCACTCACTTCATAAATGCTGCTGCAGTGTCTTGGTACCCACTGGTTATCTACAGCTTTGAAAATCCTCCAGTTTATCCTCGGGGACCAGGAGATAATTATCCAACTCCCTTGTCACAGAAGGGGAAACTGAGGCAGTGGGCTGTGAATTAGAGCATGAACAGTGTGGTCTCCTCCTCTCTGCCCCCGGAGGGGTGTGGGGTTAGATGTGAGGAGTCCTCCCTCAGAAAAACTCCCCCCCCCAGCTGTTTCCAAATTGCTACAGGCAGGGAGCAGTGGCTTCATGGTGTGAATTTCCTAAGGGATCCTTTCTTCCTGAGACAGTCTGGATATGGCTGTCCACCTTCTACCACACTCTCCGCCACATCAACTACGGTGTTGGTCAAGAAGCTTCTTGCTCACAGTGGGGGCAAAACTGTGAGGGAAAGGTGGGGGAAGGCAGGGAGGTTAGCAAAGCAGCCTGCCCTTTACCCTTCTCTCATGGGCAGGGAATTAAACACATTGAACACAGGGGTTTCCCTGGATGATAATTGGCATTATGAGCCTGAAATAAATGAGAGAGGAGCATGGGGAGATGTGAGACCAGCGCTGTGGAGTGAGGAGGGGGCAGGTGTGCCAGCTCCTGCCCTCAACCCTGACACACAGCAGGACTGGGGAAACTGAACCCTGGTATCCTGTTACCGAGAGAGCTGCTGTGCTCCTGGGAGCTGGTGTCCTGAACACTGCCTCACCCACATGGATTCAGGTAGCGCCATTGCCACCCACTCCCAGCTGATCAAGGCAAACACCTTGCTGAAGGAGAAGCAGCAGCACTAAAAGGCAACATGCTCAGCATGGCAGTAAGTCCTCCCTCATTCCCACATTAGTGAAAAATATGTAACCATATAAAATTGCCATTTTCCTGCATTATTTCTGCCTGCAAGGATCATGTCTGCTGCCTAATGCTATAGACACAGAGAGGGACAAAGTAAATTCAGTGACAGCATAAGGACAGAAGGTTTTGATAGAACCTGGCTCACTGAAAAACAAATTTGCATGCCATTTAAGAAGTCTTCTGCTTCCTCTAAGTATTGGCTCCAAACTGATATAGAGCAGGACTTGTATAGCAGGATTCTCCCCTTCCTGTCTTAAAAGTATTATGAAAGATTATTGCCTGCTGTCATCATGGTTTGCAGGCATGTTATTGTTATTAATTATGGTTATTACTGTAGCACAGACCTACGCAGCATCTGGCCAACAGGCTGCCTGCAGAACCGGGCTGCCAGCCGCGGAGAGGCAGCTCCTGCTGCCCGGCCAGCTTGGGAGCCAAAAATCCGGCAGCTGCCCGAGCAGCAGGAGCTCACCCGTGCCTTGGCCAGCTGGCTCGGCAGCCAAAGCGCAGTGCCAGCGAGCTCGGCGGCAAGACGTAGCTCGGCTGCCTGCGAACGCTGCCTTGCTGCCTGCCGGGAAAGGTGGAAAACTAGTGAGTGCAGGCAAGGAAGTTACCCATTTGGAGCAGAGCAGCCATGCCGGGGTGTCCGGCAAAGCTGGGTGTAAAACAGGAACGAGTTTTCACGCGTGTTTTCAAGCGATGAATTTAGCTCTGGAAGTTTTGCAGAGACCTGCCCTTTCATCAGCCTGGAATGCCTGGGAATGCTGGAGGGCTTTTATGTGGCGTTTTTGGAGGCGGGGGAGGACTTTGGTATTTTTAGAGTCTTTTAGAGGCTCTCCTTCATCTCTGTTGTCTCTGCTTTCTTTGAAGGAAAGTGAAGAGAGGAAAGGGAAAAAGGAAACACTCCAAATCTAAATGGGAGGGCTTGAAGCTTTGCTGGAAAGCAAAAGAGAAGAAACCTCCCCTGGTGGCCCTTCCCTGGGGGAAGAATGAAAGGAAATGTGGTGAAATCAAAGTATTTGTGGAAATGTAAATTCCTAGTAAACACCATGGGGGAAGGAGTCTGTGAATATTTAAGTAATTCTACTTAGTTGTATCAACGTCAGCTCAGTGCCGGCGGGGAGGGGACGTGGGGGGGCTGCCACCTCTCCGAGCCCTGTGACATGGGACCCCCTGAATGCCCCACGGCAAGAGACTCATCCCAGGGAACTAATCAACGCTGCCACAGAGAGATGCTCCCTGCTCCATGGGAGTTTCTATTTTTGCCGTGACTTACAGTCATCACTGCTCTAATGGGAATGGCCGGGTGTTAATGAGCATCCTCGGATGGGATGTCTTGGCTGGCTGTGCTTCACGGCAGGATGCACGAGCCCCATCCAGCCTTGTCACTCCTGGAGGTGGCTGATGGGCCTCAGTGGGACCTTAGGTGTCACTCGGACAGGAGAATTAATGAAGACATTTACTTCATCCAGAAGAATTACTTGCTGAGAAAACTGCTGCAAGAGGAGCAAGGAGCAGCCCTTTGCAGGAAAGGGTACTTACCTTTTGTAGGAGGAGTCCAGATCCTTGCCTGAGAATCTGGGGTCCTGGGAGAGAGGGCTTTAGCAGATACAATGCTTTGTCAGCACATAACTCTACCAGTGGCTTGTTGAATTACACAGCAGCTGGGATAACTTTCTTATGTGGGTGGACATCTTGGTAGTGAGCATCACAAATCCATGTGTTTATGGGGCAGTCCCAGGCAACCAGAGTGGGGGGACAGGGACACTTAAAATCCTGAAGGGTGAGCAGGCTGTGTCCTGAGCCTGATACACTGACAGCTATGTACTGCCACGGGCGCAGAGTCTGCAAAATTCAGACCTCACCCTCAATTGTCTCCCTAAGGTGATTCCAGCAAATTCAGGGAAGTCTGCTGCTGCTTAAACCCAGAGAAGGTGAAACCCTTGATTTGGTGATACATCTCTGTGTCCAGAGAACCCCATCGCCTTAAGTCTTTGGGCAGGAAAATGAGAGAAATCAAGTCATGGTATAAAAAAATCAGGACAGAACCATTTATTTTTTTGCCTACTGATGACTTTCTTCTCTAAGTCCTGGCCTTGCTATGACCACGGGAATTTGGAGCTTGGGCCGAGCTCTGTTCTGGCAGAAAAACAAGGCTGCAGGATCTGGGAAACTATGCCTGGACCCAGGAGGTCCCAGAGGTGCCCATAATGTTCCATGAGATTTCTCCTCTTGGCAGCCAGCATGTGAGCTCCTCGCTGGTCTGGGAATGCTGGTCCCACATCCCTTCTGAAAGCAGGGATGGGCTGTTGTGATGAGGGAGGAAAAAGTGATTAGGAGCTGCTCAAATTTACCAGATTAGTCTGGAGCTGGTAGATAGCAGAGGCAGGAGAGCAGACTGTTGCTCAGTCCGCAGCAGCATCGAAATGCGGCTGCAGTTCAAGAGCCTATTAAAGAGTCGAGACATACACAGACTTCATCAGCCACATGTCAGAAAGCACTTTTTACAGTAAATCCTACTTAATAGCCATATGCTAGGAGAGAATTAAATGCTTTTTAGCTCTCAGACAGTTATGTAAACTTGAGAGACGAGAAAAAAAAAAATAACAAGTACCAGCAGAGGAGCCTTCAGTACATACCAGTTATTAATGTATTTATCTAGGCCGTTTATTTATTGAAGATATATTTTTTTTCTGGGACAGGCCTATTAAGTCTGACAGCTTAATCGACACCCAATGGGAAAAGTGCCATTTTATAAAGTAGTTAAACTCCCATTGATTTCAATATAAGCTCCATTTTTTATTTCGTATTTTTTCCCCAGCCATCACAGTCAGTTTGACAGACTCGTTAACAAGATATTAAACTGCCCCACTCTTTTTTTGAAGACAATAAATTACTATGGAGAAAGATGCTGTTTTCTTAACAGATGCCTTTCAGAATGTAAACATCCCTTGACTGATAAGCAGGGAGGGAAGAAGTGTGCAAACCAGCCTTTTCATGCTAAATAAGTAACAGGACTGAAAAATTGGCACTGAAATCAATGCTGTTTTGCTCTGCAAAGAATGCTGTACTGGAGGACAGGATGGTTTAGGAGATTCATAATAGGATACAGATATTTTGCTTGGTTTGGTTTGCCATGTTAATCCATCCTGACTGTGGGGGAGAGGAGCTTTGCAGCTGCCTGGGAGACTCATGCAGGGATGTGGCTGATGAGGGACGTGTTGTGGGGCTGGATGGCCCCACCTTGCTCTGCCATGGATGTTGGTCAGGTCCCTTCATCCAGGCAGAGTATGGATTGCAGCAGGAGCCAGATGACCTGCACCTCAGAGAGCCAAAGGGACTATCCCGAGGAGACTGGTTGGTGGCCCACAGGCCAAACTGGCCCATGTTGCCACATCATTTGTCACAGGGGAACCCCTGCCAGCTACAGCAGTGTCTGGATCCAGGTGTTTGCCAGGGTGCACAGGGGTAGCTGCTGGCAGCTCTCTGCTCGTGTGTGGGTGAGAAACCCACCCCTCTGCACCAGGGTGGGGCTGCAGAGTTCATTAGTAATGGGCAGAGTGAAGATGCCAGCACTGAGCAAGACTTTCTGGATGTCCTTTCCAGGAGAGATGGGGAGGACAGACCAGCAGGTGTCTCTGCATGGATACCCTGGGCAGGGACACAGGGGAATGGCCAAGCACATGGGGCTGCATGTGGTGGCTCAGCATCACCTGGCTCCTTTCAACTCCTCTCTGAGGTCTCTCCCTGACAGACATTTTAGGATGGGTTCCTCCTTTGACAGTAGCAGCTCCACCCAAGGTGGTGTTATGAGACATCATTCCCTGGGATGTCAGCACCGTCTCTTCCGAGGAACAGATGCCGGCAGTCAGTCACACCGGTGTGAGTTATATCTCAGGGGTTGGGGCTTGGCCGATCCACCTGCGAGTCACTCATCAAGGCTCCCAGTGCACCCTCATCTTTACACTGAATGCTGCTGGGCTGTATTAGTTCATGCTTCCTTTTCAACTACATATCAAGGGGTAGAGTCTTGTTTTAAAACTGAGTTCTGCCAGACAAGACAACAGCTCTGAGAGGGACAGTTCTGGGTGTGGCTGCAGGACATGAGCAAGCTGCTCAGGGCAGCTTCACCCCGGCCTAAAAAGATGGTCCCAGCTGCTGTCATGCCCATGGTGTTTGATGCCAGGATATCAGTGGAATGTCACAGCTCCTGATGTCCCCGGTGCCTGGCATGCTCTCAGGGACAGACATTGGATGCGCTTAAAGCCCCAGTGACCATCATACTGCGGCAGCAAGGAGGAGATAACGAAGTTACATTTTTGTGCATTTATACTTAATGCTTGTATTTGGCTCCACTGATGATCCTTTTCTTATAACCACCACATCCAGGTCTTCCCCTGTGGGTGCTTTCTCAGTATCATTACTGGCTGCGGCACTGAGTCAGAAAGTTCCTGGTTTTCCTGGCATCCCCTTTCTTCCTCCTCCTCCAGCCAGCCCTCCCCATCTACGCGTTCCCATCTCAGAGCACTGCATTAATGCTCCATTTTATTGCATGCTCTTAATGACGCATCTGCAGATACTTCCCCCTCTAACTGAGCAAATTCTTGCTGGGATGGAAATTTTAAAATGAGAGTCAGATTGTTTCCACATCACAGGGCACAGCCAGGCTTTAAATACGACGAAATTCCTGAAATTCGTTATCCTGTCACCTAAGTATTTAAATAATTAACTACGGAAACATCCCACAGGCCTAGCTAGGAAGGCGAGAGTGTTTGCATACTAATTGATCACTAAATGCAAAGCAAACAGCTCATGGATCTGTCAATAATTACTTTAGAAGAGGCAACCACGGTCACTAAAATGAACTTAATCTACTCAAAGACTCAGCAGCACTTACAGGTGTAAGCACCAGCTCTGGCTGTTCACCCTAATGACTTTATTATTTCAATGTCATTAGTCCTGTTCCTCTCAAAGTTTTGCTAATGGGCATGCACATAACCAGCTTCTGCTACTGAATCATTCTCCCACTCCTTTATTTATTCCTTTCACTCTGTGGGGGCTGCAATTGCTTTATATATCTATGCACACACACATATTGATCTTTTCCCTTTTTTTTTTTTTTTTAATTAGAACTGAAAGGACAATTTTCTTGCTGAAGGTGGCAATCAAGAGGGAAGCACGGTTCATTTCCAAGGGGCTTCCACCTCCAGATCCCCAACACATGCTGTGTATCCTGGGCTCCCTTACGTAAAGACACATCAGAGTGAGGAAATAAGCCTAGCTGTTGTTTAACCATTGGGATGCTACTGCAGATCTTCTCTAGGAGCCTGGGATGCTGAAACAAAGCCAGAGAATCCTCTGAGCCTGTTGCTTCCTGTATACATCATGCCCTGGCTCCTGGTCCATCCCTGCACCTCTCTCCAGGAGCTTGGCTGAACCATCCCCAAGTACACTTGCTCTCTCTGGCCAGCCTCTGTCTTCTATCCCCCTCCTTCCCTGCTGGCCCAAAGCCCCTGCACCATCTTGGCTTCATAATGCTGCCCTGTCTGTACCAAAACCCCCGGCTTTGCTGCGGGGAGGCAGCTGCCTCCACTCAGCTTCCCTGGCTGCCCCCTGAGCCTGCCACTGCGGCGGTGGCTTGCTGGAGCCTCCGTTAATGAGGACTGGTGCAGGGGACTCTGAAGCTCCCTTAGTAAAAATCTCCCTGGGACTGACCCAAATCCATTCTCAGAACTCCAGGAGTGGTTGTTTTTCAGGATTTTCTGTGAAATGACATGTCAGCAGCCGCATTCATACTGGTCACACGTGGGAGACAGCTGCGTCGGGGCAGTGGCTGCAGGTAGACAAATAATTTTGCACTTTCTGGATATTACTTGGGTAAAAGGAGGATGGAGGTGAATAAAAGGAGGTCTTGGAGGACAGGGGGCTTTACAGACTCACTGAGCTCTGCTGCGCACCAGTAATGCCCCTCACTGTGCACACAACAGGTGAGGAGTCCAGGGAACCCCCTGTGGCTTCTAGCCCAGGTTTCTCTGCACCCCATGGCCAAGTGGACATGTCCCCTTTCCTTTTTGCCTGCTGGGACAGGGGCTCTTTCAAACAGCCACCACCACTGCATTGATGCAGCACATATGACTCCCCAGGCCATGCTGGGCAGAGGTTGAAATTCCACTGCATGATTGCTTTAAAAGCACTGGTATTTCTTTATTGAGCAATGAGCCCAAACCGCCTGCTTTCAACTCAAAATCCTTGTTTAGTCCAAACTCTTAGCAGGGCAGAGGACCAGACTCATCCTTTTCAAAGTCATTCAGATAAAAGATGGGAGGAAAATTTCCCTGCAGGCATCTCAGCATTGCCTGGAGGTGGTGGTGATGTTTCTTTGAAGTCACGCAGCTCCAAGTGCAGGACAAGCACAGCAGCCAGCTCTGACTCTGCCCTCCCCAGCCCTCACAGGGATGAAGTAGTGATGGGGGCTGCTGCTTTTAACCCAGAGAACAGAGCATCTCACTGGGAGTGTGAAAAAGCACCTCGTAGGTGGATTATTTTCCTTGGCATTAAGCTTGAATAAACAGGCAGAGGACACTGGGTGAGGGATGGAGGGCACTGAGCTCAGAAACATGCTAATAAATGTAGCATCCTTGAGTGTGTGAAGGAAGGGAAGGCAGACAGAGCTGTCTGTGTGGGAGGCCTCACTAATACACTAATCAGTACAGCTTCTGCCTCAGCCCTGCTGTTGCTCACCCATTAGTTGATCTGTTATTGTAAAGCTTTACCAGAGCCCACCCCTTTGGTCATGCTGGCTCACAACAAAAGGCAACCTTTGGGTCCTAATTCCAAGATCACCTGTGACCAAAGAGGGGTAGTTCCCACATCTACCAATTGCATCCTGCACCCCACTCTCCAAATTGCAGCCTGATGGAGCCAGTCTCTTTTTTTTCCAAATCGTGTGGCGCAAATAATCATTCAGACACTTTGCTCAGGGCACCTTCCTTTGTGAGAGATTGAAATGATCTAAAAATTCAGGTCCCCTTTCCTTACTTTGTGGGGTGAAGGGGTGATTTGTGTCACTGTCACAAGCTCCACTGTCATCTGTGGTCAGCAATGTCCCAGCCCCACTGTCCCTTGTGCCCATGAGGTCCCTGTGCTGTGTGTGCTGGATTGCAGCCTTTTCCCCCTTCATTGCATTCATCACTGAGGTAGGAATGAGCCCAGGCTATTTGGCTGTGTCTTCCCCTGAAGTAACAGAACAAATAGCTCCCTTGGGCAGTCTTTGGGAGAGCTCCCTGGAAAACGGAAAAGCCTGGAAACAGCTTTTTTAACAATCCCTGCCGTGTCTCCACCACCAGCCTCTTTGACTTCATGATTTATTTCTTTTCAGGGGTGAGCTAGACCATGAAATCACTTTGAAGTTTTGCTCCTGAGACAAAACATCAGGAAAGTATTAATACAACCATTTTTTTTCTGTGGTAGAGGCAAAAAAGAAAACCAAGGCAGAAATAAGAAGAGCTCCTGCAGAGTTGTTTACTCTAGATTAAACTGTCCCAGACTCTCCAGATTTTAACAGCTTTACCTGAGGAACAGACTGAAAGTGATTAATTTATAAGGTGACAAATATAACTTGCCGGCAAGAGGCAATTTGACTGTTTGGCTGAGAGCAAAGAGGCTGTAAACAGGTTGTTTCACCATGTGAACAATATATTTGCTTTCAAGTTGGGAATAAAATTCAGAGCTCTGGATACCTTGGGTTTTGGTATCAGACCCAGAACCTTTCAGTCATAACTTTGCTGGTCTCACTGATGGTCTTTTACCAGCTGATGGCCACTCATAGCTCTGCATGGCCAGAAGGTCACATAACCCCCCAAGAGCTGCCACAATGAGTGACTCAACAAAAACTCTGCTGGGTTGCTCTGCTCAGGATGGGGAGGGGGACACACACACATTCAGAGGGAAGGCACAGCCATGTTGCCTATCCCGGGGGATGCAGCCCCGTCTCTGCACCCATCTGCAAATGCCAGGGGCTGGGCTGGGGATGAAGATGCATTCTGAGTGCAGGCAGTTACCTGTCTTGCAAGTTACCCCCAGAAAGCCAGATCATCTCTAAGGACTAATGACATTAATTGTGCCTGGATGAAAGCAGACACACGCCGCTTAATTTATTCTTCCTGTATTGCAGTTGATTGCTTGTTATTCTATTACCCCCTCACTGGACAGATCTTGTACTCAATTATTACACTGATGACCCACCTTTGCTGCTAATGTGACACTTCTGTTTCCTCTTCACTACAACAACCTCTGAAATAACATAATGCATCAGTTCTGCGCAGCAGCACACAGGGCTGGGCACTCTGTGGATCCCACGAGCTGATGCCGAGTGATTCTGGCAGCATGAGACACCATCCTTCTGTGGTATCAGTTTAATGAAATATTTTGTAAGTTGGAGTTGTCTCTGCTTCTGTCCCCAGGCCCCATGTTTTGTGCAGGCATCAGAGACCTGCGAGTTATTGATCTGGGTAAGTCAGGGAGTTGTGAACAAGGTTGTTCTCTCCGAAAGAAGGAATGATCTTGCAGGAGATATATGAAGGCACTGGCTCACTCCTTGTAGCTACTGCAGCCTTCTCATATGTTTTCATGGTAAAATTAGCTCTGGCTCAACTAAGATAGTAATTTGAGGAAGGCTGTGGGCTGTAGGAAACACAAAAAGTTGGCAACCCACAACTGGGATGTGGGATGCCTTTGTAGCCCAGCAGATCACATGATGAGGTGCAATACAGAACAAGACCTGAGCTGTCTCCTTTCAAATCATGTAGACTTGGAAAATCGCTCCTTCTCCCCCCCAGCTGTGACTCGATACCTTTTGTTCGTCAAGATGGGATATTGGTCTGTCACCCAGACCCCCCGGTTTCACCTTCTGTATGGACTAGCCAGGCTCAGCAGGGAAGAGGGTCACAACCATATAGACTGAATGAGACTCAGAGGAGGCACGTCTGCAGAGCAGAAGATGTTCATTCTGCCACAGCGATTTGCCTTCAGAGGACACGTGTCTTGAGCTGTCCACCAAGCTCCTTGGGTCCAGGATGGTCTCCTTGCTTTGTGCTCTCTGCGGAGGTTTGTCTCTAATGCCTTCAGTGTCTGGCAGTTCCTGTGCACTGTTGGTGTTGCTAAGCCCATTCTGCAGGAGGCAGATTCTAGAAATTGCTTGCTTCTCCCCAAAATGTGCCTGGGGCTGCCTGGGACAGACAGGTATGGAAGAGTGAGAGGTTGGTCCTCTGCAGAAGGGTGCAGGGTAACTCTGACCCTGCTCCTAGCAGACCCACAGTCTGTCCTCTCAGCCTGAGTGTGCCTGCTGCTCCCTGGTACAGTGCAAGAAGGGCCTAGGTGGTTTTCCCTTCCTCACTGCCTTCTTCATCACTAATGTATTTCAAAACAGGGGTTTTCGTAGTTGATTTCTACCAGTTTCAGAGAAAAACCCTTGATCAAGGCAGGGATTCAATAGCTTTGTTTGTATCACTGACAGCAAACAGGCTTCCAGAAGCTGGGCTCCAACTTGTCTCCTAACTAAAAAAGTTTCAAAGAAGACTGGTTTGAGGGAGGTTCCTGAAAACTACTACATCTCCAGGTCTAATCAATGTTCATTTGCTCTCTGATAAAGCCAATGTTCAGGATGGTTCCTGGGAGCTGTGACCATTGCAGGGCCATTGGACAGACTCCGTGCAGGGGTGGGGAATGTCTGCTACCCTACACTAGAAAACGTAAAAGCAAATTATTCTCAAAAGTCAGCCCCTGAATGCCAGTTAAAAGCTGTGCTGGGGTAGAGCCTTCCAAACCACAGCCAAAACTCATTAACTGAGCCTCTTTCTGCCGGCAGTGGCATTTTGTCAGCTCTATGAATTCACAATCAAGGGCTCGCTCTTGGCCCTTGGCAATGACCGCCTGTCTGGCTGCTCAGCCCCTGGGGCATCCCTACTGCTCTTCCAAACTTTCTCCCATGGACCAGCCAGTAAAACATTCCTGGTGCTAACAACTGATCTTGGAGATGTTTTATTCCTCCTTCATATAATGTCCTAGTTTCTTATAAACACAGGAAGATGCAGCCTCCAGTTCTGCGTGGTACAGAAGTGCCATTAGGGCAGCTGGCGTGAGCGCTGAGCAGCAGGCAATTTATGATGATAGTGTGCTAAAACAGTTGAACAACCCACAGTCAATTCAAAAGCTTTCTGGCAGCTCTCTGTTCATTTTGGAGATTTTTATCTTGCAGACCTATGTAGGAATGGATTAGTGGAGATAAATTGGATAGTAACTTGGCATAATGTGTCAGGAAGGCTAGATTATGGCTCTCTGATGCTCTGTGATGCTTGGTAGTGCTGTCAGAGGTTTCTCCTATGTCCTGAAAGAGGCTTTTGTGAGGCTTTTCTCAGAGCATAGGGACCAGAGGGGAGCAGGCAATGCCTGTGCTGAGCTTTATGGTGGTGGTTTACTGGTGTTATGCACCCAGGTGCTGCCCTGTCCTTGTCTGGCTATGCTGGCTGTTGGGACCCCAAACTTCTCCACAGGCACTGGGAAGAGAATGGGTGTCTGTTAGAGCATGAGGAGAACTTCAGGCTTGGTGCCATCTCCAAATTTCTTGCTGGAGATCTCGATCCTTCTCCCTGGCTGCATGCAAAGCTGAGGAAGGACCCCCTACGAATTTATGCCACTTGAAGTCCCGAAAGGCAGCAAGCCCTCCTGCGTGGGCAAACCTGCCTTGGCGCTTCTACAATTCCCTTCTCTCTGATCTTGTCCAGATGCCACCACCACTTGTTAAATACAGCAGATTTTGCATCTTTGTATCCAGCTGCTTAGCATCACACAGCTTTGATACCATGAGCTTCACAGTGGAGGGTATCTGTGAGCATGTTTCTTTCTGCCCATAAATATAGATCTTTTTCTTTTTAAATCCTGACTATATGAACTCCGTTCTATTTACTCCATTACCCACAGGCAAATTGTAAAGTGAGAGCCCTGTATTTTGGGAGGCTGTGCTTTGAGCAGCCTCTGCAGCTCAGAACCTCTTATTAACGCTATGCTGTGAAGGGAAGGGTTGGAGATCAGGGAACCTCTGATTACTCAAGATAAAAATGATGGGAAATCCTCCAAGAGGAATGTACTAAAAAGGCTCCCCAGTCTATTAACCACTGAGATTGGGGTGTGTACTGAAGATACTCGGTTTAAACCTTACTTGCCACTCTAGAGGATTTTGCTCACTTTCCTCATTTAATCCACTTACTTCTGTAGGCAGACAGGCAGATGGACAGGGACTCATCCTTCTCTCAGTCCTTACCACGTTATCTGCTGACTTCCCTCTGCCTGACACCATCATTTTGTGGCCTCTGACTGCATTTCTTTAAGGTGTTCAAAGTTGTTCTTTGATAGATAAATCCTCCTGCAGCCTAAACTGACAATTCTGAAATAGTCCTGCTGGAGCAGGGATTAAGTAGCAAACCCTCATTTAGTTTCTTCTCAGGGCTCAAATCAGACCTTTCCTGCTGTTCCTACGAGATGTTGCCTGTCCCATGCTCTGCAGAAGGGCATTTCTGACACCCACACACCCTGGGGTTTGAGAGAGAATCCCCTGACTGAGCAGGGGATGCTCTGGGGGATGGCTGGGGACCACAGGGTACAGGGGAAGTAAAAGGACCTCATCTGTCCACAAAATTTTCCAACACCATGCTTTTCATCTACTTGCGTTAAAAGCACTCACATATCTGGATGGAAACATCTTTGGGCATAGTTATTTCATTAATATGCTGTTTTTTAACAAAATACACTATATCTGAACATTAAGTTGTGGTCACCGTACTTCTGGAGATGTTTTGGAAATCAACTAGCGGTAATCTGGCCTCTGACTATAATCAGAATGGGAATCCCCAGAAAAATCTATGAAAGATGGTATCTGGGGTCCAAACTGGCAGGTAATGGAGTCTTCAGAGCTAATAACTTCATGCCCTTTTGTTGACTGGCAGCTGCAAAATTGAATGTCTCTGGTTGTTGCTCTTGGGAGCAGAGCTTCCTGTGGCTGTTGCTCGGCAAACAGTGATTAAACTGCAGCTTTATGCTGCCAGAAAAAAAAAAGAAGATGGAAAAGAAGTAGCTTTGTAAACAAGCTCTCAGGAGAAACCCTCCAGCTTGCCCTGCTCACCTTCTACATTCTCAAAGAGAACATAACCCTCCTTCTTCCAGAATCTGAGGTTTACTTAAAAATTTCTAGACTGAACTGTTTTTTTTTTTTTTATTATTATTTCAAACAATGTTGGGGAACTCAGTTGTCTTTTTTATTTTACCACTGTTCAGGTTCTTATTTTTACCCTTAACTGTCATCTGCACTGGCAGAGGAGAGCAGAGACAGGGCACCTGGAGCCCTCAGTGCACAGGACAAAGACTTAGGCATCACTCCTTGTCCAGGCAAACCAGCCTGCACCCCAAATGGGAACTGCCTTGGACAGACCTAGTAGGGTGCTAAGGAATAGCAGGTTCATGTGGTATTGTTCCTGACACACGGAGTTACAGCCTGGATGCAGCCAATGCTCCACTTTCAGCTGTTGCTTCCCCGTATTTGCTTGCTGACAGATCTTCTGACAGAACGTTTGAAAACAAGACACCCCTAAATGCCATAAATGAACTATCACATTTTTTTTGTTGTTGTTTGATTTGCTATCCCCTGACTTGTTTCTCCTCTGTTCTCCATTTTCACTTATTGGTACTCAGGGTCAGACATGACTGCAATGGGTGCAACACGAGAGCCACCTCCAACTGGCCCCTTCTCCGTGCCAGGGCTCTGGAGCAGGCACTGGCTGTGACATCAAAACAGATGCTGATAACAGAAAATGCTGAGATTAAATCCAGAAAAATCACTCATTTTCCTTATGTCCTTCAAATAAAACCCACTCCTATTGAAGGGGGGCTTATTATTGCAGCATCTTGAGAGGAGGGATGTTGCCATATAGCTAATGTGATGATTTCAGGTACAGTTGCTGATGCCTGATTAAACATCCCTGGGATTGAGCAGACTGCTTGGATTGAACAGGCCATTTTTCTATCCTGCTAACAGCAGACTCACAGAAGCATGTTATAATTAAAGTCGGGATAAATGTCATCACTAAACTTTGATGAGAAGAGCTTCTGGCTTTGTGCATACCCAGGCATGTCGAGTGAAATGCGGAGGACAGATTCAGCATCTTCCTCTGTTTTAGCACAAGGGAGCACATTGTAGTTGTGCTGCATTGGGGAATTTGGGGTATAAAATATAAGGTAATTCCAGAACTTGAAGGACTAGACTAGATCAGTTGCTATTGCCTGAGCTGATGATAGTGCCTCGCATGCCCTGGCTTCAAAGAAACTGTCAAAGGAGGTGGGTGGTGGGACCCTGAGTCACAAGTCCTGTTGTGGGTTTTGGGATGGACTTGAGCATTGTGGACAGCCCTGGTCTTTGCACTGATGTAGAATGAAGTGGGTCAGAGGGACTACAGAGTAGACTAAGTGATGCAGGAGATGAGAGAACTGCCTTATGAGGAGACAATATAAAAGCTGGGATTCTTAGCAGGGAGAGGAGAAGGCTTGAGGAGGATGAAATCATGAAAGTTTTAGGTAAGGTGACTGCAGACTTGTTCACTGCATCCCACAGCACACTCTGAAACTAGCAGGGTACCAATTTAAACTAGGTACAAGGTGGCAGGGATTTGCACAGAGGTAGGACATTTCCAAAACCTGCTGTCTGGAGATCATGGAGTCTGACAGGGTCAGCAGGATTGGTGCAAGAGCCCATGTTACTGAGGCTCTCCTTCAACCAATGGCACAGGGCAGAACAGCACAGAGCACAGCACTACCCTGCTGCTCAGTGCTCAGCAAACTCTCCTTGTTTCCAAGTGTAAGCTATTCAAGTAAAGGCTGTAAAATTCCTGGGGCTGCTTTGCATGTGGGATGTTTGTCATGATCAGCGTGGGGTGTCACTTAAAACCTGATTCATCCAGATCCCCCTGGAATGGCACGTTTAATATGAATTATTTTTTATCCTCCAGCAATTTTCTGACTGCTCCTCTCTATAGATCTGTGAGATACTGAAAACGACATATATCTCCTTTCATGCAGCCAGTGTGGAAATTAAACATCTTTCTTCCTCAAGGAACAGAATTTTCCCCAAGCAGGAGCCCAGGTAGCAGAGCTGACAGGCTGGTTTGTCACTTCTGGTTGCAGAGACACAGCCCTGGTCACAGACCCTTGGTTACACAGGCTGTTTGTACCTGTCAGCCCAGATAGTACCCCTCTGCTCAGTGCAGCTGGCTTCCACCTCTCTTTCCTTGAGATAAAAGCCTGCCAGGGATGCTCCAGTGTAGTTCCTGCATCATGAGATTCCTGAAACTTTTTGCAAAGGTGAAGCCCCCAAAATTGTACACATGAGGCATAAGAAAATGGATTTCATCCACACCTTCATGACCCACACAGCATGGGGTTACTTCCCAGAGCTTTTCCTCTTGAAAGTGTATTCCATAATTCCTCTGGTTTTTCCCTCCAGCCTCACCCTGGCTCAGTACCATTTCGTTGGTCCCTCTCAGGTTTCCCTCTGAACAGGATACACTGCCCCAACCCCTGAGCATCAGGGGGTTGCTGTGTCCCAAAGGCCCAGTGGAGAAGGCGACCCTATGGCTGGGATGTCCCTGGTCCATTTGCAAACTTCAGTGGCCATGCATGGAAAAATCCCTGAGCAGGACCAAGGTTATGGGCTGAGCAATGCCTGGCTCTGAGTCTGGAGTAGGACCACTGGCTGCTCCACAAGGCTCAGCCTCATGATCCTACATGGGTGGCTCAGGGCACAGCGGCCACACGTGGCACCAGTGTACAATGAGTGCCCGTGAATCTCTGCATGTGTCCAGCCCATTTCCTTGCCTCTGGGAGTACACAGGTTTGCAAGCACACGTGTGAGCCTTTATGTCCAGACGCCTCACCCCAATTCTCTGTGAAGAGGCCACTCAAGAGCTCTTTCCAAGTAACAATTCCAATAAAGAAACCTGCGTAAATGGTGCGTAAAGCTTTTATGAATCAAGCCCTTAATCAGAACGTCGGGTTTCTGAGCACATCCTTCAGGCCCTACAGCCCTTTAATGCATTCATCACATTAAGAGTTAATTTACAACACGCGGTTTGAGACGAGCTCTCGGCCCTTCGGTGAGGATCCGCCTGAAGTGTGAGCCATGCTTTAACAACCCAAATGTATTCTGCTCTCAGGAAAAAAAAATTACCCCTGATATTTTTGCCCTTCAAGGGAGACTCTGGGCCATGGAACAACATAGCAATGGTGTGACGGGACCACCACCGCGTTCATGAATTTTAGATGCCTGCAAGAAATTATCTATTTTTCTGGACCCTTGCTGGGCTCAATCAGTTCCTCTGTGGTTGGTGACAATTAAAGGACCAGTATGATGCAAAGGGGATATTTTAGACACTGCTTGACACCAAGGCTCCCATCCCATTAGCTTTTGTATCTTCCCTGCTTCCCAGGATATGCCCCTTCTCCCTCTTTCCCCAAAAAGGTTCAGCATGTTCCATGTGTTCCCAGTTTCGAGGAAATGGGCTTCCAAGTCCAAAGGTTGTGTGGTTCTATGCAGAAATTGTCATTACATTGGAAGGAGAAGAGTTCATTGCCTACCACTATCTGCCCACGCAGGATGCTGGGAAGTCTTGGTGCTGGACTGTGGGGCACTGAGGACTGTGCAGTGTGGCTGTCAGAAAGGCACATCTTCCCCTACTTCTCACTTCTCTTCCTCTCTGTTTTCTAAGCAGATGACAAATTTCAGACCATTTTTCTCTTTTGAGACAGTGCTATTGTGGAGCCAAGCAACAAATCTGCTGGCGAAATAAAAAGGCCATGCAAAGGCTTTGTTAAGCAACGTTTTTCCTGGGGAGATCATGCAGAGCTTTGCAAAGCTGTGCAGATCTAGAGGGTCACAATAGTAACAGTGTATTGTTGTCCCCATGTCCTCCTTTGTCCTCCTTCTCATAGGAACAGGTCAAAAACTGAGACACAGGGGACAGGAAGGGAGTTTTCAAAGCCACACTTCCAGCACTGGGACACTCTCCCCACTCCTCAAAACCAACGCCCCCCTTTGCTGCACCAGTATTGCTGCGTGGCACAGCTCCCTGCCACATCCCAGCTGCAGACGTGGGTTCCACTGTATTCAATAAATTCCACTGTATTCACTTTATTGAGAAGGGAGAAGGGAGATGACAATCAGCTGTGTCCCTAATAGAGATGGCCAGAAAAGCTTTACAGTTTTGGATGAAAAAGGGCTATTTTGATTGAAATGAAAATCTTTTTCAAAACATATCAATTTCAGCACAATATTGTCTAGGGAAAAGAGGCTCAAATTATCCTGTATTCATATGCTGGCATTGGATGATTTCCATTTTTCATCTGTTTTGATTCAAAAACAAACCCACAATTTACAACATGTGTATACCTCTCATATAGCTTTAAAGATCATAGCAAAAAAGAAGCTTGAATTTACTAAAACTATATATTTCAATTAAAAAAGTTTTTACAAGTTAATAACATTGAAAAATTCAAAACTTCACGGAAACCTACTTCAGAGCTGGAAAAAAAAAAAAAAGGAGGATTTATGGAAATTTAATGAAAAAAATATGGGGTTCCCACACTGCTGTTCTGCTAAAGAACTGTCATGAGGAACACAGGAAACCTGGGCTCACATCCATCACCTGCTCAGTTTGGACTGGAGATTTGGATGCCTCTTCAAAAAAAAAAAAAAAAAAGCCCTACTTGTCTGTCATGGACTTCCCTTATTTTGTCCCACTCAGATTGTTTCACTTTTCTACAAGGTAAATATAATAAACCTGTTAAGCTTTGCCTGGACCCTGCTTAGACCAACATCCCTCCATCAGTGTGTTTTCCTCTGCCAGAAGGTGCCATTGCTTTTTCTAGGTAAAGTTTGCTCTATCCTCCAGTTAAAACAAAACAAAACAAAACAAAACACACAAAATATTCCTTGGTATGTAGTTTCCTTCCCAGCCTCTGCTCATTCCTCCTGCTGTGTCTACCTTGGTGTCCCTTGCTCAGCAGAAAGCCCCTGACCGTCAGCACCTTCCCACCGTTGCCAAGCCTGGCTCACAGCTGGGCACATGTGTTCTCTTCTCTGTTGTACGAGGATCTGGGTTAGAGTAATGCCACCTACTGAACTTTTCCTGTGTTTATAGTGGATGGTGAAAGCTGTACAGTGTTATTGAGAAAGCTTCAATTTCCCAGCCCGTGCAAATACTCCTTTGACTTTTCCAACAGACCAGAGACAAGTGCTCTGCTGCACAACAGGCAGACAAATAATCCTCATGCAATTTATCGCAAATCTCTTGATCCAGTCTTTGAATTTGGGAGCCTTATGTCATGTAAATACACATGAAAGCCTATTAGCTCCTTTGATCATATTAACCTGCTGCTGTTCACAATTAGTTTGGAATCTTTGCCTGAAAAGCTCCATATTAGTGTAAGAAGAGGCGCAGGGGAGGCATTCAGCCTGTCAGAAGAAACTGACTCCTGAGAAGATGAAAATTTTGTATGGATTTTGTATGGTTATGTGATTCAAACACTATTCTCGCTAGCCCAGCATGGAAAACAAATCCAACTGTAGCACAAAGAGCTCTAGGATGTGAGCCTCTGCAAGGCTTGTCTTGGGGCAAACACACTCTCTGGCTATGGGAGGACACAGAGTATTAAATATTGGGGTGACAAATGGTGGCAACACAGAAGAGAGGATGAGATCAAGGTCTTGATATTAAGCAATTTATGGTCTAAATAGACAAAGGTTTTTGAGAAATAAGCATAATGTTGTTCCCATTTTAAAATTCTTATCAGTGGCTGGTATAAAAAAATTTCCAGGGGAAATGCTGAGTTTCCAGCTCAGTATCTTCCCTCATCCATGGGATGATCATTCCCTCCCTGGAGAGACATGGTTTTGTCTTCTTTGAAAATTTGTTGATCAGCTCATCTGATGTAAGATTTTGTATAGTGCAGTTTCAGCTTGTCTGTTCACTGTATCAATTTCATTGCCTGGAATACCCTTCTCTGGAAGTCCAAACACTGCCTGACACCACTCTTTGAGTAAGCTCTTGGGGAAGCTCACTGTCCTTGTGAGATCTCTGCTGGAACCCATTTCCTCTGTCCCACGTAGACCATTCACCTGATAATCCATGATTTTTAGCCTCTTCAATTAGGTGAAAGGATCAAGGATCAATGAAAGCATTGTTTCTACTATACAAGGCATTTAGTGGGAATTAGTGCTTCTGCCCGTGGATTTCTGCCTCTGTCTTGGTCTTACTGCTTGAGGTAGCTGGAGCTGCAGCTTCCTGAAGGAGATATAAAAACCAGCCACTTCTCCACTGTGCAATAGCAGCAGTGTCTCTTATCTGCAAAGATCATATAAGTGGTAAAATACTCCATCTGAGCCAGGCACAGCCAGGTTTCCAGTTTAATTACATGTGAGGATCAGTTGTAGGGGGAAGGGAAGAAATCTAACCCTGTTCAATGAGGGTATTCCAGAGGGAGCTGGTTAAAGGTATCCATGAGGCTAATTAGGCATTTTATTTTCATGTTATTTCTGGGTCCTCTGCATAGTATCAGATGTTTATAGTGGCTGTACTCCAGTCACCAGCAAAAGGAGACAAAGAGCATCCTCTAAACTAGGTGCTGGAATAAAGTTCGCTATACCACGTCTTTGTCTGTGCAAGACCCGGGGAGATCAGCATCTTTACACAGCTCCTTGCTCTGTCAGTGCTACCAAAATAACAGTGGTTCTCTGAGCTTCATGTGTCTAGCAGTGCTGACACACTCTGGTATTCCTGGAAAAAGCCACGCTGCTCCACACTGCTAGAAAAATCTGTTAAGCTCCTTGTTCTGCACTCACCCTGCTGTCATCCCTTAGCTGTCAGCCAGTCCACACAATTAGAGTTAAGTGCTTTCTTTCTCAAGAGGGAGACAGAGGCAGACAAGAGAGCTACACGCGCTGCATGTTTTGTATTTGCACACATGCTGATTTAGCCCTTGTAAAGGTTTAGGCAGAGCAGCAAAGAGGCTCCTGTGGCACTCTGAAGGACGTTGTTGGCAAAGGGACATGGCCTTATCGAGCCATCTGTGAACTGTGTGGGGCAGCAATACACCAAGGTGGTGAGAGGAGAGTGTGAGTCCACGTTCAAACCTAACTGGAGTTTGGGAAACCTTCACCTGAATGTGATATCCTGGTTTGTATCAGATTACAAAATTTGAGCTTATAATACCCCAGCCAAACATTTTGGTGCACAGAGCCAAACATTCAGAAGTGGGAGGAACTGGGCATATAGGTCACCAGTTACCTGGCTCTTTCAGGGAATGTTGGACCTCACTATGGGCAGAAAACATGCATATTACAAATTAAACCCAATTTCAGACCTGTTCGTGCCCTTCTAGATGCAAACACAGTGTCACCCCAGGCACTGAGCTGCAGCAGGGACAGAGGGGATGGCTCCCCACAGTTGCACGCACTTTTGGCAAAAGCAGTGCCACTTTGTAAGGACTGTGGAAAAGCTGTATTCCTTAGACAGTTTGATAGAGGATGATGCCAGAGATAATGATACCACCTGAGCATTGCCATGCTTCTCTTCTAACTGAGCAGAGTGACATGTACACTTTTTTGGCACTGTGAGGGACTGTTTGCTAAATGAGACAAGAGCCAGGCATTTCCAGGCTTGTGATAATTTGGGGAATTATAAAGAAATAAATTATTTAGCAGTTGAATACAGAAAAAAGAGTAATAGGGAATGCTAACACTTGAGATATCTGTTCTCTGCTCCCCTGTTAGTAATGATTCTCTGAGCAGTGATAATTTAGGAACAACCCTTTACCTGATTGAGATGATTTTCCAATTAGCCAAACTTTCAGGTTGGCTCCTGTGAGCTCTGTGGAGAATTCACTGATGCATTTTACTGCTTGTCATTTCTACCCTTTCAACTCACCTTGCTTTCTGCTCTTCAAAAACCAGGAAAGCCAGGAAGAGGTTCCTAACCTGGACATGTTCTGTATCCAGGAAAAGGCCGGAGAGCTGCTTTACAACAGTTGTGGCAATAAGGAAGAAATGAAGATAAAGGGAGCTCTGCTGGTCTCTCTGGGGTTTATCCTGAGTGTTGGACCCTTGCAAATGCTACTGGATCAATGCCAGTCTTAGGCATTGCTGCAGTAAAGGGGTCAGGTTCAGGGAGAGGATCTGCTTGTCTCCAAGCAAGGAGGCACCCACTGAGCTCAGCTGTCCCTTGAGCTCAGTCAGCTCCTGCAGGGCTACACAGAAACCTGGCTGTCCAGGTGAAAACTAAAGAAACCCACTGCCTCACTCACCGCAGCAATTCCTTGTTGGATGCAAATCACCTCAGCCTCCTGGGTGGATCTTGCTTGCTCTGAGCACATCTGTTCTGTGAGTACCAGCTTATCTAACACATTTTCTTCCATGAATCTCAGAGTCTTACACATGGCTTTTCCAATGTAGCCTGCAGGACCTTCTGTGCCCACCAAAGTACCCTGGCTGAGGGGATTGAGGTCTCCATACAGGCTGAGTTAATCTTGGAGTTGCAGGAGTGCCAGGACTTTTCAGGTTTGCAGATGTTCAACATCCTGAACACTGATGGGAAATCTCCCAAAAAATATAAGGTCCATTCAATCAGGAGTGCTCATTGGATTTCTGGGTGGAGCTTTCTGAACTGTGTAATCCAGAATATCAAAAGAAATGATCAGATTAACATTTCTAAACTGAAGAATTCACTAAAATCCTCTGCTTCTCTGCTGCTTGGATTCCCCTGACCAAAGGCCTTTCTACTGCCATTTATCTTCCTGAGACTCAGAGAAATAAAATTCCAGGAACTGACTTTCACCATTTTCTTTAATAAGGACTCAAGCTATCCCTTCCTTGGGGTCTGTGAGGATGCTCACTCCAGTGACCTTCCTGGGCAAAGGAGAGTGCTGAAGACAGGAGAAGAAATAACTGTAAGGGGGCAAGTGTCACCCAACGAAAAATGTTGCTCTGTTCTGCCAACCTTTACCTTCCCAATGAAACAGCCTGCCTTGTGCCCTGCTGACACGTGGCCCCCAGCCAGTCTGCCTGTGTCATGGGCTCAGGGGGCTGGAGTGGGGATAGTGTGGTCACAGAGTTAGGTCACCACTTGTGTGCTTGATCTACAGTCTGCTGTCATCACTGCTGAGAGCTGACACATGTGGCAGCAGCAGGGAGAGGAGTGTGTCAGGGGTTCCTCTCCTCGGGCACTTGTGTGAAGATGTAGTCATGCAGAGTGGCCTCTCAGCATGAGGCATGTACCTGTTACTGAAGCACTTTGTTCTCATTGTTTTCCGAGCCTGGTGATAGTGCTGTTGCTTCATCTGAGATTGTTTCTTGTGCTTCTGAGGAGCTGACAGGATCCCACCCACTCTCATTTAGCCAGGAGAGCTGATCAATAAGCATCCTGAAGCTGAAGCACCAGCTCAGGGCCCAGCCTTACAGACCACCAACAAGTAGCCATGTAAAGAGGATCTGGAGAATATCCTGGATACCTAATCCTGGCTAGATCTGTGCCAGAGACAAGCTCACAGCCCACAGTAGCATCTCTAGCCCAGGCAGCCTTTACTAAGTGGATACTGGAAGGCAAATAAAGGTGGCAGAGAGAAGCTGGAGGCAGGGAAGGACCTCAACTGTAAGATCAGAGCTGTCTTGGTATTTCCTTTAGGTATGGAAATTGTAATTAAACTTTTCGTCCATCGGTGGGTTTTGTTTCAAGCACTACAGGTCACTGCTGAAGAGACAGTGAGTAGCAGACACATGGACCTCAGAGAGTAAATGATGTGTCTGCTGGACTATTTGCTGTAGTGGCATTTAATAACATTTCTCTCACTGTCAGACCCATCAGTTGTGAAGAACATCACTGCACAAATACTTTAAATCCCATTGACCCTAGCAATGGGACTTTTAGGGTTGGGTGTATGCTATGGGAAATCAGAGTTTGAGAGAGACAACGGAAAGCCAGGCTACAGGTTGCTGGTATGCTAAAAGTCCCATTACTAAAACCTTTGTTTCTTGGGCATAATGGCATGCTTCCCAGTCATGATCCCTTCTTTCCATTGGCTCCCAGAATTT
Organism: Oxyruncus cristatus; assembly: GCA_013399855.1. Taxonomy (NCBI): domain Eukaryota; kingdom Metazoa; phylum Chordata; class Aves; order Passeriformes; family Cotingidae; genus Oxyruncus; species Oxyruncus cristatus. Next base: position 568,207 of record VXAY01002771.1, on the reverse strand, counting down.
TGAGCCACGCCAGGTACATCAAATGCTCTCAGATCTGTGTACTGAAGTGTCTCAGAGATGAATTACCATGTGCAATTGCTGTGATGAATAATGCAGCAAGGTATTGAATGGGGCCCTGGAGTCATTCAGGACCTACATTCGCCCCTTTTGTTCAGATGGAAAATTAAATGATTCTTAAAATAATAAATGTGCACCCTGGAGAGAAATACTCGGCTGCTCCCTCAAGAGGTGCTGTGCTGTTCTTGTGTGGAGCAAGGAATAACGAAGGTAATTGAAAAGTTATTACTTTGGGGGCAAATTTATCTTGGCTTATATCGCCTTGCAAATAGACTTGGCTGGTGAAGCAATGCATGTACTGCAATGGGGGAACAGCCACGCTTCAGAAAACCAGGCCATGACATCTGGGGTCAGATTTTGCATTGCCTTATTCTTTGTGTGGTCACAAAGGTCTTGACCTAATCCCAAGCCACTACAGCTGGTTGTAGGGTGCTGCCTGATCCAACCAGAGTATCATCTGGGCTGGGACAGGCTAAGACCAGTGCAGGCCAGGTCACGGGGCAGAGCTCACTACGCTGCAAGCAACTGGTCAGGGAAACAGCAGGACAAGTTCTGTATGGGAGAGGTTGGCCCTGGTCAACCTGTTGGCATCACTGAATCATGTCAAGGGAGACCACAAGGTTTTGGCCATGCTTCCTCTTGCTGGTACCAGCCTTTCCATCTCTTCCATGTAATTTTGTCTTCTCTGTGGCTGTAGCCAAATCATGGATGTGAAAGCAGGATAAGAGGACCAGCTGGTGTGGGGAGGACTGGCTGGACCATCTGGCTCAAAGCCCAGTGAGCTGGAGAAAGCCTATGAGAAGCCACTGAGATGGTGGAAGCAGATGTATGAGATGGGGTGAAAGGGTTGAATTTGTTTGAGCCTGAAGATGAAAAGGACAAGGAGGATCTCACTGTTGGCTTCAGCTACTGATGACAGAATGGAAAGGATGGAGTCGGGATGTCTTTAGGAATGGACAGGAACAGGACAAGAGACCATGGGCATGTTGCCCCACAGGGGCAGCACCAACGAGGTACAATGAAATAGCACCTTCATAGCATGCGGTGTGGTCCCAAGACAAGGCAGCTGTTGTGGGAATGTCTTTAGAGTATTAAGAACCCAGCAGGATGAGACCCAAAGTAACATAATCTAACTTTGATGTTGACCTCTCTGTGCAGGGGGGAGGACCAGAAGACCTTCAGAGGACCCATCCTGCCTCAGTTGTGCTGTAATTTTGCTGCTGGTTTGAAAAGAAGAGGAAGTAAACCTTGCTAGTTCTGCAGAGGCGAAGAAGCTCTGGGAGCTGCACTCTGCTTCACTAGAGAGTTATGTCTCACGCTAAGGAACAGCTGATAAATGCTTTATGGGTTGTGCTAAAGGTCTTAAAGGGCTTTTCTTCTCTCTTAGATGAGGAAACTACAGTGACTTTGTCCCCTGCAGCTCAGAGAAGGGTGGGAGTCTCCTACAGAACGTGCATTGATTCCTTGAGATATTTTCAGTGATGGTGCAGCAGTGGCTGTCTGAGCATCCAGCGTGCGACTGGTCACCCCTGCCCTGCACACCCTGAAGAGAGAAAAGCAAGAGAAAAACCTAAGAGAAGATATGCTCTTAGGGACCTGGCCTGGCGGCAGGGAATTGGAAAGCAACATTTTAAAAAGGGGCTCTTTCTTTTTTAAAATTTATTTGGCTTTTCCTGTTTCTTTTTAAAAATTAATTCAAATGAAATTAAAGTTTTCACATGACAGTTTTCTGTTTTTAAAAAAGCTCTCGAATAATTAGACTATGCAAAGTAAACAGGCTGTTCATGCTTTATTACCTGATGTGTGTTATGGCTCCATTAAAGCACTGTTGCACTTCTGCCATTTTATGTATTTTAAAATGCTTTAAAGATGGGACTCAAATCATCAACATCAATTGCTAGCCAAACAGAAATGAACCTTCTAAAAGGGAAATAATTTTATAGCTCTAATTTGATTAAGTAGTAAAGCACATTGTTTCCATCTTAGGTGGACAGTATAAACATAAGTAAAGTTAATATTTATTAATCTTAATGTGCAGGCCAGGTAATTACATAGCCCACAGCAGCAGTGAGGGCTGCTTGACTCTCACTTGCTCTCTTGCTGTATGTTTGCACATCCTTTGGGTAAACAGGAAAGAGAGGAGGGTTTGGTGCTAATGAGATGAAATTCTCTTTCCAAAGGGCTCTGGATTTGAATTGTGTTCTCAGGACTATGGATGCAGGTAGGTAATTGTGTTTGGTGGCAATGTCCCAAACCCAGGGGTGGATGAGCAGTTCTGGAAGAAGCTGTGACTTACACACACAGAAGTACGTGTGTAGGCACGCACACACACACACACACACACACTCGCACACACATGTGCACACAGGGTCACACATATGGTCTCCCTGTGGAGTGGTCATTTCCCACACAGAAATATTTCCACACTTCCAAAATATTTTTTTTCATGTTGTTTTTTTAATTCTTGTTCTTTTCCTTGCAGTCTTCAGGCAAACCCAGCTGAGATGAGCATCCCAGTGCTGTGAGCAGGACCAACACTGCACTGCCACCAGCACTAGCTGTGGGACAGACATGCCGAGGCATTGCTGGAAGCTGAGACTTGAGTTCAGGAACCTTTGGGTCTGTTTCTGCCCTGCTGTGACTCTCCATGTGCAGAGCATGACACAGGGACAGAGTGAAGGCAGGGTCAGGGCAGAGCCGTGCGTGCTGGCTGGCAAGGAGGAGAGGCCGTAGACCAGTAGAGCTTTAGCAGGCACAGGAGGATTGCCTCTACCTGGCTGTGGATTCAAACCCACCTCAGGACAGCTGTGTCTGAAAGGATTTGCCTTCAGCAGTTTTACTTGTCACATGCCTGTAATTCTGCCCGCTTCCATCACTGCAGTGAGCTCCTGTCAGCACCTTAGCTGGTAGACACTGGGCTCTTCTAAAGGAAAGATGCTTTTACAGGGCAGGTGGAGATACCTGTGTGGGAGAAAAGCTGTGACAGTTGCCCAGGGCAGATCAGACCCATTGCTTTGCTAAGCCAGAACCAAGTAAGGTGCAAAGAGCTTTCATGTGTCTGACTTGCCTGTGCTTATATCAAGCCCACTCAAGCCATGTGGGCTTCACAAGGCAAAACATCATGGCTGTTTGAATACCAACCCTGGCTGGGACCTGCCAAGCCAGGGCAAGGTTGGTCCCACAGCCCTGCAGGCCAAGCCAGTAGGTACTAAACTTGTGACCTCTGGTTCAGCACTGACCCAAATCAACACGAGCCACTTCCAAGACCATTTGTGCTGGGCAGAAGCAGATGTAGAAATTTTCTAGCCTCCTCTCAAGTGACTCAGTTGAGAAGAAAAGAGCCCCAGGGCATCACAGGTCTAACATTTGATTTCTCCACCAAGCCTGCTCAGCATCTTGCAGGATTTGCCCTCCTGCATCCTGCCTTTTAATTGCTGACTGATTGTAATATAGGATTTTATTTTCCCTATAATGACTCTTGGGGCCCCCAGATGTTCTCCTCAAGTGTGGTTGCGTCAGCACTAGAGATTGAATGACTGATACCAGCAATTTTTACAGCTTGAAAGAAGAGAAATATGTGAAGGGGATTTAATTTAGCTCCAATATTGTGTCTTCATCTTCAAGACTCTACAAGAAAATGACACCAAAAGGTTATTTTACAATGAGAGGAGGGAGAATTAGCCTGAGTGAGGGAGAGATCACCAAGCTGGCTTTCTAATATCAGTTCATTACAGAGAACACATTTGCGCAACCACTTTGCTGCTGCTGTTAATTTAAACCTGGATGATTAAAAGCTGTAATTGCACCATTTTAAATAAATGTCCACTATCTTGATTATTATATTTTTAATTAGTGTGGCTCTGTCGAATGCTTTTATCCCTCTGATTGATTTGTTTATACTGTATTTGTTTATAATGTCTTGATCTCCCTGACCCTGCTATCTCCTGAGCACACAGTTTGGTCGTGATTCCAGCAAATGGAAGAAGACTGAACCAGGAAAGAGCAAAAGGTACCAGGTCAGCTCTCCCTTATGAGTTCTTTGCAGCTCTCCTTCTTTGCCTCCTGACCCAGCTGCTCTTCTGCTCTTTGCTCTTTCCCAGGGCTGTGAGGGAGGATGAACAGCCTGGAGGACTGGCTGTCTGGGAGGCAGGAGTGGGGAAAATTAAATTGTCATCCAGCAAAGCTCAGGCTGTGGTGCTCACAGGAGCATCATCCTATGTGTTAGGACCCATTCCTTAACCATTGCTTCACAGGCAGGAACCTGCTTCTCTTTCTCTAGGGTGAGATCCAGAATAAGTACCTAGACCCACACTGGCCCATGGTACCCCATTGCATGCTGTTCTCCCCCAGGGACAAGGAGATGCAAGCAAGAATGACTTGTAGATCATCAACTTGATGCTCAAGGTACTCCTGATTCCTGCTCAGGGGCTGTGCTGAGGGGCACAAGTGAGAACACACTGAGAACATTCAAGAGGCCACATAATCCTGTAGGACTCCAGGACATCTCTGCTGATGTCCTTATCTCCTACCACATGTAAAACCTGCAGAAGGACTGTCACTTGCTCTGACTTTGTTCTGCCCCCACTATAGGGGGCTTCTGACTGCTGACAAGGGATCTGAGGCACTCTGATAACATGATGCATCATGATGCATAGACTGCCTGTCAGGCAAATATTGCAAAGCTTCCAAACACTTGACTTTTCACTGTTTTCTAAAGTCTCTGAAAACCTTAGGTAATGGATCAGGCCTTTAGCATCGTAGAAAAGGAGACTGCCTGGCTACAACATAGTGTGTAGCCTCACCATATCAGCTCTGTCTGCTAATTAATGACTTTTCCTCTAGCAGTGTGCCAGTATCACTGCAGCCTCAGCGTGGGGCAGGAGGACAACCTGGTGAGAGCATGTGGCCAGAGAGGCTTTAGCAAGGGGAATGATATTGCTGGGCAAAATTCAGTGTGGACTGAATGACTGTAAGTGGACACAGACTCCTCAGGTAACTGTACGTGAATGATGTTTGGGCATCTGTACACAGCATTTCCAGGAGCAACTGCTCACGGGGCATTGGCTACCCACAAAAGGCATTGCACAGCATTGAAGGAAACCTCCCGGAACAGCACATCCAATTGCCTGACCTCACAGCTCAACAAGGATATGAATTCGCTTTTGGAAGGCCACATAAAGGGCAGCCAGTTACGCTGCATGTAAGTGACACAGCTCCACTCCAGTGTATGTCCTTTAGCACAAAAAGAGAGGGTGTCACAAGGATAGAGTGGGAAGGAATCAAACCTGTACCATCAGCCATGTTTTCAATGTGAATCCTCCAGCTACAGAGCCAGAAAATAAGGCAGAAAACACACATGGGTGTATCAGAGCATGGTTTCATGGGTACTGGAGCAGCCCCTGGACAGGTACAGCACCGGATAAATGGGGTAGATGAAGGAGTGGCCTTGGCTTTATAGCAGCATTAGAGAGAATTATAGTCTGCAACAAACAAGTCATTTTGGCCATTCAGAAAGGGTAATTACACTTTGAGATCTCAGGGTTGTAATTTTCTTGTTGGCTAGCAATCAGCCTGTGTGTTCCTTTTTTCTTATTTTAATTAAAAATATTGGTTTGCCATGTTCACCAGGCGGCTAACTCGCTCTGCCAGAGCACAAACGCTTAATAGCATTTTGTAATTGACTGAATTGTCTATTAGTAAATAAGCCTTGCAATTCAGTAAGTATCCTTGAAGTCCTTGCTTTTATACCTGACACAAAGCTAAGGACTCCCACCTTAAGAACTCACAGACAACAGGGGTATTAAAGACAAACTAAGGCTATTTCGCGTGAGAATAGCAGCGTACTCTTTGGGAAAAGTGGAGCAGATGGAAGGGGCTTGAGGCATTGGCATTCTGCATTTGTCCATAGCAACTCTGGTCTCTCGAACTCCTTCAGTCTGACAAGTGGAAGTGGGTTTGAAAGTCTATGTCTTATTGATTTTACCTAAGAGAAAACAGAAACTTGTACAAATCACTTTCCTTAAGGAATTTCCTCTTGCAACCTTTGTCTTTGGCAGGCTCTCTGGGCAAAAAGAGGTAACTCACATGGTTGCTCATGCTGGAGTTTATTAGTTTGTGGTTCATACCCTTTGCCTGCTGATGTGTGTGTGGAGGAGGCCTGGATCATTCTGAGGTCCCAGTGCTATTTCTGCTGGTGGTTCCTCATGCCCCCAGTGAGATCACTGTGCAGCCCTGGAAAGGAGGGAGGAAGCATGACATTGGCATCCTTCAAGGTGACCTGGCTGGCTGGGAGTCTGCTGTGGGCTGCCTTGCTCTCAAGGTTGTGTTGCTGCTCCAGGTGAATGGCAGGTTTTCCAAGTGGCAGGATGGCATCAACTACTTCCCTTTTAAGGATCCTCCTGGGATCTCTGCTGATCTAAGGGGATATGCTTTCACCTAAGGATATGTCCACGAAGGAGGAGGAGGAAGAAGCTTCTCTGGTGTTCTGTTCTGTCTGGATGATGGTCAGGCTTTGCTTCACATAACTCTGCAAGAAGAGGAAGAGGTTTTCTAGGAAAGATTCTAACTCCCCCCTGGCCATTTTTTCTTGCAGTCATGTAACTCCTCTAGACCTGCAAACTCCACTTGGAGCAAATTTTCTACGAGATGATCTTTAAAACATCACCCACTTTGCAACTCTGTGAGCTGTTCTGGGCACCTCCCCTCCTGCTCCTACAGTTTTTTCATTTATCTTGTGCTTGGCAGCAGGACTGACTGTGTTTTGGAAGGAAGCTTCCACCTGAGAGCCAGCTGCATTCTCAATCAGCGTGATCCAGGATCCTCAGTTCTTTCAGCTTGCACAAGTTATGCAACAGTTTTCAGAGTCTGCAGTGGGAGTTTGTTTGTGTGCTGCCTCAGTGCTTTCTTTGAGGAATGCCAAGCATGTGGGCATCCAACAGGATTTCATCCAGGTTGATGGTGTTGGTGGTGTTGATGGTGCCTGGGAGAAGACATGTAGTCCTCCACAGGTATTAGCCCAGCAGGTCAGAAAATTTACCGAGGCTGCCCTCAGCAGTCAGGCTGCCTTGGATCATCCAGTAAGGCACAAAAAAAATCATCATCTGGTCAGATTTTTCCAACACACTCTTCATGAGGACATTAATGACCATATTATCTTCTGATCTTTCTCTATGTCTCCATCCAGGAAGTCTAGGATTAAGGTAAAGAGTTTGTTCATTACATCCTTAGGCACTTCCACTAAGGCCTCTTGAGCCAGTTTCTTCTCCTGGAAGACACAGTTACGGGCCTGGATGACACAGTTACATCATAGAATGATTTGTTCCTTCCCTCATTTCTTATCTGCTTCCTGTTGCTGGTTGATAAACTCGACTGATTGAAAGGAGGCTACAAGGAACTCATTAATGTGCCCAGATATGGCTTCTGCTTTGTTCCTCTGTCTGAGGATCTCCTCAATTTCTTTTACTGCCTGGTTGCTGGTGTCAGTATCACGACTGCTAATGTGACAAGGGAATTGATGGTGGAGGTGACATTATGACATGTGTCATCAGTGTCTGGGGAGATAAGCGGGGTTTGGAATTCAGGTTTCATATCTAGCTGAATGATATCTTTCAGTCTACAAATGTGTTTTCCAGAGATCAGCCTGCTCACTTGCTCACCTACATGTGGAGGCAGTGTCTGGAAAGCCACATCCGCCACACTGAAATTTCCTCCTTGAGAGCAGGTAGGCCCTAGCTTCGAGTGTGCACCTCCTGCATGCTGGCAGGAGACTTCAGATATTGTGTTTGAATCATGCTGAGGTTTCTCACTGAAACACATTGTTGGAGAAACACTTGACCTGCCAGGTTCCTGTTTTGCAATATGACCCAGCATCCTCATATGTTCTTCAGGAAGAACTCCAACTGTTTTAAACGGGACACTTCCTTCCTCTGCCCCTGCTGTTACTGCTTAGACTGTGAAGTCTCAGAAAAGCTGAGCGAATAAGAAGAGGATGAACAACAACAAAAAATACTGGGGGAAGAATGTTTGCATGGAAGCAGTTTCTTGCAGGTTGCCATTAGTACAAAGGCCACTGCATTTAACCCTAGGTAGAACACTTAACTTATTTTCATGCTGTTCAACTTTCTTCTAGCTCATTAAAAATTGACAACTCTGACATAAGAAACGCCCTTTAGAAATTAAGAGCAGCACTGCCTGCATCCTGACATGGCTCTGGTCCACAAAAGTGCTGCTCCATGGAAAGCCCCTCTTTGCAGGACCGCTGATTCTGGCTTATCTCCCTGTGGTGAGGTTGTAGCCAGAGGTCGGAGAGCCCCTGGCACAAAGGAGCCACATCCTGAGCATCTGCTTTTACAGGCACAGACCATGAACTGGGCAATCTGTGCTCTTTGGCTCTCTCTGCTGGCTGCAGCTCACCCCAACCCAGGGCTTGTGCTCCCACACTTCACCCTGAGAGGAGCAGGCTGGCACGGGGGGCAGAGACACAGGAAAAGCAACGTCGTGTTTAAGCCTCTGGGAAGAACCACAAACCCTGACAAGTACGAGAAGTAAAGAAAGGAAGAAAAGAGGCGGAAGAAAAGTTTTATAAAAGAGCCTTGCAAATGTGACAACCCATTTCCAGGGGGATCCCTCTTCTTCCTAAACCTCAGTCCTGAGCAAGAGGAGATATTTGCCTTCAAGGCAGAGCACAGAACAGTGTAAGGGAGCAAATGCTCTACCTTGGGGCACAGTAGCAGGGGGCTTATTGCTGGGCCAGAAGGGATTCACCAACTTTGGCTCTGTGCCCAGGACATCTCCTAACAGGGCTTGAGGGAGGAGTATGCGGGGCCTGGAGCATCTCTCAGCTCAGCTCCCGGGAATGCTTTGCCAGGGCTGCAAGTCAGGAGCGTTTCATCCCTCTGCACACGGAGCACAGCAGTCTGTTGGCTGCAGGAGCCAGTTGTACAGGAGGGGGAGGCAGGCGGTGGAGAGCATCGGGGGGAATGTTCTGTTGTTGTATGCAGGACTATATTCCTCTCTCTCTGGTCCAACAGCCAACCCAGGTGATGAACGGAGTCTGGATTTGCATTATTTTATGCTTTCTCGGGCAATCTCTTTGAAGGAAATACTGGGGACCTTCGTTAAATTAATTTTGTAATTAAATGACCAGCTGTGTTTCTTTATCAGATCATGTTGGAAATAACAGCTCATGGCACAAACTGGCATTTGTACTATACATATGAAGAGAACTGAACTCAGGGATTTTTTGGTGACCTTGTTAATATTTTTTTTTTGTGTTCTACCCCATTGTGTTTATGGGGTAAATCTCCTGAGATTGGAATTAAAAAAGTCTTTTGAGGTACTCACATTGTCTGGCCAAACAGCTATTCTCAGAAGAGGAATTAGTTGTTGGGAAAAAGTAACAAGTAATTCCCTAATAAAACAATGAAAAAGGAGAAGAAAAAAGAAGAAAAGTGTGCTTTATTGCATTATTCTGGTGAGAAGCTGTCAAAGAGTCAGAAGGTGTTCAGACAGCAGAGAGTACAGTCTGTTCCTTTATTATAATAACTTTTATTGCCTAGGCATAGCTTTTCTCACCCTGGTCAATAAACACCCTCCTGCTTTTCTTGCTGAGAATTAGGACTCAGTTGCAGCAGTGAGTGCTTCTTTCAAAGCACCTCGTGCTGACCCATACAGGGGTTGGGGATTGCTCTGGTGGTCCCCAGAGATGCTGGAGTTGGGTGAGGTGAAAGGAAAGAATATTCCTGGAGCGAGAGCAGAGGTCTGGGAATCTGAGATGCTCCCGGTGGCTGTGATCAGAGTGCTGGTGTAATGCTCACTCGGAGCAACAGAGGCAGAGTAAAGGCAAAGGCAGTGCAGAGCATCTTGTGGGCTGTTCTGGGTGGAGGATGGTTGTGCCCATGGGTCCAGGCTCCTGGTCTTTTCTGCTGAGCCAAAAGGAGTGAGCTGGTGCCACAGTGGACCCAGGCTGTGAAATCTAGGTCCCACAGGTATTTCCTCTGCACCACAGCGAAGATCATTTCAAGCTATCAGTCACCAACAAGCCTTCTGGACTAAGGAAGACTTGCCTTTTTTACCAATTTGGGCTGCACATAAAAAAAATAAATCCTAGCCTGCTTGCTAGACCAAGGGGCACCTCCTGGCATCACTGGATGCTTTGCCTTTGAGAATGGCTGAGAAGCTCCTCACTGATTTCCAACAGAGGATGTGTGTTTCCAGGCCTTAAACAACTATTTCTAGTTTTCAAAAAAACAACTCTTCAGGCAGCAAATTCCAGCCCTTTTATGTGGTTCCTCACAGACATTTCCCTGCACTACCTTAGGTGAATCACCAGGTTGAAGGTACCTGCTGGAGTGGGATTGCTCTGGGTCTGCCTGTGGCACCAAGTGCAGGAGGGGAGATGAATCAGCTGACTGTGGATCATCACAGCCCCTAACCTTGCCCAGACCTCCATGGAGCCTCAGCTCTGACCTGCAGAGAATGTAACTTGAAAACGTCTCACAAGAACTGCTCTCCCTGTCCACAACTGTGGCCATACCTATGTGCTCATCCCAGATTCAGCCTTGCCCAGCAAGACTGTTCCCAGCCTGGAACACTAGTCCGTGACTATGTGTCCAGGGATTAAATATAGTCATTTAATCTCTTTAGCCCATAACTCCCACCTATCAAAGAGAAACAATGTAGGTAATGTAAATCTTTTTCCTTCTAGTCTTTCTAGTTCAGCATGGCAAGGCCGTCTCTTGCATTTTGTTTGTACAGCTCGCAGCACCTGGGATTGCTGGAGCTGACAGAGTGCAGTTACATGTGGTGATACGGTATTTAATGCCTTGGAAGCCACCTCCCCAGACTCCAGGAACTCCTGAGCTGACAGAAGGAGCACGTTTGTCTTTCTGTCTCTGAACTGAGGACATTTGCACATGCCTCCACCAGTATATCTTCATTAAGCTTCCCAGAAGCTGCCATGCCGTGTTGTGCCGTCAGCTGTGTTGAAACAGGCTGGTGTAGCATGTGAATCACCGTCTTTGATTCCTGCTTGTGCTTGAGGATCATCCTCATCCCTATTTGGGATGTTTCACTCCAGCAATTGGCAGGATTAAATTCCCTTCAGAAGCACTGCTTGAGCATTATGAGCAAGGGGAAAAGCCTCAGGCGAGTAGTGGGCTATTTATAACCCATGAAAGATGGACTCAGTGCATAAGAATATTCAAGCCCCTGGCACCTCCACCCCCTTCCTGTTCCTGTAGGTGCTCTCTTGCGGCTGTCTCAGCATTGAAAAATCAGCTGGTTTTTGAAAGCTAAAAGGAATCTCAGTCAACAGGGGGCTGAGCAGCCAGGAGTGAGAAGGTCTCTGCTTTACTGTATCCCCTAAAATCTGCTCCCTTGACACTACACAGCAGTGCAGGAATCAGATGTGAGCTAGGACTGTTGCTCGCTCTTCACAGAGCCTGTGTCTACACTTTCAGATGGGATCCTATTCTCACCCTTCCTGCTTTTAGAGCTGAGAATTGATCTACATTACCTACATTTCTCGAACGTCTTTTGGGAGGCTTTTCCTCGAACAGTGCCAGCCCTGTCTCTTCCCAAGGGTCTGATAATCCTGCACCCTCCACAGCTGCACCAGCCACAGAAATACAGGAGGTGAAAAAGGGCAAGGCTCTCCCTCTGTCCTCCTGAAGTGCCAGGAGGTTCACTATTCCTGCCCAGTGTGCAATGCACCCAGCTCCAGTAGAGAGGGCAGAGCCCTTGACCCCACGGCACTGAGTGCAGGGCAGGGGAGGCTGAGGGCTGAGCATTTCCCCAGGTCACACCACAAAACCTATCTCGCTTACAAGGAAGGAGGAGAGGAGGCTCCCAGGAGCTGGGCAGACACAGGATCATGTCACAGCAAGTCTTCTCTGGCGAGTGCAGGTTCTGGCAGCAGACCTTAGTCCATCCTGCAGCACAGGCGACAGCGCGGCTGCCCTGCTGCAGGGAGGGAGGGCAGCATCCAGTCCTGCCACTGGCCCCCTCAGGGTTGATACCAGCAGCTCCCCTCTCTGTGAACATTCTCGCTGCTCTCGCCTGTTGCCAGTCGGCTGCAGAGCAGCCCAGCCGAGCTCTGCAGGGAGTGAGCGTGGCAGGGCTGGGATTTCCCGCTGGCACTGCTGTAGTTCCCAACAGCAAAGGATTCGCCTTCCCCCCAGCTGGAATCTAACAACTCCCTGTCCACAGGGAGAGGAGTGCAGACTTAGAATAAAAGCAATGGTCCACGTGAGCCATGAGGAATGATGACCCACAGAGAGCTACACTCAGTACAGAGACAAGAGACAATTTAACAAGCATTCAGTTGGGCAATCCACCCTCACTGGGGGCCTACTCGACCCTCCACCTATGAACATCTCTAAGATACCCTATTTTTCACATATGATGGCTACAAAATATTTGTTACCTTTAATCCTGAAGGATGAATTTCTCATCATAAGTGGCACTTGTCCCCTGTGCAGGATGTATGGCTCCAATTCACCTGTGAGTATATGTCACAAACCAGCATGGCCAGGAAGCAAAGGCTCTGCAAAAGAACTAAGAATTTCTCTTCTCTTAAGAGAAGAATGTCTTTCCTCTGATGCTATCTCCTCCCCTGCTGAACTTCATAACATTGCCTTTAATGACGATGAGGTGGTTAGAAAAACTGCTGTGACTAGTTTATTAGATGGAGAGGGGAAGATGGCATAGGGTTAACAGCTTTGCAGGGATGCAAAACCTCTCCCTGCACAGCAGAACAAAGGAAAACTTCCCTGAGGAATCCCAGAAGCAGTGTTTGTCAGGGATGCTGCAAGGAGTAATATATGACAGGTAAAAAAACCTTTTAGTGTTTGTGGCTGAGGGGGGAGTAAGATGCGTGGTGTAAATTTTTCATCCCCATCACTTGTAATACACAGCTGTGATTTATAGTGATGCCTCTGGTGATGGGTGTAAATCCTCTAGACTGACTTGGAGTGCCAGTGATGCAGATTTGATTCAGCCACAATTGCAGGGATTTGATATCTAAAATACCGCTGTGACTCTAGATTCTTTAGTAAGACTGCAGAAAAAAAAATCAGATTAAGAGATACCCTGTGTGTGTGCCCGTGTGTGGATGTGGATGGTGTTTGCTGCTGCTGCCCTGAGATGGGCAGCATTTCAAAAACGAGCAGCCTGAGAGGTAACTTAGGTTTTCTCATTGACACTGAGCCCCAGCATCACCGTTTGAAACATAAACTTTATTGCAACAGAGAATTAAAAATAGTACATTTGAAAGAGTTGCGGAGTGCATGTCATTAAAGAACTAGTCAGAAATCACAACTCAAGCATATCATGTACAATTGGAACAGAAAGTTTTATTAAAACAAGTGGAAATCAAACTCAAATTTTCCTTGTTTGTTTAATTTCACCATAACCGTGGATTGTGTATTTACAGTCTTCGCCTCTTGTGGTGAAGGTTCTGCTCAGGGCAAGGGGCTAGGAAGAAGGCAGGGATGGATGGGGTGGAGAGGTGGGTTTCAAAAGCTAACAGGATGTGAAAGTTTTCCAGAAGAAGTTCTTGCAGCCTGCTTTACGTTCCCGGGGTGCCAGAGCGGGGTTTGAGTTAGCCGAGCGCTCCAGCTCCAGTCTCACTTCATCCTGCTCAGCCCCTCGGGACAAGTCCTCAGACTCCAGGGCTTCATTTTCTGTCTGACTTGGCTCTGAGAGCAGTTCTGCCAAAAAGTACTTGGCCAGTTCCTTGGGAGAGAAGAGAGAGAAAGGGAGAGAGAGGTAAAGAGACCACAATTACTCCACGGCTTTTGAGGGCTCACAGCTGTTCCTCTAAGACACCTTTGTGCCCAGATTAGAGACATTCAGGATGCCGGAGAAGGGGAGCCCTGGCTTTCCGAAGAGCCCAGCCCGACACCTGCTACGCAGCAGCTGCGTCTGTGAAATAAAGTGGAGCAGAAGAGCACTGACATGTACCTGGTGCGGGGAAGAGCCCTCTGTTCTGGCAGTGACAGGGAATGGACTCATCCAAGCCCCATGTCACTTGCCCTTCTCTTCCCACTGCTCCAGCACACAGTGCCCTACTCAGAAAGGATGCCACGGGGCTGCTGCTAAAGTAACAAGGGAAAAGTCTTTGGGGCAGCTGGCAGGGGAGGTTGCGTCGGGTCACTATCTCACTGGGACTTATTTTCTTCTTGTCCTTCCAAGCCTTGGCTGTGCTCCGGCATGGATAAGGACATCCTCCTGTGCACTGGGGCAGCTGCCTTAGTTCAGTAACCCGGAGAAGCCCTGGAGAGCTTCACCAGGGGCTCTGCCGTCTGCCCGAGCAGCGTCGGCTCCCCATTCCCCACCAGCTCCCACCTGGGCTGTCTCACCTCCCACCCCCAGCTACCCAGCCTGCCGCTGGGTCAGCCCCGGCGAGGAACCAGGGGATCTGTCAGGGAACCAGGATCTGCAGCAAGGAACTGGGCGTCTGAAACTGGGACGTTGGGTAAATCTGGTGAAGAACTGGAGGTCTGCACTGAGGGTACTGGGATGTCTGGTGAGGAACTGGAGGGATCTGCAGCAGGGGTGCCAGGCGCTCTGCAGCGGGGAATCAGGGGGTTCTCTGGAGGAGAAGCGGGAGTCTGCAGTAGGGCCGTCGGGGTGCCCAGCAGGGTGCCCGAGGGGTACCCGGGGTGTCCGTCCCGTCGCGGGGCTCTCACCTGCTTCCCGGCGGCGGCAGCCAGGGACTTCTGCAGGAACTGCCGGAGCCGCGGGTCCGAGGGGGCGGCCGAGACGGTGCCGAGGGCCAGGGCGATGGAGAGCAAAGCCAGGGCGCACTGGAGGCGGCACGACAGCATCTCGACGGCTGGTCGGGAGCGGGAGGAGGCGGCGGGGAGGCGCTGGCGGCTCCGCTGCTGCTCGGCTCCGGCGTTGGGGATCTCCTCGCCGCCCGCCGCCTTTATAAACCCTTCTCCTGACGTCAAGGCGGGGGCGCCCCCCTCGCCCCACGCCGCCGGGGGTGGATCTCTGCCCGGGACCGGGCGGGAGGGGGGAACGGGACTGGGGATGCTCCGCTCTGCCCGAGGCCGGCCCAAGCGTCCACGGTGCCCCTCAAAGCCCCCACTCTCCGGCCGCCACCCGGCCACCCCTGGCCGCCGGCGCGTTTTGTCCCCAAATCACCATCCCTCCGGAGCTCCCGACCCTGCTTGTCCGCTCCCTTCTCCCCAGACACAAACCCCCGTCGCAGCGGCCGTGGGTCCCGGCTGTGCATTGACCAGCCCCCGTGGCGGAGCTCTGAGCCCCACAGCAGTCCCTCTACCAAAGCCCCTCACCCCAGCGCGGCGTCCCGCCCCGTCGGGTAAGAAATGGCTGCAGAGTCCGGGGAGCTGGAAAGGGCTGGAAAGGGTCCCCTTAAGGGTGGATTGCTCCCGGCTCCTGCAGGTAGTGGCGAGTAATGAGATGCCCCCGGGGGTCCTTTCCGTCTCCCCGACCCCTGAGGGTCTCTCTGGTATCGGTCCGTGCCCAAACTCTCTCCGACGGGCAGCTCAGGGGGCAGCGGGAGTCTCCCGCAGAGTGCCCCGGCTCCACCGTGGCTCTGCAGCTCGGGGAAGCGATGGCAAATCGGTGCCTCGTTCGGGGCGTGCTCGTCCCTGGCTGAGCCTGCGAGGAGCCCTGTCTCGACCTCAGGGTCATTGGACCTGCTAGTCCCGTGAGGGATGCACCTGCCCCGCTGGGATGGCCAGTCTCCCCCACTCCTCCAGCTTTCCCCCTTTAGCTGGCTGGTGTCCACACCGGGAAAAGCTGCTTCAAATCCCCCAGCTGGCAGGAGCAGAAGCAGGATGTGCAAGAAAGAGACTCTACTGCTACCCAAAAAAAGGGATATCAGGATTTCTCCCATCTCAGTTTCTGGCTGAGGAAAGTCTAAGATTCGTGGGGGAAAGAATTTAAGTGCTGCACAAAGGTCTCCAGAAATCTCCAAAATGACATTTTGTTTCATGCTGAATTAAAGTGTGTCCCCTGCTCTTCCTTCAACCCTGGTGTTTCTGGCTGGGTTTGCTGAGGCTGACTGGGGAGCACGAAGTATAAACCAAGGTGTTCCTGCTCTGCTTTACAGTCAGACAAGAGGAATTGGTGCTGGTTGCTAGTTCCAGACCAGGCAGAACTCTGGGCTGGACTGCCACTGCCCTCCCTGGATGGTGCCTCCCTTCCTTTGTGCAGACATCTGCAGGCACACATAGCCTTCATCCTCTGCATCCTTCCCAAATTGAGGAGCAAAATTAATGAGAACTATGAGAGAATAAGCCTTCATTTGTATCCCAGGAGACCCTGAGGGTTGAGTTTACTTGTGCTGCTTTTACAGTCAGTTTTTCCCCAGCTGCCTGACTCTACAAGGCCAAGCTCGTGCATTCCTAGGACCCTGTCTGTCTTCTAGCACTGGTCTTGCTCTGCGGAAACTGCTAGAGAAGAATCAGCCCTCGCTCTGGTTCAGACACATTCCCTTGCTTTGGGCACAGGACACAGCCTCCTGGGCTGATTTGGGACAGTGATTTGGACAAAAAAAGAGGAGATTATCCCCAAGGGCCAGGAGTGCCAGAGCTTTTCTCTCCACCATGTCTCTGTGTTAGCAGCTGGACCAGCATGTCTCTTCTTCTGCAGTCAAAGAAGCAGAGGCAGTCCTGGTCATGGCAAATGGCCAAGGCAGCGGATGCCAGAGCATCAAACCTATCCTGGCCCTCTTGCCTGCCTTGAAGAGAGGTTTCCTAGGAAAGGTTTCTGCCAGCAACAGTAATTTCCCCACTTTTCTCAAATGTGCCAGTAGCAGCAAGCTGAGCTCTCCCCATTTTTCTTTTTGCACTGGGAATAGACTTCTTTTGTAGCCCCCAGGCTCTCCTCCTTGGCACAGCACAACCCAGCAGTGCCACACTGCAACGCAAGCCTGGACCAGCTCTGCTAAAGGCTCCAACTCCCCACCAGATTATCCCAGCTCCCACAGCCCAGGTCAATGCAGTCTTCTTGGGTTCCATATTGGAGAGGAGCAGAGATGGAAATGGGAGGCAGCACTGGGTTATTTCAGATGCTCCTGTGGCTACTGGAAACTGTTACCTAATGATCCCTTGCCACTCCAAACAGCAGGCAACTATCCAGCCTGGCACTGCTTTTGTCGTTCAGCTTGTCACCTCAATGCGATGGTGGCACTGGGAACCCCCATCACTCCTGAGTGGGAAGGAATGGCTACCAGCTCCTTCGGCTGCCACAGCTACGGATCTGCCCTGATCAGTTCAGCATCTCTATTTCCCAGGGCATTGCAATGGGCTGGAGTGCAGCCTTGGACTGCTGCACAGGATGGAAAACTGCTACATTTCAGCACCATTAGAACTCACCTGTACACCAACACAGAGATGACAACTGTACGAGCTGGCACAGTGCAGGAACAACCTCCTTGGTGAGTTCTCCATTTTTATTGTTTTTTGACAATTTTGTGGGGGGCTATAGGACTCAGACACATTTAACGGGATTTTGCAGAGTTGCATAGCTTAGTCTGAGATGGGTGGGTTCCAGGTAGGCTGGCAGGGCTGGTTTTAGGAAGTTGGTATGGTCATGCTGTCACAAAATGGGGGAAGGTATTAGACTTGAGTACTTAAAGGGTTTTGGGAGGTCATTCTTGATTTCCTGCCCAACCCCAGGCTGCTCACAACCCCATTCTTCTCCCGCTACCTGCAGCACCTCTGTGTCCACGAGACCAGCCCTATTAAAGACTTTCAGCCCATAGCTCCTCCTTCCTAGCCCCGGTCTTCACCCACACTTTTTTATTGTCCCACTGAATTTCAGAAGCTCACCCTAGGGAAGCAAGGGTGTGATTGTTTTCTGCTCTCTGGTCCTGTGCCCTACCAGGAAATGACTTGGCTCCTGAGCCAGAGCAGCATCAGAAAGCTCTGACATCCACCTTGGCTTTTTTCCTGTCTTGGGATTTGGCTGAGATTGTAAGGCTGGTGGAGGCAGGACCAGAGACAAGGCTTTGGTGGGAATGTTCCTTTAGAAACATTTCAGCCAGTTTAAAGAAGAGAAATTGAACTCCCATCACATCTGAGCCTTATTGATGGATAGAATGTTGAATGGACCAAAGTTCTCAGGTGGAAATTTCGAGAATCGCTCTGATGTTCTCCATTTGAAAAGTTTTTACATTCCATTTCAAAGAAAATCCAGAAGAATAGTACCACGAGCTTTGGCTCAGAAAGCCATCTCGTGCTGACCTGAAGGAACCAGCAATGAGGCAGTGGAAAAAGGAAGTCCATCTGGTCCATACAACTTCTGATTGTCTCCCACAGAGAACTCCTGGGGAAGGGATAAGAGTAGAACTCCATACGTCCTTGTGACTCTGGTGCAGGCATGGAGTGGTGAGTAAGTTGCAGACTGATTTACCAGTTCCCTCTCCCCCAGACTCTCTGTGGGATCAGAGTGCTCTGATTTTTTTTACATTAGTTCTCCAGCCAGATAAATCCATTATCCAAGCAGTTCTGTTCCTTTCTTTCTACCACAGCACTGCAGGGCATGTGGTTTTGAAGACGTTTGAATTGCATTGAATTCCTGTGGCTGATTCCTTGCCCCTACGTTTCCAGCTTGCTCCACAGGTCCAGAGTAGTCCAACAGTGCCTTGCACTGTGTGCAGAGGCTGTGTGCTCAGCACTGTACCAGCAAAGCGTGCCCTCTGCTGTCACTGCAGCCGCCTGCCTGGCTCCCATCGCACCTCACCTCCCTTGCTATCACCTACAAAATGCTCTCCACACTCTCTCAGCTCAACTTTCACAAGCAGGACAGTTTTGTTACAGATCACTACCTTGCCACCAGGAGAAAACCCATTTTCCTTATATTCTAGCACTTAAACTGGCAGAGCTGAGCTGTTATCTGGGAGCCAAGGCAATGACATGCCTCATTTTGGCTCTGGACCTGCAGCTGGTGAGGCAAGGCAATGCAGAAGCTGCCACAGCCCCACAGCTCTATCAGCTTGCTGAAAACCTAATAGAAAGGTTCCTGCTTGCTTAGGGGTGATGCTGCCCCAGGACATACAGATGAGTGGAGGAAGAGTAGTTAGTCATGACTGAGCAATAATGAAAAACAAGAGCTCAGTAAGGGAGAGAGACTTACACTGTGTACCATGTGTCCCTGGAATGGGCAGTGCTTGGAGCAGTGATGTTGGTATTGTATAGGGACTTGCAACAACCTGAGAGGTTTCTGTTTTTGTAATACAACTTGGGAACACAAATACAGAAGAATTTGACTCTCCATTAATTACAGACCTCTGGGATTTCTGCTCCAGATAGCAAAGAGGGAGGAGAGTCAGGCTATGGAGGTTCACAGAGGAGGGATCCTAGCATCTAATTTTTTTAAATGTGTCTGCCTAAGAGCATGAGCTGTATTCAGGATTTCTGATACCTGAGATTCATTCCCAGTCTCAGCCACCTAGGATACTTCCATGGCATCTGTAGGGCTTTGAAAAGCTGCGTTGATGGGAAAGGGGAAGGAGAAGGGAAGAGGAAAGGTAAAGACAAGGAAACAATCAGCACAAACACATGCAGAAACAGATCTGAACAGGCTGATCTAAGAGTTAAATACTGGGATATTTACCTGTACTACTGCAGTGGCTTCTAGGAGTCAGGGATGGGGCTGTCAGGGACTGCACAGACAGGCACTGCCCAAGCTGTAAGGAGTTAGAAGCATAAGGAGAGAAATGGTGTGTAAAGATGGGTGAGCACACAAAATCACGAAATCCAGAAACAACACTGGAATCTGTTTTATCTCTGGATATAGCTCTCTTCTATAAACACCAGCTCTGTTCAGCCCGAAGAAGAGAAGGCTCTGGTGAGACCTTAGGGCACCTTCCAGTAACTAAACGGGACTACAGGAAGTTGGAGAGGGACTTTTTTACAAGGACGTGTAGTGATAGGACAAAGGAAAATGGCTTTAAACTGAAAAAGGGTCGATTAAGATTAGATACTCGGAAGAAGCTACTTACTGTAAAAGTGGTGATACACTAAAATAGGTTGCACAGAGAAGCTGTGGATACTCCATTCCTGGAACTGTTCAAGGCCAGGCTGGATAAGTCTTTGAGCAAACTGATCTAGTGAAAGGTGTCCCTAAGACAACCGGGTTGGAACCGCATGATCTTTAAGGTCCCTTCCAACCCAAATCCTTCCGCAATTCCAGGTCTCTTTGCTTAAACTCCGTCTTCCACTGCCCTCCTGTGGAGACTCGGCAGAATGCAGCGGAACGACCCGGCCCAGGCCCTGGCCCCGGCGGTCACAGGCTCACAGAACATTCGGAATTGGAAGGCACCCACAAGGATGAAGACCAACTCTTAAGGGTGTGGTCCATAAGGGATTGAACCCACAACCCTGGCATTATCAGCACCAGACTCTAACCAGCTGAGTTAGTCTCAGGGAGGTCATCCATCAACGCTGCCAAAAGAAATGGAGCATCCCTTCCTCAGTCCCGGAGCCCTGTTCAGTCCCCTGAAGTTTGAATCCCTTTTGCCCTTCTGGCCTTCATGGTAGCCAACTATTTCATGGATTTGGTGATGACCTCCCCTCTGAGGGCTGTCAGGGCCCTGCCTCTGGAGCTGTTTTTGCCAAGGGCAAACAACCCAGGAGTACCGACACTGGCAGGGGCTGAGCTGTTTGATGTGGGTATAAAGCAGGCATAAAACAGGTGTAGGGCAGCTGTGGATGTGTGGGCTCCCTCAGCTCTCCAAACAACATCCGTGCCAGATGCCTGCAGGTCTTTGACCCTGCAGATTGCTATCGCTTCAGCTGAACCGCATGGAAAAGCCATGATATCACTGTTTAAAAAAAAACTAAAATCCATCATGAGGAGGAAACCATGGTCCAGGAAAATACAGTATTTATTTTGCAAGAGTTCAAAGATGTCCGTGATAACAAAGACCGAGTACACCCGAAAGTATCAAGCTCACAAATACGATGACCAGCCCCTCTATCCAGGTCAGCAGCCTGTCCAGACCCAGAGGCTATGATAAGCAAGACAGTTCTTTAGGAGAAATAATCTCTAAGAACATCATAGCCATTATTGGTCATCTTGATCCCACCCATCCATGGGGTCCAAAAGCATCTTCATAGCTCTTGGTCCTAAATATGTTCAGATAATGCCAGCAATAGTCATCTCTTCTCATTGCAAGCCCCAGAAGGCTGAGTCAGAGCAGAGAGGGTCCTGCAAAGCAGCACTACCAATTGGCTCCCCCTCTTTCTGGTATTTCCCTGCCATGCAGGGCTGCTTTGGTTGTCTCATGTCCACCTCTGTCCCATGGTGTGTTGAAAAACTCATCCTCCTCTTCATCTCCAGCTCCTTCTTGCTGCAGCCCCTCCTGACCCTGAAAACAGGCAGGGCCTTACCTTCCTGCTGGTGCTTCAAAGTCCCGCAGTTGTAAATTACCCCCCCAGCACTGCACCAAAATTATCCATGAATTAATGAAACTAAAAATGAAGCCAGTCCTGTGCAACTCAGACTCCACCCTGGGCCATGCTGAGCTGTGGCCGGGCTCCACACACTGGTTCCAGCCAGTTGTGCCTGTGTAATTCAGAGAAACTTTTTGTATGAGGTTCTTTGGTTTTCTGAAACTTGCAATCCCTCACCAGCACTGAGCTTCTGGGTTGCCTGCACAGAGCACAAGGCCTGGTTGCTCTGTGGCTTCACCCAGCTCTGCACAGCCATGCAAATGGAGCAAAGCAGTTCCTTTCCTACTCAGGACGAGCAGAGGGACTCCCTCAAGCTGGGCTTTCTCAGCTCTGGCCCAAAGCCAGCATACAATGGCTGGAAGTCCAGAGATGCTATCGGCCAGTGAGTTCCTGGGGGGTTACAGCCCCTGCTCCGCTGAACTGTCTCTGTCTCCCTAGGCAGGCAGAACTGCAGCCCCCCACCATCTCAGGCACTGGAAGGAGAGAGGAGCAGCAAGCAGTCAACATCCCTGAGCAATTCTGGCAAGTGCATTGTTCTCCAGGAAATATAAATAACTACTCAGCCATCTGTAACTGACCCTGGGCTGGTCAGCAAAGGTCTCTCCCAGGCCCTGCCCAGTTTCTGCTGGCTACTTGGTGTCAATGCAGAAAGTACCAAGGAGGTGGCACAGTCCCTACCAGGATGCAGAGCATCAAGCTTGAATCTTGCTCAGACCTCATACCAGAGATCATCTTCACTCAATGCTGGAACAGGGTCCTGCCTTCCACACAGTGCCAGAGCTGCACCAAGCCAAGAACTCATGCCAGGGCTTGGAATGAGCCCCTTCCCAGGGCACCAGCCAATCTTCAAGATGCTTAGGGAGAAGGACAGGCAAGAACAGACCTCTCACTCCATCATACATCACTTTTCTTCATTTTATTCTTTTATTTGTACAGCTATATTTTACAGAACGCATTAATGCAGTTTAGACACAGCCCAAACCCTGTCTCCCGAGATTGTTTATAACACAAGCATGTAAAATAAGACCAAAAAAAAATCCCAAACCAAAAAAAATAAAACATTCCCCCACTAGAGAGTTCCACCAAATCTCCTTTTGCAACATCAGGCTGTACCTTGAAGAAACTGAGCTCAATATAGTCCATACATTGAAAACTTCCATTGAAAAGAAAGGCACCGTGCGAAACCACATTTTACATATATACAGACTGAGAACTAGAACAAAAAAAATTACACTTTATTATTATTTTAAATTCCTTCTGCAGCTTTGTTGGTTTAATACACACTTTTTTGTAAATTGTAAACCTTCACTTGCAAAAAAATACAAATACACTGATGCATTTAGACAAAATATTTTCTTACTTGTACAGATGCAATACTTTAAAATATCTCCTTAAGTGCTCTATCATAATAAAGATTCTCAGAGTGGCTTCTGCCTGCAGAGTCCAACTGAGCCTTTAATGCATTTTATATATTTTTAATATAGCTTTTTTAAAGGTCTATATATATTTATTTTATATATATATTTATATAT
>VXAY01002771.1:534548-544809 GCA_013399855.1 Oxyruncus cristatus | reverse complement strand
TTTCCTTTTTTTTTTTTTTTTTTTTTTTCTTTTTCCTTTTAAAGTGTTGCAAGTATCCTTTGGACAGCTTCTCCCCCCTTCTGGCCCCCCAAGACGACCTCCTCCTGGGAAATCTTGTGCCTTCAGCAGGCCTTGGGGAGCTCCGGAGGCACCTCGCTCGCCGAGATGCGGTACTGCACCTTGGTGTTGGTGATGGCCCCGTGCTTCTGCCGGAGGTGGAGCCGCAGCTGGCTTTTGTGGCGGAAATGCAGGTTGCACTTCTCACACTGCGGGGCAAGAGGCACAGGTAGAGGGTGTGAAACGTGACAGCACGGGACACGTCCTTCCCTTCGGGGCAGGGGGCCCGCAACAAATGCCTGTCCCCCCACCAGTGATCCCAGGATGCTGCACCCATTATACAGGCGATGAGGGGAAGAGTGGGAACATGGTGGGAGAAGCAGCATGTGACGGCCCCCCATCCCAGGCTTTCAGCAGCATATATTGGTTTATGGGGTGAACAAAGGCCAAAGTCCCTTAGGAGAAGACCCTTGCTTTAATGGCCATAGAGCCAAGCTCCATATCTAGATGATCAAGCCAGCTACAGGGCTATTTTGGGAGCTGCTTTTGACCCCTGCCAAGCTGGATGGCTCCAGAGGGATGTTTGGATGATAATCACTGCTTTGATTCCCTCTCCAGCAGATGGTGAAAGCAAGGAAAGCCCCAGTAAAGAACTCTGAGCCCGCAGGGCTGCAAGCAAGGCCAGGCTGGGTGCTCACTGGGTGAAGGTATCACCAGGAAAGGGGAGCTCAGGCCAGGCAGTGTTCTCCTTTCCCTCAGCCGTGCACACTGCAGGCAGCTGTAATTTAAGCTACAGCTATTTGAAGAAGAGTGACCTTCTTCCAGATGGGGTGGAAGAAAAGAGCAGCTAAGATGTACCCAGTGTGGGCTGCATGTCAGTGTTTCCAACACAGCCACTCCTGACAAATATACCGTATCAGCATCAGCTAATGCACGAGAAGGAGATGGGACATGAGGAGCAGGGATGTGACCTTGGCCTGGGGCCTCATGAGGCTCGTGAAGGGCACTGAGGTGCTGCAATCAGCCCATGTGAATGCCCTCCTGTCTTCCCAGCCCCCCAGGTTTGGCAGCATCCTCCCCCAGTCCTCGCTGAGATTTAACCTCCCCCCCAAAAAAGCAGGGCCACTCACATGATACGGTTTCTCTCCTGTGTGGATTCGAAGGTGACTTTTGAGGGTCTGCAGGTGCCGGAAGCGTGTGCCGCAGATCTCGCAGGGGTATGGCTTCTCCCCGGTGTGGATGAGCACGTGAGCACGGAGGTGGGCCACCTGGAGAGAGCAGCTCCGGGTCAGGACAGCACCGGGGATCAAGGGCATCCCCGTGGGAACAGGGGTTCTGCCCAAACATCTTTTTTTAGTCTATTAGGTTCTAGCTGGGAGTCGGGGCCACATGTGTCTGAGGTCTGGTATCTCCACTCCTTAAGAGCAAACGGAGCAGAGTAGCGACAACCAGCAGTCAGGCTTCCTACTAAGCCAAACTGGCCCCCATGGACCCTAAGGTCCATATTTACCCCACAACACCATGGGAAGAGCTTCCCAAGGTAGTGAGCTGGGTCATTACCACCCTCCTCCCTGCCATGAAGCATCACCAGTCTCGGGCAGAAGATCCAGCCACATCCCACCTCCCCAAAACTGCAGATTCCAGAGGCCATGCGCACCTGGACAAATCTGGCCCCGCAAGTCTCACACTTGTAGGGTTTCTCTCCAGAGTGGATGCGTGTGTGGGTTTTCAGGTTGGCTGGTCGGTTGAATTGTGCCCCACAGATGTTGCAGCGGTACGGCTTCTCTCCTGCAGAGCCCAAAAAAAACAGTGAGGGCTTAAGTATAGGTATGCTCAGCACCCAGGCTCCATAGTGCTCCCCAGAGCTAAGTCCCTTCAGGTGCTGGACTCCATGGCATGAAGCATGAGCCCTGACTCCTGTCCCTTTTGGAGATGGCTGTGGACAAGCAGCATTGGTTAGGACAGCTTGGGGTGTCTCCAGAGCAGGGTGAGCTCAGGAGAGCTTTCTTTTTTGGACTGGGAGCTGTAGCCTTCAGGGCAAGACAAAGTCAGGCAGCTCCGCCAGCAAGGATTAACAGCATCATTGCTCCTGGCCCTGGGATAGTGGCTGGCACCTACATCTCCCTACAGCTGTCAGTAAGCACCCTTGAACCCTGCCCTGGCACTTGTGCTGTCTCATCCACCTGTGCAGCCCTCCTGGAGCTCAGCTGAGACTGTAGGAATTTAGGTCTAATTTAGTGTGGCAGTACTGAGTCGTCAGCCCAGATTTCCCTTTCCCAGCTAGTGAACTGGCCGTTGACAAGTTAAGCATTAATAAAAGCATAAAATAAAATAAACCTTGGGTTTGTGTCAGCAAATGACTAAACCCTTAATATCCCTTCCTTTCTCAGCTTACATTGTGCTGATTCACAGAGTCCATCCATTCACAGATTTTTCCCATCAGCAGAGTTTATGCCAAGCTAGATATGACCCGGATTTCTAGGATGTAAAAATAAATCTGAGACTTCTCCCTAAATGTTCTTTTGACTATTTTTAATTTTTTTTTTTTTTTTTTGCTTAAGTTTACCACAAAGTTACCTGGAAGTCACACATCTGCTCCCAGTCATTCATTTTGTGAGACACCTTTAGAAACAGTGGTGCCCAGGGCCTTACAGCAGAGAAGCCTGAGCTCCATCCTTACTGCCGGGAAGTATCTCCCCCATTCCCAGGTCTGGCACTCTGTCCAAGGGTTCCCTGGCAGTGCTAAGAAAAGCACCTTGCTCTTCCCATCGGGGACAGCTTGTGACACAGAGCAGAGGATGCTGCACCTGGGACAAACCCAGCCATAAATGCCTACACACCAACCAACATGCAGCCTCCCCAGTAAGCTGCCCCCACGGCAAACACTGTACCTGTGTGGACGGTTTTGTGGCTGGCGAGGTTCCCCTTGTAGCGAAAGGAGGCCTGGCAGCGGTCACACTTGTAGGGCTTGTCACTGTGGACTTGCAGAGAGTGTCTCTTGAGAGAGGCCTCCTCGGAGAACCGGCAGTCACACTCGTTGCAGAAGAAGGCTCCATTCTCTGAGGGCAGAGAGGAGAGCAATGAGATGGGCAATGCATGGGCCACCTCTCTGATGGACCACGGGATGGATTTAGGGTGGAGGGGAGGGGCAGCCTGGGCAAGTGTTGGAACAAGCAGACAAATGCAGATGTTCACAGTCAGTGGTGCTTGCACTGTGCTATCACCTCCCGACCTTCTCGTGCACACAGCAACAAGGTGTATGGTTTGAATGAGCAAAGTCATCATGAGCTGTCTCTCTCCTTTAGTGCCACACAAGCTGCTGCCAGGAAGCCAGCATGTCACCTGGACATCTTTCAGACAGGTCCATGAAAGCACCAAAGTTATTAGGCATCCTCCAAAGGATGCTCAGCTCTGGAGCAACTCCAGCACCTTTAGAGATCTTACACCTCTACATGTAGAGAGGTCTGCCTTGAGCATGGGAAGACAATCATCACCCAAATCACAAGGTAGGTTCCCTCAGTAGGAGGGTGCCCAACTCTTAAATACTGTGTGTAGCTTTGAGTGTCACCACAGAGGGGTTCCCTCCGTGGATCTTGGCCCACACTACAGGTGGCAATCCTGCATTCCCCCTCACTGAGCTATAGGCAGATGAGTTGACAGATACCTGTTTCTGGGCTTGTGGGGTTTTGCAACAAGATTGCAACCCTCATTATCTGCATTTCCCCAGATGTGTGCACTGGGCTCCCCGATAATAAAGATACCATGACAGATGCATGAGACATGCCATCTTGCCCAATCCCCATTAGGGTCATTACATCTGTAAAGCTTGTTCTCCTGTGGTTCTGGTGGGGTGGGGTGCACTTGTTTCCTGTCCTTAGCTGCGAGGTTTGCAGCAGGTGACTAACTCCCTGCACGAGGCATCTGGATGGTGCTGGGGAAAGGGAGGAAGGAAGTAATTCTAATGTGTCCCCCACTTGCATGCACACAGCTGGTCAGACAGTTAAGAGGGGACTTTAAAGCACTGTGGGATCCACCAGCATAGGAATAGGGGGCCAGCCTGTTTGGTCACAGAGCATTGGGTGATGGGCCTCTGGACTGCACAGCCCTCCTGACTGCTGGTTGAAGAAGATGACCAGGGATCCAAGACTCACCGCAGCTGGAGTCAGAGTATTCAGACTGGGTTTCCCCCATCTCTTCTCCAAAGTTTGAGCCAGGGGTATGAAGGCACATCTCACTATGTTGTGGGGACTGGCAGCCACAGGAGCTGCACTTCGATGAATGCATGTACAGTGGGGACTGCCCTTCGCTGCTCCGAGGGGACCCATCCCGGGACCTGTGGAAAGACAGCAACATGAGAAGGCTCTTGCTGTGCTTGAGCTTCAGGACCCTTATTTGCAACCCTCCAGACACAAGGGACAGACGTTTCATAGAGACGCCTCTGTGGCAAAATGCACAGCATAGTCCTGATCAACAACAGGTCCTTGAGCCTCAATCCTTCAGGTGTCCATCACCAAATGACCTCAAAGCTCTCTAGGAGCATTCAGGTCCAGGTGATTTTGTTCCTTGATACTTTGGCCACTCCAATGCTTACAGTCAGCCAAAAGCTCAAGGCACAGGGAGTCTAATGGAAACAGGGTGGGCAAATCCAGGCTCCAAAGAAATCATGCAGAGCTGCCAGAGCCAGGGATTCACAACCCAGTGTTCCCATATCCAGTGCCAGTCCCCACTACAGTGGGGACAGTAGTGGGTACCTAGCCAATGTCACTAGCAGCACTCCACCAAATGCAGAGGCTTCCATCTACTCAGGACTGGATTTCCCATACCAATGCTACAGATATTTCACAACTCCCAAACCCTCTTCAACAACTCAAGAATACCTGTTTCTCAGGGGAGAGGGGTGCGGGGGGTAAAAATATTCTCACCTGTTAACAATATTGTTGAGTCTGCTTGCTTGAGGGATAGTAGAGTCTTCTCCATTCACGCTTATCTTGGTGGGAGATTGCACATTGAGATGTTCCGGCTCCATGGACTGCTGGCAAGTGGACATGGGCACATAGGTGCGGGGAGAGAGGGTCCCCATGTCGTTCTGGTCAGCACTGTCTTGCTTGGTGTTCTGATTGAGAGAGTTGAGGACAATGAACTTGTACTTCTTCCAGTTGCAGGCTTTGGGGTCTGTGGGGCTCTTGGTGAAGAGGGAGCTGGAGTTCTGACCAATGCGGGCGTTCTTGCTGCTGCTGGACTCGGTTGGTGAGTTGGGCTGACAGTCTGACTTCTGTGGGCTCTGGGGGCTGATGAGTCCCTTGCGGTCCAGGGGGGTGTTGGTGGGCTCAAAGTGCTGGCTGATCTCATCCTCTGAAGAGGTCCGCTCCTCCTCTTTGGCCACTTTGTCACAAGGGAAATAGGGATTGTTCCGGACTGAAGGGATGACAGGTTTGGGGCCAGAGGCTACGCTGTAGTGCATGTCACTCCTGGCTTCTTCAGCAGCACCTTCTTTTGGAGCATAGATGGTAGCATGGCACATGTTGGCAGAGATGTCGGTGATGGTTCTTACGTACTCGGTGGGGATTGTCCTGGAGCTGTCACATGGCAGGATCCTCTCCTTGGGGAAGGCACCTGCCCTTGAGAGTTCAGAAAGAGGCATCCTCATCTCCCGCAATTCATCATCCACAAGGAAGCTATTTAGAGGGAGAGGGCTGTATCCATGGTAGGAAATGGGGGATCCAGACAAACTGTTGATCAAGCCAGGTGCAAAGGCCCTCCCATTGCAGAGGGACCCATTTTGGAGAGGCATGCCGTTCTCTGAGACATCTCTGCTCCGATAAGCCATCACCTCTGGGTGGCCCAGCATCCGTCCAGCCAAAAACTCTTCCCTTGGGGTCTTCATAGCTGACACCATCTCTGCTTCACTGGAACCAGGGAAAAAAGGAGGGGGACACAGTCACTTTCGGCCCGTAAGAGCACACTTGCAGATATTTTGTTAGTTCTTCCTCTGCCCACCCAAACACCCCCGAAGTTCACCCATGGCACCCCTCCAAAGTTCACCCATGGCACTCACCTCGACTTCACAAACCTTCGGCAGGTATCAACCACATGTTCCATCTGCAGGTAGAGTGCCGTGGCCATCACTGCCATGATATTGTTCTCCCTCAAGTTCAGGCGGGATGTATACATGAAGTCCAAGAGGATGCAAAACCCCTCAGGGTTAATTTCAGGGTCCAGGTTGATGACATTCAAGTTGCACTTGAGCTGGTCAGTGAAGATGCTGTAGAAGAGGCCACTGCAGAGAGGAGACAGTAGAGAATACAGGTGTTATGACAATTCAGTGGAAGAAAGAATTTGTCTGAAATCTCTGAGCACAGAGGGGTTCATGAATGGGAAGGGAGGAGGAGGCAATTACAGAATTCCCTGAGCTTCCCCCTTATTATCAAGCTTGGTTTCTCAGCTTAGTAAGCGTCTTCTGCACTGCACTTTTCCCAACTGGAACAGCCTGCTTTTAGATCTCACCTGCTCAACAACTCCCCACTGCCTCCATTTAGAAATTCCCCTTTTCTTTTTTCTTCTTCATTGTTGTTCTTACCACCACCCCCTTCCCACTGTGACTCATTTCTTTCAGGAGCCTCTTGGGGCAGCCATGCTCTTGCTTAAACCAGAAAAATAAAAAAAAAAGGGAAATGTTGGCAAAACATTTTTCAGATGTTTCAATAGTCAAAGCTTGGCTTTTTCAAATCTTTATACCTTGTCAGCAAGAGACCCTGGAAGGCATCTGCCATAATTCAACTGGGAAATGGTTGGATATTAACTAGTGTTCAATAGGAAGCAATTCCAGCAATCCTAGGAGCTGCAAAAGGGATTTCAGACTCCAGCAGCCTTTGAAAAAAAATCAACAAAGGTGGGAGCAGGCAGCAGTCTGGGAGCCAGGGAGTAATAGCTCTAAAAATAGCAGTGGCAGGGGACACCTCAGTCACAGAGGACTCTCTCACCCCAGTGAGCATTCAGCCCTCCCCGTCCTCCCCTCTCAGGGATGTGTCTCACATCTGCTGCACTCCTGTTTGTCTCCATGGGCTGTCTGTGGGCAGATGTGGGTACAGAAGGAGAGAGGTGAGGACAGTTGCTGGAGGGAAAAGGTCTAATCCTATTACAGGTACAAATTTCTGGCCATCCCCTTTCAATTCTGCTTCTCTGCCTCTGCTTCCCTGTCTGTGAACCCCCTGAGCCCCCTCAGGACTGCAGCAGCGCTGCCGACAGCCAAAGGCTGAGGGAGCAAGGGAAGAGGCAGGGAAGGACCCTGCTCTCACCTGCAGGCCATCAGGACTGTTTTGTGGGCTCTGAACTGCTCCCGGTTCACAATGATGACAACATCAGTCAGGATATCCCGGCTTCTAAGGCGGTTGAGATTGAGAAGGACATCGCTCGCGTGGCGGGTGAACTGGATGCAGCTGTCTGCCGGCGAGGCCATCTTGAGTCTGCTCGGAACAAAAGCAGGAGGAAGATGAGAATGGAGGAACAGCCAGGCAAGTACTTTAAACCCAGTGAAAAGACAGCTGCTGCTCTGGGACAGGCTCAGATGGCCAACCGCCCCTTGTAGGGGCAGCACCAGCTCCTTGGTCCCAAAGCAATCAGCCCTGCACCACACCACACTCCAGCCAGTTTTCCTAGTGAGGACCCTTGGCTGACAGCAAGACCTGGCCTGTCTCATCCCACCCTGCAAGTTGGTGAGCGATGGTGGCCAGACCGTTTTGAGGATTAGATCACTGTCTCCTCTTTCTCCCTGCCTCGCCCATGGTGGCCACACCCTAGCCCACTCCTCCCATTCAGGTTCATCTCCACGAAGGACCCAACACAGCTCCTATCCATCAGATCTTCCTCAGGAGCCATCCCCCTCACCTGTCTGATGTCTGGCTGTAAATTCAGCCACAGAATTCAAAACAAGCCTTAAGGTCCCAACTGAAGCTGAATGATTTCAACATTTGGAAAAAATCCAGCCCATAGTGGAGCAACAGCCCTCACCCACAGGAAACTACCTTCCTACTCTCAAGTGGTGGCCACTCTGGAGAAGACCTGTCCACAGTTTCCCAATGAACTGATGAGGAGTAGAACTCATCTAACCTGCTGGGCTGCTACCCACACCATAGGCCAGTCTCTCCCAGCGAGCAAGGCTTGGGTTAGTCGAGGAACATGAAGCCTTCTCCAAACACAACCCCTGTTGTCCCATCTCAGAGGTGTCCTCCCAACTACAGGCCAAGATGGCCCATATCTCCCTGCCTGAAATCTGGGCTGAAACGTGCACTTTCAGCATGAAATTCCTCCATGATCAACCCCCTCCCATAATCCTGACTCCTCCTCCCTCCCCAGCACCATATGAATGTACAGTATTTTCTACAGAGCAGCTGCTCTCCTGAAAACAAATTCCAGCTGGGTCTAATGAAACATTTCATTCCACATGGTTAAAGGGAAGGGGGAGGGAGATTAGGAGGGAAAGCACAAAATTTAAATTTACATACCCAATGCCTCAATTCACAGTTCAAAAGTTTCTTTCAAACCTACGAACAAAGCACAAGAAAACAAACGCTGCATTAGCTGGTAATTATGAATTGGCCATGGCAGGACACAAAACGGCTGTTTTGCTTGAGTATCAGTTGGATAAAAGCTAGAGATAACCTTACTGGAGAGTAGAAGGTTTGTTAACATTTGTTTCTTCCGGTACAGTATGTTCTTATCACAACCACAGGCTTTGAGAATCCAATCATAGCTTCTTCCACACCCTCTAGGCCAAACCATGGGCGTATGCCAAGGAGATTTTCATTTCCATGACTCAGGAACTTAAAGCCAGGTGGGGAAGGGAAGTCAAGCGAGAATTTTCTCACCACTTCTTTCAGAGATAACTCTTCCCGTGCCAAGACTGAATTCCTGTCCGGTGCCACATTCAAGACCCATGCCATATTCCCAGCACCTTGTTAACAGGTATGACATACACACAAACATCTGCTGCCACTCTGCTCAGAAGCCTGGAAAGAGCCTGAATATAGTCCTCCAAAACACCTTCTGCCCTTGTCAAAATACCCACATGCCCCAGCTGGTACAAATGCCCTAAGACGGGACTGCTGAACAGATCTGGGAGGATATAGGTATCAGGTACCAAAGTGACTTGGCCAGGACTGCATAGGAAGCCAGTGGTGGAGACAGATGAGGACCCAGAACAAATGTCTTCCTGTTGCTGCTGCAAAAGCCTTCCCCAAAAACCACAAGCTGTGTCTCCAGCCACTTGCTTCACAGGCAATGTAGCTGGGGCAGAACAGTAAGGAAACCCAGGAGTTAACTGCCTTCCAGAACTCATGCTATTCCTCCCAAATTTACTTAAAACCAAAGACAACTGATCTGCCACGAATGCACAAAAAAAGGTCCTCAGGCAGTTACCCCAGCAGGTAGAAGCTAAATAAATAAGTGCACAAACTCCAAGATCTTCATCACACTACTTCGAGGACCAACCCCCAGACGCTGGATGGAGACTCTAAGACTACCAGCACTTGCAGAAAGCCCATCCACCCCTGTGAGGACAAGTGTCATCTTCCCTCTCCCTTGTGGAAGATGTGCAGATCTGGAGCTCAAGCTCCCCTAACACCCCCAGAGACACCAGGATCAAGAGGTGAGATTTAAGGCAAGGTATCACACACAAACCCCAGTGGGGTGTCTTACAGCCTCATTCCAGCCATCAAATGCAAATCTTCAGAGCCACCATGAGCCTGGCCGGCTTAAAACTTTACGCACATACAAAAAGTGACTCATTTCCCAAATACTGCAGACTCTGACCTTTCTGTGCAAGCTCACTGCCAGCCACTCACTATCATCAGTTGCAAGCCAAGGGACTCACGCCGTTCTGCAAGGAGCCCAGCACACATCCGTGTGTCCACACGAGCAGATGTATGCATTTGGGGCAGCCGGGTGGCATTCCAACCTTGGCTACAGTGGCAGCTGTAATCTCCCAGGCTCCAGGGAGCCACCTCAGTGTCACAGACATGAGGAGGTGACCCATCTACTGTAAACCAACAGAGTTACAAACTGCGAGATGAACTCTGCACCTGCGAGTTGCTGAGAAGCTGCTGCTGTTGCCAAATTCCCTTACACACAGTGAGGTCGCAGCACAGCCTGGGGAGACACCCAGATTCTCCCCCAGAGCTGGAATCCCAGCACAGCTGCCCCCCCCCCC
>VXAY01002771.1:372024-525528 GCA_013399855.1 Oxyruncus cristatus | reverse complement strand
AAGAGGGAGGGGGGGGGGGGGGGGGGGGGGAAATAAATTAGGAAGAAAGCCCTTCTGCTAATATGACTCGTCATTAAAAATAGCCCGGTGGCAACACAGGGATGGTACTCCCGAGACACTTGCGGTGGTACAGATATGCTGGAGAGACGGCTTTCCTGTACTTAAAACGCACTCTGTAATTCCCAGGGAGTGAGCGCAGCTGGAGCTGAGCGACTTGTGCGACTCGGATCCCGGCCCCGGGCAGGGAGGGGGCTCCCGGGTCTGCGAGTGGCCAAGGGAGGGACAAACCCAAGGGTACCAACTCTGCTCCGGGATTTTGATTTTCGTTTTCCCCCAGCCATGAGATTCAAAGGAAGGGGGTTGTTGGGGGAGGCAGATCTGTGCTGTTTGCCATTTCTCTGCAGCGTGTGACGCTTTCGCTTTAGCCGGAGCCCAGCGAGCCCAGCGCCCGCGGGACGCTCGGGAGCAGCGAGAGCGCTGCCGCTTGGGGGATTTTTGCTGGAGACCCGAGGTCGAGCACGGCTTCCGTTCAAGTAGCACTTTCACGGGGGAGATTTCTCACTCTGCCTGGTCACAGCCAAGCCGGGCTTGCATCAGAGTTTCCATTCTAACTCCCCTCGTTAAGGGGACATAGAGAGCAACCAGCAGCATCCCCTTCGGGCTGGCGACTGGGCGGCCTGGGCACCTTTGCTGGGGTTTTGGCCTTTCTCTTCTGGTTTCATACCTTCTCCTACTCCCTCTCTGTCACTCAGGGCCTGGCTGCAGCTACGCAGGGGCTCCTGCCACCTGCCTCCACTTCCCATTGCTTCCTGTTGTATCCAAAAGCAGCAGTGGTTCCTGTCGTGTCTCACTGGGGACTTCAGGGTGCTGGGGATGGGGTTGTTTCCCTTGGACCCCACTCAGTCCCTCAGCCAGAGGGATTATTGCCGAGTGAGGCCTTGTCATCCTCCTCCCTTGCCTGTCCCATCTGAGTCCAGCTCTGGGGACCTGCATGGCAGCTGGTGGCAGTGGTGGTGGCTGCTAGAGCGGCAATGTCCTGGCGACAGCCTCCCTTGCCTCCACTAGCTGACAGCAAACGGCTTCACCCTGGGGGCCTCATGGTGGGGAGGGTCACTAGAGGAGTGTGGGAAGCCACCAGCAGCCCTTGTGTTGGCTGTGAGATGTTCCTCATCGTCCTGGGGCTCGAGGTGGCTCCTGCACACCCATGAAGTGCCTGTGTAGCACGTGGAGGAGCAGCAGCTCGAACCTGCCTTTGGGGTGCTGTGGCAACCCCACTGAGGGGGGGCCAGCCCCACACACTCCCCTCTCAAAAACACCCTCCACACTGCAGAGAGCTCCTCACCCAGGCAAGGGTTTGAACCCTTGTGTGCCACCCTGCAAAGCGGTGGCAATCCTGGAACAGGGGCAGTGCTGCTGGGAAATGGTCCCCTTGGAGTTGTCAGGGGTAGTTCTGGTCACGCTGGAGCAGCTCCAAGGATCAGGAGCGGGGGCAGGAGCAGTGCTGGGCATTGCCACAGGTGCCTCGCACCCCCCCGCGGGCTGTCCCTCTCCAGCCTCTCCATGTACCCCCCTGGCAAAGCTCCTGGGATGAAAAGCAACCCCTCTGCCTTCGTGCTGGCGTGCGGGGCATGAAGTGGTGTGAAATTATTCAGCCGCCCCTGAGAGCTGCAATTAGATGTTGAAGGCCCTCAGAGCTGGAGGTGCTGCTTGGCAGCAAGGGGAGCTCCTGGGTTTGGGTTGTTCTCCCCATCCCCCAGGGGACACAGAATAGGATTTTAAGGTATATTGAGGCCAGTGTGTATTTTTCCCACGTGCACTGCACCCCTGGAAAGAAGAACTTCGTCTTTTACAAAATGCTGCTTAAATAAACAGTACCCCACTGTAATTTTTTCTTTTGAAATTAACTCCTTCAGGCCATGAGGCTTCCCCATTCCCACACAACTGCCAGGACTTTTAAAGAAAAAAAAAGACGTCTGGGAGAGAAATGTTTAGCCTGACAGAAGAGAGCCTGTGAACCTCTCCCCTTCTCCGTGGCCCTCGAGGATGGGTTTTGGGAACAGCCTGCCCACTTCGGAGCTGGGTGCCGCCGCATGAATGTTACTTAAAAGGAGTTTTGTGCATATTAATGCATGCGCAGCGAGGCCAGGCTGCACACTGTGCGGGGACAGCCGATCCCCTGCCTGAATTCAACTATCTTGTTTTCTAATCTAACCTACTTTTTTTTCTTTTGCCTTTTTTTTTTTTTGTCAAAGGCCGGTGCTTTGCAGGAACCTGTTCTCGGTGCAATCTCAGAGTTTTTTGTGGGTGTCTGATTTCTGTAACACATTTTGGTTTCCAGTATGAATGTAATGTACAGAGAACATCATGACACTGCTCTAGGTGAATGTGATCTTATCTACCTGACATTTAGGTTTTTTTAAACCGTCCAATTCATCTGATTTGCATAAAAATCACATGATTTTACTTTTTTTCCTCCATTTTTTTCATGCATCATCATAACAAACTACTCAGGTTTATCAGGCTGCTTTCTGCCTATCAGCATGAACACAGCCTGTGCCTCTCCCCTTCAGTTCTTCCCGATGGAGGTTGGGGATATTAAAGGTGGCACTTGGAGGGGACCTGTGATCTCAGAGAGCCACTGAACTCCTTAATAAGCAAATGTGTACAGTTTATCTTCCAAGAAAACAAAGCAGCTGAGCATGCATGCCATCAGGTTCTTGTTAATTTAAATAGATGAGACTTCTTTCTATCGATAAGGAAACTCCCTTGGAACAACCCCCTGGATCCCAGCAGGCTCCCCCTGCCACAGCCGTCCTCATTACAAAACAAGGCCGCAATTAAAATAAACTCCAAGAGCTAAACAAACTGCTGCCTCTAGCTGGTCATGTGTTAGCTTTAGCCTTTAACGTGGAACAAAATATTTTCCTGGGTATCGGAAGAGGCATGGGCTCCGACTGGGAGAAGAGGGAGCAGCAGCCGGCTATATGGGAATGGCAGGGAGTGGGGTGCTGTGATGCTCATCGGGGCTCCTTACTCTTGCTTTCTTTTCTTTGTTTTTCTTGTTTTAATTTGAGTGTTTGTGATCTGACTCGGTCTTTATTGC
The DNA here is from genome assembly GCA_013399855.1 of Oxyruncus cristatus. Taxonomy (NCBI): domain Eukaryota; kingdom Metazoa; phylum Chordata; class Aves; order Passeriformes; family Cotingidae; genus Oxyruncus; species Oxyruncus cristatus. The sequence goes on along the minus strand of VXAY01002771.1, from coordinate 522,425 downwards.
AAGGGAAAAGGCTGGAAGTGGAAAAACTTGAATGTCATGGTAAAGCCTGGCTGTCCCAGCACGCCCTGGGCACACCTGACCGTACCTCACCCCTACCCAACCTGCCACCCACTCAGCCCACCACCTACTTGCCCATCCGCAAGCCCCCAGCCCAATTTGTGTTACATCCATCACGCCTTGTGCAGAGGCTTTAGGTGTCTGTAGATACCACTCAGCATCTGGAGCTGGACTGGTACTGGGAGGGGGAGCTCTGGGTGACCCGGAGGACAGGACCAGAGGGATGGAGAGATGGCTGGAGGGAGGGAGAGCCAAAGGCTGCAGCGGGGTGTGCGACCGGCCCGCAGTGCCTCCGTGCCACGACGCGGCTCCTTGCACCGCCTGAGAGCGCATTGTCACCTCTGTGCCATGTGCAGACACCCCATTTGGGGCAATAAATCGCACTCAGACCAACACCCTGCAAGAAGAACTGCTCTGATGATGGGGGAGTGTGCATCCATGCCGTGTGCAGATCAACCCCCAGGATAATATTCCTGCAAAATTGCCCAAATAACTGGCATATCTGCTTGGCGCTTGCTGCCAGGAGACAGTGCAGACTTGCCTGTCAAAAATGACTTTCCTCCCACATAGGAGCAAGATATCTGCCTGTCTGCCTGCCTGATCTCCCCAACACTGGCTGTGCGTAAACATCAGTTACCAGGAGGGTGGGTCAGGATCGTCCCCATCCCACTGAGCACCGACAGCCTTGTGTCGGTTCTACCCCATCTTTGATTTGAAAGGGAAACTTCATCCAGAAGTTTTCCAGCTGCAGATAATTACCTCCCCCCCCTCCCTGGTCCCAATCAATTTTTAACCAGTTATGGACCAAAACCTGTCCGTGCCTCGGAGGAGCTGTTCTGGGTGGGAAGCCTCCTGGCAGGGCACATGAACTTTCACCCGGTCAGCATCCACAGCCCACTCCCTTACTTGTCCCCAAATCTTGTCATCCTTGGCACCCTCCAAGCTATGAAGCATGTGACCTGTGGAAGCTGAAAATCTCTGGCCCGTGTCTGAGCAGCACCATTGACCTCCTTCTTTTTCAACAGATCTGTCAGCTCTCAGCTGTCAAGATTAAAAAAACCCTCAATAACCCATATAGATACTTTTCTGATAAGGAGTTCTGCTGAGGTAGTTCAAACGTAACGTGAAAGTTGCTTTGTTGGGGAAAAAAAAAAAAAAAGAATAAAAGGCAGTGCTTGCTTTGGTTGGTTTATAGTGTTCTTTATTACTCTTATGTCTCAGAGAATCTTGCAGATCCTTGATATTAAAAAGCAGCAGAGAGCCTAAGAAGAAGGATGATGCCTCAAACTTTTACGGGCACGAGCACATTATAATTAAAAGAGGGATTTGCATTGATCCTGATCATTTTCGAACAGGCCTCTAAAGTTCAGACCAAACTAGCCTGGGTTTTTTTTTTTGTTGTTGTTTTTTAATAACTCCCCGGACGTCTCAGCCAGTAGAGTGCTATGTGAATTTCAGTTTCTCTCTTCAAATAAAACATCAACGTAATTTTTACATTCTTTGAAATGATCTGTGCAATTTTGTTCACGGAAACTCTTTGATTTAGACTTAAAGGATTTAGTGACTGGATAGGAGGGTATCTGGAAGTAATGGTGAAAATGGTAATTATTTGTTTTACTGCCTTCTGAAATTCTTTTATTTCTCTGTACTATCTCTAAAAGCATGTCTGGCAATAACAAGCTGTCTCTGAAAAGAATTCAATTAAATGTATTGCCAACAGAATATTTTATAATTTTTTATACCAGTAGTTAGAGTGTTAAATAATATATTAGTAGATTTATAGACTACATTTAGGTACAACTATGAATAGCTACAGTAAAAACTCAGAATATTCATGTGAAAAGAGAGGAGGGGAAGTTTGTATTCTGAGTTTTAAGATTTTTTCCTCCTCATCCTTCTTATTTGAGTTTCAGTTTTAGGACTTAAAAAGAATTGCATTTTCATATCTTTTTTCTGTTATTCTCGAACGACAAGAATAAGTTATCTATTTTTTGAGACAAAAAATCCCATGAGATTTCTCCTTGTTTTAAATAATTAAATATTAAAGGAGTAAGAAAGAAGCAGGGAGATCCTACGATATGGACATGAATCAAATGGGATATTTATTTGCATAGGTACATGGCAAATAGGAAAAGATCGATCCCGAAGCTGTATGAAATTGCCAGTTAGTCCATTACAGTGTTACAAATAGATTATTACCCATAAGAACGTAACTCTTAATGTCCTAAAAATAATTTAATGCTAGGATTATTTTTATTTAATCTGGTAAATGACAAATATGTTTTTGATTCCTATAAAGCAGAAATGAAAGGTCTCCCAGGAGCTGGGAACTAAACCCAACTGCTCCCCCCCACCCCTCTTATTTTTTTACTGACATTTCTTTCCTTTTTTTTTTTTTTCTTCTTTTCTTCTTTCCTTTATCCTTTCCAAAATCTCATCGGCTCTTCTGAATTTTGCAATTCATTTCTCCTTCCTTCTCCCTCAAGAAAAACGCTTTTCATCAGAAAACATGATACTTTTTTCCTTCCGAGACTCCCTGCAAATTGACTCTCTCCCTCCAGACAAGTTTCTAGGATCAACAAGTTAACCTTCAGAAAGATTACAAAGGTACAAGTGGGCTGCTTAAGAGGTGAATCATTAAACATAAGGTGAAGTATACGACTGCAGAAGGTTTCAATTAAAGTGACAGTCGAGGCAGCCTTTGCCTGCCCGGGAAGGTTTGCTTTTATCGTCAGAGTCGTGCTGGGAGCTGCGTCTATCCCAGGCAGGGAGGGTTGGTTCCCACCGGCTTCATTCTGCATTCCCAGGGCTGCTGCTGCTACAGTCCTCACTCCTGCAAACACCTCCACCGGTTTCAGCATGATAAATTCAACCGTGACAGCATTAAATTTGGGAAAGGAGCCAGATCTCCTTTATGTCCCATCCAGGCTGATATCAAGGAGCCCGCCTTGGACCTGCCTTCACCCAGTTCTCCTCATTACCCTGGCCTGAGCAAGAGCAGGATCAGGCCCACAACCTTCCCCTTTACTTCCCCAAATCCTGCTCACTCTGACATTTTTTTTATTTATTTATTTTTTTTTTAAAGGTGGCTTTCTTTAATATTACAGCATATTTAATAAGCCTCAGGGTGGAGGGAGAAATGTCAGATCATTGCTGAGTGGTGGAAATCCCGTCTCAGTGCTGCCTTGTCCCCACATCCCCACGTCTGCTTGTTATGGGGCACCTCTAGCCCTCTTGCCAAATTTCCCATGGGTGCCCAGGGACTGTCTGCTCTGACACAGAGTCTGTATCAATGCACAAAGGATAATGCATGGACGACGACCAGTCCACAGGCAACTGCCCCGCACAGAGGTCCCGCATGCTTGGAAGGAGCACGTGCGATCTTGGGCTTTTTTTTCCTGGCTTTGTGGAGTACAGGCAGTACTGTGGTGAGGTAGGAGGTAAAAAGGGGTCAGGCTAGATATTCTCCTGTCGTGGAGCAATGTTGGGACATTTTCTGGCACTTCTCTGATTTAAATTTTAAGTATTTCTGGGTTTTATATTTTGCCCTGGCACGTTCCTGTGTGCCAGTCCCGAGTCCTCCACAGGGATGCTCCAGCGATTGGGTTAATTCCCTCCTGCTAATTCCTTACATAATCATGTGGGCTCAGATCCTCAAAAGTATTTGTGCGCCTGCCTCCCTTGGAAATCAGAGAGTTTAATTGTCTGCTAAAATTATTGTGTTTTGTTTTGAAAGCAGAGCAGGAAATAACAAACTTGGGGTTTATGAAATTTGTTTTCTTCTCTGTGGTCATAGAGCATTTTATCTACCTTTGCAAATAAATTTCCAGTTACATAGTGTAGTGCCCAGATTACAGATGGATTTTTAGAGAGTGACCAGTGGAAACCTGGGTGCCGGCATAGGTTAGGGAATCTGGGTCTTCTCCTCTTGATGCTTCTGGCCCCCTTTGGTAAAATTCGTGTAGGACAATGTCACAGTCTCAAAAAGATGCTGGAGGGAAGAATCCATTAAAGCCTGTGAGATGCTGAGATAGGAGGATAATAGAGATCACGTCAGTGAGAGATGCCATCTATTACAGATAACGATTGCACAGCTGACTGCATCTCCCCCTCTGGAAATGGCTCCTTTCTTAGTTTCATTTTTGGCTATACAACCCAAAAGAATTCTTCTCACTCCTTGGCATTTGTCCCCTTCAGATATTTCATGCAATACGGAAGAAGGAGGAATCAAAATACCATGACATTGAAGTTAATTGCCGATTCTGCTCACGTCGGTTGAAATCAGTCACTAAAACCTCAGCCTGCAGGACCCCGTGCTCTATATTTTTCTTGTCTAGGTAATCACGATGGCAGCAGGGGGAGGTAAGTAGAAGGAAAAAGGACTGATTTTATTAGGTGTTAGAAGAGCTTATTAGAAAACAGGGGGGGAAAAAAGCAATAAAATTATGAAGACGGGGAATTAAAACAAGTGATGAAATCCAGTCCCTGCTGACTGCAAGGGGACACTTCTCACACACCCTTTCTTGGATTGGAAGATGCCCAGGCATTGATAAACATTTTACGAGAATTCGACTCCACGGCAGCAAGCGGCGGCGAATACCAGGAGAAAATATACTCGTGTGCCAGGATCAGCGAAGCAGCTTCAGAGGCAGCATTTAACCTGCTGCCTCGCAGCCTCTGGGCCCTGTTTGGGTCTGTTGTCAGCCAGCAATTTGGATCTGCAGTATACCTGGGTTATATTTAGGCCAATTAAATTAATTGCTGGAACAGACAACCCTTTTCAGACCCAAGGCACTTTTTTGCCCCCCTTCTCAATACTGTAGGGCTGATGTAGTGATTTTGGAGCTTTGGTTTGGCAATCAGAGCATGTGTGTATTTTACATAAGAAACAGCAGCAGGGATGGATGCTGCTAGACAAATATTTGGTTAATTTTTTGTAATTATTAATAATAACAATACTCTGCTCTCTCAAGCACCTTTCATCTCCAAGCGTTTTTGAAACACTGGTACAGCCAAGCAATGCAGCTCTGCTCTAGGGGCTGTAATTAGCTTTAGCTCCATGTTGTAGATGTGGAAAGTGAGGTGGATGGAGGTGGGAGGACTGGAGGTGCAGCAGAATTGGGGAGCAGTGCCCTGAGCAGCAGCCAGCAAGGGCTACCAGAAGCAAAGCTCTAGCTCAGTCTGCCACAACCTCTTGGTTGATCTGTCCTGCAAGACAAACTCATCACATCATGCTGTGCTGATATTTGGGCCGGCTTCTGAGCCAGGAGCCTGAACTTTTCCTCCTAGGAGATTCAAATACGCCCCGTCCAGGAGATACCCCTTGGCCACCAGCCCGTGTCATCTCCCCTCATTGTCAGAGATGGCTTCATGTGGTTCCCCTTCCCAGCCCTCCTGGTGACTGGGGTCCACATGCCCATGAGATGAGAAGGGTTCCTCAGTGACAAAGAACAGGAGGGACCTGCTAGGCCTTGGAGCCTGTTCCCCACAGCCCTGGGCTACCACATCCTCTTTGGCCAGGTTGGCTTTTTGCCTCTGTCTGCCAGTTGCAGGACCTCTTTCCCCACCAACTGGAGGGTCCTTCATCCAGTTTCCACCCTATGTGTGTTCGCAGACCATTGGTCCTCCACTATGCTTAGGTCAGCTCTGTAACAGCTCTGCCCTCCAGCTGCAGTATGCTCTAGGTCTCTTGGACACCTGTGTCCAGGCTGTGTTTGTCTTGCTTTGAAACTGGTAGCAAACTCAAGAATTTGGGATTATACTTTAGGAAATTCAGCCTCTCATTCCAAAACGATTTAATAGATCTCTGCCCACTTCTGACTGGCTGATCCTTGCCCCTATTTTTGCCCCTGGAGCAGAGGTAGCAGAATGCACCATGTGTCCCAGCAAACTGCCCACCAGCCTGGCACCAACCACGCCTTTATCATTAGCCCCTTCTGGAGTTCCTACTTGGGGCTTTGGTTCATGACTCTGCTTGGATAAAGCCGTGGTGCCTGGAGAGGTTGCTATTCCACACTGTGACTCATGGATTTATGCAGAGGACACAGATCTCTCAGGAGAGAACCATCTGAGGTTTCAGGATGTGGATCATGATTTGCATGGGCTCTTCCAGTCTGCACCTTCCTTTAGTAAGGAATGTCACACCATGTTAGCCAGTATCTAGGTCTAAAACTAAGATGGGTAAGTTCTAGATCAAAACTTGGGTAAAAAAAAAAAAAAAAGGCAGGAAAAAAAAGAAAAAAAATATTAATTATCTATCATTTCTATTCTATTTCATTCTATTCTGTTCTGTTTTGATCCATCACAAAAGGGTCTTCCCAGCAAGTTCCCTGGTTTAGGCCTTAAGTGCCAGCACAGAGATCCTGGCTATAATGCTGAAATTAGTTGAGCCCAGCAGATCGTCAGAGCTTCAACCTGACACAAGGATTCAATCACCTAAGTATATTTCAGCTCCCAATTGACCTGGTACTTCTCTCTGTTATTATCCGTGCACAATCTCTCCTGCTGTGCCAAGATTCCTGTGTTCTTCATTTCTCTTCCGTCTCTGATGCCACAAAGTCAAGTGAATGTCTTCAAGGAAATCTCAGTAATAAAACCTATTTCCTCTTCCCAGCTGCAAAGAGAAAGCAGAGTAATAGTTTCTTTATCCATCAGGGACCGGTTAATGCCTCGCTCCTCATCATCACCAAATGCAACTAATAAAGGAGTAAAGGAGATTTGGCAGTTTAATGCAGCAGCTAATTTTGTGCCTGCTGCCCTGCCAGAAAGTATTTTCACTTTTGGGTGATGCCAGAACAGCAGAGCTGATTAATTAGCCTTCTCTTGAGCAGGACGAGCTCAGCTAAGATGCCTGCAGCCCCCAGACATCCCTGGCATTGGCTAACCTTGTAGTAGCCGGCGTTCCCAGTATCTCAAGGGTTCATCGGTCTGTCTGGGTAAGGCAGAAAGACGACAGTGCAGAGCTTTCCCTTGGGAGGGAGCAGGCCTATTGTACAGATCAGGTCTAGCTCTGTCAGTGAGAGAACTGGCCAGGGAATGCTCACAGCATGAAGATGCTGTCCAGGCACCACCGACGTGGTGGCTCACAGCGGGTCACCGCAGAGCTCAGTGCTGCGTTTAAGGGAGGCAGTGCACAGACTTGTAAGTCCCTCTGCAGATCCAGCTTTGGAGGGGTCAGCACTGCAGCCATCATACACAGGTGCGGAGCTCTATTGAAAATGACTCTCAGGGATATTAAATATGTTTGCACAACAAGCAGAAATGCAAAACAAGGAAATTCCAGCCTTGATGGAGAGTGTCTCAGCAGAGACATTCAGACTCATTCATTGACTTCAAACAGTTGAATACACGGGAGACATCAGCCATGTTTGAGGTCAGCCCTCACAGAGCAGCATGTGCCCACAGGACCACAAAAAGCAGAGCCCCTGTGCCAGCTCAGTAGTGCTCTTTGTGGGTCATTAACTCCTCCTGAGCTCTCCCTGTCCTGCCTTCATCTTCCACAAGGTGTTTTAGAATAGCTTAAGCCTATGGATGTATTAATTAAACTTGGGGACAGGAACAGGCTGTTTCTGCAGGGCCTGGTCATCTTCCTTTACATATAATTTTTCAGAGGTAATGCCTGAAATAGTTTGCAAGACCAGGAACTCAGTGAGTGCATTTGTAGGCAGAGAAACTCCCTCCAAGCATGTGATGTGTAGGATCCTGCAAAACAAGTCCTTTGGTCTTGGTGGGTCAGTCTAGATGCTGGGACAGTAATGATAATACTGAGAATTTCAGTCTGGAGACTTGAACAGCTTCTGCAGTCTAAAAGCTGGTGAGGGGATGAGCAGCTGCAAAGAGCAGAGCGGGTGGATGGTGCGATGTGCTTCTCCTCTGGACCTGCTGCTGGGCTGTAGTGGGAACCTGGCCAGGTACCCCAGCATGAGCATCTTCATCGGGGCTGGATAACTGTTCTGCTTTTGTAATGGGTGCAGTAAAACAGGTGCTCCAAAGAGGCCCTTCTACACATTCCTAAGGAGCAGTCTATGGTAGGCTGGTTGTGCCCACACACCATCGCAGTGGCTACGTAAGGTGTGAACACCAGCCTTGGAGGTGTTCAAACACTGTTCCCATTTGGGATTTTTCTGGCTATTCCTGCCTCCTTGGGCTTTCTGAGCATCGCTTCTGTCAGCCCCATATGTCGAGCTGAATTTTCTGACTCAGGTGCTTCTTCAGAGAGACACAGGTTTAAGTCCATCCTTATCTGTCGGGAAGCTTGAACACATCCTTAGTAGGAAGCAAGGGCTTATACCCTACTGCAGGTAGATGAGGTTTAAGCCAGTCTGTAAAGCAATCCTTTCAGAGGGAAGCACAGTGTCTCTTGATCAGAGACCCAGAAGAGCTTGTGATGGTTGAAATTCCAGGTTTCAACGTGCCAAACAGCTAAACTGCAACACAGACAGGGGAGACCTTGATCCAGCAAAGAAGATAAGGCGTTTCAACCGGTACAAAGTAGCCAGTACAAAACTAGACCAGAAACACAGAGAAAGCCGGATCTATGTGGTGGTGGTGCAGCCCGGTGATGGGGTACAGCCTTCAGGCACAGCATGACATCATGTATTACCGAGATAAGGGACAACAAGCACACAGCGAGAAAATGGAAGGAGTATCAGTTTTGCATTTTTCTGCAGTGAAACACTTTTCCATGAAAAATGTATTGTGCAGATGTTTCCTTCACACTGTATCCAACTTCATGATGAAAGGAAAGAAGTTGCTTTTCTTCCACAATCCAGCTTTGACATGGTTACTCCAGGTGGTGTTAAGACCCTCCTGATTTCTTAGAGGATGCAATGGCAACACATTTAGGAAGGGTGGCCTTGGCCCCTCCCAGGCATGGTGGTGTGCGTGCATGATGAGAACTAGACAAGGCTGAGCACCCCCCTGACCTTGCCGGGCAGCCCCCCTGTTCCTGGTTAGTATTGTGCCTCGGTCGGCTGTGGAGGGGTGGGTGCTGTGTCAGTGTTCTCAGCACATGGCACAGACAGAGCTGCAGGGGCCATGCACTGGCTGCGAGCTTCACAGAGATTGACAAATCAACTCACCTTGATTTATCCAGCTTTCCCAGATGATACCCTGAAATGTCTCAATCCTGTTGCTCCACCCCAACCTGGCAGATAACAGACAGCTTATGCGCTGCTGGGACAGGGTTTAGGCAGTGGGTAAGTCCAGCTGGCAGGAAGCTCACTGCCTGACTGCAAGGGGACAGATCTTTCTGCTGTGGCAGTCACAAGAACAAGAAATGCTTTTTCCTCAGAAGAACTTGTTGATTTTAAAAATAAAGCAGCCATGGCCTATGCTCCCAGGAATGTCTGGGATCAGGAAAATGGAAAGACATTTTTCTGCTTCTAGTACAATTTGCACTGTAAAACCTAAACAACGTTTGTTCCTTAGGTGGCATGGTGGCCGTGCCAAATTCCGATATCTGACAACCTCCTTCTTCTTACCCACAGCAGTCAAGTGGATCCGGGGAGTGCTCCACTTATGGAGGAAACAGCCTGACCTGAAGGTATCTCTGGACCAAACCAAGGCCCAAACCTGTAAGAACTTGTGCACTTGCTCAGATTTGAGAGCATGAGTAATCTCACAGACTGAACATATTATTGCTATAATTTATTCATATGCACTATTTCTAAGGCTTTCTCCCCCTATTATCTCAGTGTCTTGTAAACATTAATGAATGATTCTCAGGTCCCAGCACATTTCATTTTTTGGGTGGCAGGTCACAGGGAATGATTAAAATGATAGGGAAAAATGGGAGGTTGGATTTAAAAATGTCTGATTTTATTAAATTTCCTTTGCGTAGCTTCTGGAAGCATAGGAAATTCAGGATACCCTAATGGTGGGTTTTGAGATACTTCAGAAAATAGGAACCATTTCCCAAGCTGCTCTGTTTCCTCCTCTTCTGAAAGGTTCGTGAAAGCTGTTAGAGGTGTCTCCAAACCTTGCTGCCACTAAAGAGTTAATGCACATGGCTGCAAACCAGACTTTTGGGTCATTTTGGATGAAAAACTATTCTTCCCATTTAACTTACCTGAGAAAAATGTTGCTCCTCATCTTGGCTGCCTGATTTTATGAACCACTGCTGTTTTCACTGGGACCTAAGGACTGGCTGAGGTCCAGCCAGGCTTAGATGTGTGACCACATGCCCTGGGAGGATGCTCATCCCCTCCAGCTCTGGATGCTGGTGCCGGGAAGTGTCTTCTGTGTCCCCCATTAGGAAGAGGAATTTCATCAGGGCAAAAAGCACAAAGGGTTGGTGTTCTGCAGCCATGCATGTGAGACAGGGACCTAATGCTGGTAGTGACATTTTTGTCTCTGGATCCATGACCTGGTTGCTGAGGGGCTGGGACAGGTTGTCTCAGTGTGGGATGAATCTTTGGGGTAGGTTCCCTGACCTTCACACTGGGGACTGGCTGCATGCTCTCTGCCATTGACAGAAGGAGAGTGACCCTCGAAAATTCAGCCAAGAGCTGGAGAGCCTCTACCTGCTGCTTGATCACTCTCTGTGTGACACCCCACCGGGGGAAAACCTTGCCAAAACGTTAAAAGGACAGCAATAGCCAAATATTCAAAGCCTGGTCTGGAGATGATTCCTCAGCAGTGAGAGGTTTGGTGTGAATGTCCAGTTGAGTTAGTTCACGCAATGGCAAAGGGCTGGGAGATATCCTCAATTCCCAGGCTCAGAGCTGGGGATGGGCGAAATTGTTTCACCTGAAACTTCCCTGGTGTGAAAAATGCAAATTTGGTGACAAATAGTTTTGAACATTATTGCTGGTTGAACTAAATTGTTTGTCCTGAGAAAAAAATTCCAAGAAAGTAGATTTGCAATGTTTATTTCAGTTTGAAATTCCCCTCCATTTTACTTGTAAATAGCTCCAAATCAAAGCACAGCATTTTCTCCTCACCTTTCACGTTTTCTGAAATTTAAATTAATAGTCCTAGTTGCAATCTGAACTAATTCCCTCCTTCCTGACTTTTCAGAACTGCTTATGAAACAAAACAACTCCAAATTCATTTTTTCAGACAGCTCTCCTCAGAATCATTAGACACATTAACATCCACCACATAAATGAAACCACAGGCTATCAATGTTTTGAGACAGCTGTATTTCCCACCATAAATTTGCATAGCATCACCTTTGTAGCACTCTGAATTACTCTACCAATATTTTTTTGGGGAAAAATGCAACTTACTGGTACTGGATCTAAAATTAGGAGACTAAAAGTCCCCAAGCAAAACCCTAGCCATGCTCTTATCCACTAGTCCTGAGTCTCTCTTCCTGCCTGTGTCTAGCGCAGGGGAACCTTTGTTCCTTCTCTATCTCTCCTCATTGTGTCTGTTCCCAAGAAAGTGGCATCATCCTGTTTTCCTAACCCGTTTCCTTGTTCTCGTGCAAAGCCATGCCACTGAAATATCTGGTCCAAGGAAAGGTTTTAAACTCCTTTTCATCAGCAAAGCGTGACCTTTCAGAGGGATCCAGCAGCTCTCTCTGCAAAATTTCCATTTTTGCCACCACTTAAGATTTTCATCAAACTCCCATCTAACAAAGTGTAGTTCTCAGCAACTGGAAGCAGAAGCAATTCAGCCCTCTGGGCAGTGATATTTGTCTGCATCAAGAAAATTCTCCCGATTAGACAGAAAATGGTTATTTCTTCCCCTGTAATACATACTTATAGTGAAATCCCCCAGCTCAGTTCCCCTCCACCCTTCAAAAAATAATAAGAGCAGAAACAGAAAATAATGAAGCAAAAAAATGCTTTTCCTGCAGAAAGCACCGTTTCCTGGTGAGCTCTGCCACCAGCTCCTGCTCTGTCTCTTGGGAGGCAGCGGTTGAGAAGGTGCAGGAAGGCAGCAGTTCGCCCCGGTAGTTTGTATGCAGCTCCTGCCAGCTCTCTGCCTCCCACACCCCCAGCTGCCCCATGGAAGTGCAAGGTTTTGCTTTCCCTGCTGTGGGAATACAAGAAGATGAGCCTTTTGGGGAGGGATATGTTTCCCACAGTTAACTGGAGATGAGGGTGGTGGTGGGGCTGATTTTCTCTGCTCTCTGGTGAGCTGTGTCTTCTCATCAGGGATGCTGATGGAAGCGGCCCAGCTCCCTCCACCCAAGGTCATGCTGGGATGTGCAGCAGGGTTGGTAGCTGAGGACTGTGTCCCTGGGTGGAGGGGATTGGTGCAGGTCCCATGTCTCCCACTGGATGGAGGAGGCTGGCTCTGCGTGGCCCTCGGGCTGCCATGCAGTGCTCAGCACAGTGAGCTCACCCCACTGCCTGCACCCAGGTGGAGATTAGGCAACATTTAAGGAAAAAAATATGGGGGTGGAAAAAAGGGAAATGAGAAAGAAAAAGAAACACGAAGGAGATGATGATGAAATGTTTGCCCTGCCTATCAGGGCAGGGGCAATGTGAGCAGCACTAGCAAAACACGCTCACGCTGCCCCAGAAACAGGCTGTGGAAAGATGTGGGTCAGTTAAGATGGGTGTACTCAGGAGGCCCATGCCCAGAAATGCCACATGCAGTAGGAGCCCTGCTAGGCAAGTGCCAGGGCGCTGTTGTTACATGGCCATTGCAGGGATGTGCTGCCCGCCCTGGCAGCACAGGAGGAGGAGGAGGAGGAAGAGGGAAGGAAAGCTTGGGGAGTTTCTCTCATGTCATTGCCATGATTCCTGGCAGTCCAACTCACCTCCTGTTGTTTTGGGAAGTTTGAGTCTTGTCTTGCCAGGTTGTGCTAGAGCAACTGAGTAAGGAAGGTCCTGAGCAACAGAGTCCGTGCTGGGTCCAGGCTCCCTTGCTCCCTCCTCTCCTCTTGCATGTGAGTTTGGGGCTGGACCTGCTCAGCAGTTGAACTGTTAACCTCTGACCTGTCTCCACAGGGCTCCCTGCAGGGAGTTTGGGCCTTTTTCAGCCCATGTACTCTGAAGTGTTGCCCAGGAGAGCTGGGTCCTTGCAGAGCTCATTTACAAACCCTCATGACAGGTTACTTTGCAGAGTAATCCTCTGCAGAGCTCTCTCTTCTGGGAACAAAACTCTTTCTGAGGACAAGTCTCCTGAGAGGGGCCTTGAGCTGGTACTGGGTTGTCGTTCTCAAGCAGGGACAATATTTTGCATAGAAAAACTTCCTCTAAGAGGGCTCAGACTTTCTGCAGCAGCATCTCCCAAAGGTGTTGGAGGCTCTGGTTTACCCCTTCTCCTATGTCATGCCTTATGGGTAGGAGCCTGCATCCAGTCCCATGTGCAGTACCGTGGCAAATCCAGCACCAATAGCTAGAGAGGGTGTTCGGAAATGTGAGTGTCTCTTACAGCAGCAGAGCAGGGAGCTGGCAATGGTTTGGCTGTCCCTGCCAGGCACCATTTTCTTCCTCCACAGCTGGCAAATGCTTTGGCATCTGCAGCTGCTTCCCGAGAGACTCCTAGGAGTAAAGGAGCTGTCGCCTGCTTGCAAAGCCTGGCATGGCAAATTTGTGGAACAAATCAGGATGAAAGTGTTGCATATGAGTAACTGGGTTTTAGAGATGCAGCTAAAGAAACCATGTACCCACTGTTGGGTACCACCTGTTATTGCTTTCCCCAGGCCATTTTTCTGGGCTCCACAGAGATGTGCTGGATACTTAGAAACTCTCAAGTTCTGAAACTTTCTGCTCATATCACGGGAATAATGAAAATCCAACGTGAGTGATCAGGTTATCAAATTTAATCACTTTAAAACACGTCAGTGTTAATCCCAGGCCCCATGAATACTTTATGACATCAGATACGTGTTGACACTTTGAAGTCAGGTATTTTAAGGGATTGTTCAGGTCTCTTATAATTAAAAGGATTAAAAAATATAGGAACGTATTAATTTTTCTTCTAGTTTCTGTCTCCTCCTCCTTTGAAAAAGCCAATGAAGTCATAAAAAGCAGGTGTAATGGAAAACAAAACCAGAAGTCTCCCTGCTGAGAAATGTTGTCGAGCAATGTTTTTTTTTGTATCAGCAGGAGGAAATGGCGACATCAAAATGATATTGTAACATAGTTGGCACTAAACAAGTATAAAGTGTTCTAGATGACAGCACATCATCTCACATGCCTTCTATGCTCTAGGTATTGAAAATAAACCACCTGTCACGTAGACCATAAATATATTTCAGAGACTGAGTGAGATCCAGGAACATCAGATACTGCAGCTATCCTGGATGACTGGCTGCACTGAACTTCCCTCTCCCTGTGAGGCATTTCAGAAGCATCCCAGTGGCCCCAGTGGTCCCAATGATCAAGGCCCACATCCCAACCCAGAATGGAGCACCACATCTGTGTGGAAAATGTTCCTGACCTTGTCATCTACACCAGGGTTTTGCTGTGACAATCACACTGTAGTTAGTTCCCTGGACATCCTCACCAGGAGGCAAAGGATGAGCCTGTGGTCTTGCTGAGCAACTGTCTTACTTGCTTGACATCCAGTGGTGTCCCACCCATTGCTTAGGGCATCTCCACCTGCCTCTCAGCTGCAGCTATGAGGCAGGTTCTAAATCCTGAGCTGTATTTTAAGTTCTGTCCCTCGCTTTCCAGAGCAAGACCCCGGGCAGAACAATTGCTGTCCTTTGCATCCAGGGCCTGTGGCCTTGGAATTGATTTTGTGAGACTATACCATCCCCATGGGCCACAGGAAAAAAGAGGGAAAAGGGAAGCAATACTTGGGCTCTGTCCCTTGGAAAAGATTTGATCAAACATCTCTCTACTTCCCAGACCCTTCATGTGGTGCCAGCAGCCTGGTTCCCAGGGCACAGAGCAGTTGCCTCTGACCACCTTCCTGTGCCAGCAGCTGAAAATGGTCACAGCAATGTCAACAGCAGCCTCCCACCACTAAGGTGTTGCATTTTGCTTCCCCATATGCACTTTACCCACCTCTGAGTCCTGCTTTAGGTAAAAACTCTCCCTGCCAGGAAGTTTTTGGCTCCCACAGGACTCACAATGAGACCAGCTAGAGGTGGTCATGCAATGATGGCAGGGTCTGACAACAGCACAGGGTGAAGATTCAGTAGTGGGGGAGGCCAGCCGAGGAATTTGTCTTGCATCATGACCGGAATGTGATTGAAATACCCAGGTGTTTTGGTTTGAGGTTACCTCTCTCCATCCCTCTGACCCCAACCCTCCCCTCATTCCTTCCCACGTCAGAGCTCACCCAGTCCTTGCCAATCTCGTGTTTATCTTTTCACCACTGGTCCCCTGTTCCCGCTTGCTGTTCTGCAGGTCTTCCTTGCTGGGTCAGCACTTGATTCCTCTGTTTGCATGGCAAGGACACGGGCTAGCCACACTTTCCTCTCCTCCTTCCCTTCTGCCCCTAGCAGGTTGGAGGGACCCAGCTGAGGAGGAACTAGGTAACAACTCCCTCTTCAGCCTAGCAGAGCCAGCTGACTTCCTGCAACATCCCTCTTTTTGGAAGGGACAGAGAAGTCATCCCTGCTGTGTTTTGCCAGTTCCTAGGATAATGTACAGCATGACAAAGAGGAAAGAAACCCAACTGCTTATTTGTAGACTCCAGGACCTTCATGACTGACTCAATTTGGTCTTCGTGTTCAAGTGGGGAATGATTGAGCAAGAACTTGATTTTATCAGAAGGAGGTTGTCCATTCTCTATTCCAGCAGGGATTTCTTTGGTTATTATCTATTCACGCATTTAATTCCTTTAGAAACAGCATCTGCCCAAAAGCTCTGGGCAGTCTGCCATTCCTCTGATGCACAAAGTGTACTTGTTATTGAACCTGGGAATGCATTAGCTACTGATCAGGCCTTGGTCTTGCAACGCCTTTTCCATATGCTTAATGCTACATGTAGAGGAGATATTCAGAAGAACAAAGCAAAGCTTGCTGTTTCTCTTTGTGTTGCTGGAGTTACAGTGAGTCACATTCTGACCACTTTAAGATGCTGTTTCATTTTTCCCTTTCCCCAAAAGACACAAGATCCCATCCCACACGGACACGTGGAATGCAACGATCCTTTCCTACTTGTGAAATTGTGTCAAATAACTTGTGTTTTCAGCAGGTGTTACTCACTATTTAATTCTCTAGAAAGATGTCAAGTAGAGCAATTCTTCTTAGTTACAGTCATATGGTCTCGTTGTCACTCTCAGGAGGACTGGATGAGTCTGCCAAGTGTCCAAGACTTGCACCTGTGGACTGATTTAAAACAAGCACCTACCTCTGACTGCACAGATCACAGGTCAGCAGAGCAACTCAAGCACTTTACACAACTCCAGTGAAGTGACATACAACCTCCTCCTATCACTTCCTGCACAAACGCAAACATTCCCCTATGCACAAGTGTTTCTGACAGCAAAAGCATCCAGAAGAAAGAGGATTTCAGAGAACCCTAAATCTAGGAAAGGACAAGTTCCTTGGAAAAAATGCACAGATGCCTCTGGGAAAATTTCCAGCTGCAGTAACTACCAATAAAGACTATTTTACACCTTTGCGACCAACTGAACTTACGCAATCACTCTGCTTCTTACATAACGCTGGCAAAAAGCCACCCCCTCCCTGTTCTGGAAGAACCAAACTGACGTGCTAGAAGAACATGATTGGAAAGGCTGACCTGGGCCATTACTTTGCTGAAGCACTTAAAGGACATGTGGAATATACTCAAGATGCCGTGAAATAATAGCCTGTGTCAAACTAGTTCCAGGTCTCCTAATGAGCCTTGATCTGGCCACTGAACACACCTGTTCCCAAACTGGGGTGACATGTTGCTCCTTCTTTGGGAGCGCATGGGTGGACCCAGATGTGTCCTCCTCTGCCCCACCCAGCAAAAGAGGGTGGGTGAATCCAAGAAGGAACCATGGCAGGAATTAACCACGTGGGGAAGGCTGTGATGTTGCCATCCTCCACCAGCCTCACCAGTAGCTCCTTTACAGTCAGTACCTGATGAGTAGCAAAGCACACACCAGTTCCCTGGGTAGTACCAGTTCCACCTCCTAAGTAGAAAGGAGGTCTCCACTCCTGGTTAATGATGGGCCCTTTACCTCACTGCTGCAAGGACCCTGGTCAAAGTCACTGCTGCTGAGGATGTTCTCCCTCAGCTCGTGTGGTTGAGTGAAATTTTGTGGGAAGGGATAGCAGAGCTGCTGTCAAGCTTGGGTTTGATGGATGAGGAGAACTGCATTCCTGTGAGCAGTGTTCCTTCTGGCCCTACTGTGGAAGCATAAGGGAATACTGCAAGTTCAAAAATAAATGAAAAAGTGCAAAAGCTGCTAAGCACCTTTAATCCATTTTGTGGACATATAAAGAAACCCCAACCCTAAACCAGCTTCTGCCACTCCAGCAGCAAAGAGGATCACAAGCATATGCAGCTGGGGACCATCAAGCTTTCCATTTGCCTCAGAGCTCTTCCTCTCGTGGTCACTTGGATCCAGTGCAAGGTCCATGAAGGGGCAACCAGCACCAAAGGGTGCCAGACCATGTCACTGCCCACACCATCAGGGAGCAGAGTGTGCCAGGGCCCCGCTGGGTGCAGGAGCCAGGGCACAGTTTCAGTCTGTGCCGGAGCGAGCGCTTCGGTGTAAACACTGGGGTGGGGAAGGCGTCTGGGCAGGGCAGGCTCAGACCTGTGCAGCACTGGCAGCACAGATCTCTCCGTGGGGTTTCTGATTTCAGGAGCAAAGGCGTTCCGAGAAAGCGCCCGCTCTGGGCACAGCGAGCCATCAGCAGACAAGGCTGTGGTCATCTTCAGCCCCTTTCTTTGCCTCTCTGCAGCAGCTCTTCCGTTATATAGATGGAGTTATGGGCATGGGCTTTATAGAATAAATAGTTTGAGTAAAAATAAAGTTATTGTGTGGTTATTTCTTTCTTAAATCTACTCATAAAGGGCTGCAACAGGCGAGGAAGGAAATTACTGCCGACTCGCAGCTGGGCAGCTTCAGTGATGGCTCCATCCAAGCTCGGCATTTCACACTTAGCTTTTCAAGGTGTCATCTCATGAAATTTTACAAGCTCAGTGGCAGCAGATGAGGTCAGTGCCTTAATGTGAGAGGAGTGATGTGATGCCAGGAGCAGGTGTGCTGGTTTGGCGGGCAGCTCTCTTGCCCATGCCCACCGTGCCATGCCATGCCGTGCTGTGCCGTGCTGGGCGATCCACGCTCTGGACTGGGGTCCTGATCACTTCAGTAACTGCAGGTCTTGTGGCGTTGGTGTTCAGCAGCATTCAGGTGACAGCCACAGCGGCCAGGCCAGGCTGCTAGTGGGTTGGAGACAGAAGGCCACCGAACAGGTTTGAAGGGATGAGGAAACATTTAGGTCATTTTTATCCAGAGCTCGTCTGCTATCTCTAAATCTTGCCAAGTGGGCACGACACCAGGAACAGGAGGTGAAGTGCAAGAAAAAAACAATGCCAGGCTTTTTTCTTTCTTTTTTTTTCCTTCCACCTCCTTCTCCTCTCCCATGAGTTTCAGTGAGATTACACCAAACGCAACACCTTTGAATGCACGTGGCACAATGGAGACGCGGGCGGGTTTAGGGGAAGGGAGCCAAACTGGCGACCCAACTAGTTTGGTGGAAATCAAACTCCACTGTTTAGAGATCAGCTTGTCTGCATGGAACGAATAGTTCATCTCCATCAGCTCCCCCCACGGGGTCTGCCCAGCTGCACTAATGGGGAAGACCACAGGGATGCGGGAAGGGTCTGATCTGGTCTTTACAGGATAGAGCAAGGGCTGCACACAGGGGTTAAAGGGAAAAAGATCCAATGAAACTCCTAGATTCTCCAGAGTATGCTGTTTTATGAGGACAGAGTGGGGCTATTTATTTTTACCCCTTCTCTTTTCTTCTCCTAGCTCTGTAGCAATGTGGGCTGTACACACAGTGTAGGATGTGAGCACATACTGTACATCTGAGGTGAGATGAAACACAAATATGCCTTTTCATAATAGCATTTACACCTGGAAGAGAAGACCGGTTTATTACCTTGGTAAACAAAAGTTAGAATTCAAGCAAAGTACAAACTTTGCCCTGGGCTATTCTGACAGCGCACCTTGTGTTTGTGAAGTGAACTCGGTTGCTAATGTGCAACGTGAAGCAACGGGGCCGTTTCCAACCCTCCCCCACCCCCTCATCTAAGGCCCAAAGTTTAACAGTTCATTATTTTTTTGGGGAGGGGGTGCCTTTAGGTACTGAAATGCACCCTGGCCTCTCCAGCCAGGTGGCCACTGATGGTGGGGAGGGCTGTGCACAGGGTTTTCTCTCTTTCTGGAGAGTGTGAGGATTACAAGGTGTGTAGATTTAGCAACACATGTTGTGCTGAAATGAGACTTGTGCTGCAGGGACATGCTAATGCGGGAGAAATACCTAGAGTGCTTCTTTGCACATGGCAGCAATGCCAAATCCCAGCCTGGTACCTGGGAGGACCTGAGGACCATGAACCTGGCTATACCTGGTAGTATTGTCTCAGACCTCCAACACTCCAGTGTTACAAGACCTGGAGAAGGCTCTGGACCACTTGGAAACAGTCTTATGTGGGGGGCTCATTGACCTAAACTCAAAAGTCTTCATGGAACCAAATTTCACTCTGCAGCAATGAGATTAGCTCCCATATTGCACAAAAGAGCAAGCTCTGCCCTGTGCCCCAGTTTGCTTTGTTGCAGTCCACATAATCTGCCAGCTGGGCAGGGAGGAAGGGTATCCAGAGAGATCTGAGACAAGCTGGAGCAGCAGGATGTGTTTGGCACCACACTCTCAACCCATCAATCCTCAACCATTTTCCTCCATGCCAGAAGACAGTTCCTGGACCAGGCATCAGACTGGCTCTGGGATGCCCTGCTCTGTATCCTCATTAGGCAGAGCCACGTGCTAAGGGCAGAAAACTGCCAGCTTTGCCTGAAAAGAAATGATGAGCTTGCTGGGGTAAAATTCACAATCGTCCCCAAATTTTCTAGCTCAAATATTTGACTGAGCAAAATCCCAAACTTTTTTTGCAAGTTTGAGATACCTATATAATTTCACTCTCTTTTCATTGATGCCTTTATGTAATTGTGGTAAAAAAAGGATAAGTGATTGCAGCCAAACAGTTTCAGAGAGCTGTTAGCTTCAGGATCTGCAGCTCATAGAAAAGATTGGATTTCTGGTGAGTCTGTTCTCTTGAAAAGTTTCTGAAGAATCCCCACTCCTGGGTGTTATTTCCAAAAATCTGAATTGCCCTCACTGGGCCTCCACGGAGCTGATGTGCCCAGGGTTGCAGTGAGGATGGAGACATGCCAAGGCAGCGGAGCTCTGCCTGCTGCCTGGCAGATGATGGTGTCCCCCTGCAGTGGCATCAGCTGACCCAGCTCTGGAGGTCATTGGCAAGACATGACGTATCTCACCAGGCCATGTATTTTACTGCAGGTCACTGCCTGCTTTTTCTGATGACTTGAACACTTTCATCACTCTGTACAGGAGCTGTACTGCCAAGGGGAGCTGAGCTTTGAAAAATTTTGCCCTTTCCTAGACCACAGTGTTTTTGCTGGTTGTTTTATTTAGCTCTGTTGACCCCAGAAACCTCCTGGGTCACTTTAATGAAACAAGATGCAACTGAGCTAGGAAATGCACTGGGTATTTATTCTCAGAGACCCATGTCTCTGGCTATAAGAACTGATTCCCTGTACTTTTGTGAGCCCAGCTACCAGAGCATGGCATGCACACTGCAACTTATCTCTGCTGCAATCTCTTCAGGCTGCTGGGAGGGGACCTTCTTGTGTTATGCTTTCAAGGGAGGAAAACCAGGACCCTGGATGATAAAAAATGACTTCTACAAGCACATTTTTTCCCGAGTCATTGGTTGCTCTTTGTTTACATGAAGTGGAACATCACCCTCCTGAAAGTAGTCACCACCACAAAAGGGCAGACCCGTAAGAAGACCTTAGAAAACACACTGAATTAACTTAATATATGAAAGAGGCCAACAGGGATATTTTAGGAAGTGCCCTCTGCTGAGGTGAGTGGTCTCTGGTGCCTTGAGTCAAGGAAGCGGTGGAGGAGTTGATGGAAAATAAATGCTCAATCAGCTTTCCTATAACAACTTCTGTTGACCTGCACAATTTACTGGATTACAAGATAAAGTCATGAGGGTTAAATTGAATCTGAATATAGCAACCACATTAATACAAGTGAGATTTCAATTTGTTGAATGATGACTTTGGCTCTGTTTATTGCAAAGTCTTAAAAATTCTTGGAAGATGAGTACTTACAGAAATTGAATGCATTTCTGCATAGGACTTTTTTGACCACATCAAACATGCTTAAGTATACCTTGTACAACTGTGAGACTCTGTTCTGATCAGAGATACAAGATTCCCCAGTGTTGCTTCTGCAGCAGGATGACATAACTTTGCCTGGCTGTTCTAGTCCCTTTGCTTGAGTGATTAAAAACAAGACAAGGCAAAGCAATGAATATAGCCTAGGGAAAAATTCTGCATGGCTCATGAGAGACTGTAAATGGACCTGATAGATCACTTCCAAATCTAACTTCTTTAGATTCTGTCATGATTCTCTCAGGCATTTTGAAAAATATGTGTGGTTGTACACATGGATTTGCAACGGGTCCAGAGATAAATAGAGCTGTATGTAAACCTGTTTGAGAAGAGCTCTGTGGGTTCTGATCAGTGTTAGACGTGGAGGCTTTGCCACATCTCCAGTTTTCATGTCTTCAAGCTAGACCAGAACAAGTCTTGTCAGTTATGAACATCTATTCCATCTCTTTGCATATGATACCCACCACAGCCACGGGATTTGAAACTGTCTCCCAGGGGTGCTTCTGTTTGACCTAAGGTTTGCTTCTACAGCATGCCTCCAGAAAACCTCTAACTGGAGACAACACAGTGACTGGAAGACCATCTTATCTTTGTTCTCTGTGAGACATCACTGGAGTGGCACAGCTACAGCTGTGCTCCAGACAAGATAAATCATATCCTACTGATTGTTTTGGCATTTACAGCACTTGCACCAGCACTCTGCCTCAGCACTAGCCACCTGCATGTGGCAATGAGACCAGCTCCATTCCCTCGTATAAACACACCACACCTGTGCAACACTGCTAAACTGTTGCCCTGCGCATGAAGAAAGCATGTAATGGATCAGGGTGCAAAGCACCTTTGTCCAGCATTCCCTAAAATGGATCTTTTCTGATGTTGCTCCTCCCTGATATCAGTCAAAAAAGAAAAGCTATCCAGGCATCTTAGACTTGGAATTGTGAGCCCCACAGGGTATGTATCCCTGTTATGAGCAAAGATGTGCCTGGGAACAGCTGCCTGTGCACCAGGCTTACTCTGCATGAGGCTGGCATGTGCTTAGCTGCAGCCCAAATTTGCAACTGAGCCACGTGACAGGCATCTTCTGCTTATGAAGGGCTGGCCATGGGTTGTCCACCTGTGGACAGAGGTGCAGCATGCTCCAATATGTCTGTCTCCCTATGAACAAGAGCTTAGCTAACATTAAAGCCCCAAAAAGTCTGAAGCTCTAAAAGAATTGCAGAGATCTTCCAGACCCGAGTGGAGCCAGTGCCATGCCTGTGTACGAGGATTTATGATGCAAATAGTCCAGACAGCAGAGTCTGACATTGCTCAATGGTCAAGGCATGCACATCCCGGGCGTCTTTCAGGGACACTGCTCAGTAAGGGACAAGGATCTTGGTTTTGCACCTGCAATTGCACCTGTGAACCCTCCGACACAGAGGTATGATCTTGCAGAGCTGGACTATGGACATGAACTGAAAAGGGGTTTATTTCCCCATATGCAGATGCCAGATTCAGGTGTGGCTGCTGTGCTCCTGTGAGAGCTCCCTGGGAAACGGGGGAAGATTACAGCAGCCTGTGGCACTGAGAGGTGAGAGGAAAGAGCTCCATTCAAAGGCTTGAAACGCTCAGTTTGAAGACATTTTAACACTTCATAGCTACTTCCTCCCTGCTGTACTGTCTGTCCCTTAGCTTTAATGTAATTGTAATGTTATATCCATAGTAAACCTATTGTATAGAATGGGGTTTTCTAGCTGTTACTTACTAAATGTATCAACAATCAGCTTTGTCCTAAAGCATAAGACATTCCCAGCAAATAATTGCCTGCCTAAACTAGTGTAAAATGTTGAATAGCTATTCAGTTTGCAATTCACTAAGTGTTTCTTAAATACTGGTAGAACAATAATAATAAATTTTGACCTTTAAATTCTTCTTTTATTGAAGATCTTACAGTGTGTTACAGAATGTAATTGTTAAGGTTTCACATCAAGATGGAGTTGGGCATCTGCTTCCTTACCAAAGTCGTCTCTTCCCAAAACACTGCTGTCCCCTTCTCACAGAGCCCCATTAGAATTTTGAGGGACATCCAGGGGCCTGACAGCCACAGTGACAACACAGCAAGCCTGACTGTGACTGTTCCTGTGGGACTCAGCAGTTCCGTGCTGCTCCATGCTGGGATTTGGCCAGGCTCATCAGCTCCACAGAATGCTTCCCTTCCCTTGTGCTTGGCCTTGGGATCCATGTCAGGAGCAAGATCAGAAGGTCTCCAGACAGACCAAAAGAGGCTGCAAGGGCAAAAAGGAGAAACATGTTTCCATGTTTACCAAGGCTCAGCCACAAGCCCTGGGCTTACAGAGCAAGGAGAGGCTAATTCAGAGGGGAGGGAACAGCCAGGTGGGTGGTGCCCTGCCAGTGCAGTCCGGGAGCAGTAACAAATCCGTATCAGGAGATATCCAAGGAAAAGTTAGTCAGTGCCTTCTCCAAAGGGCCCAGGCAAGGTCCTCCCCAAGAAAGCCATGGGTTGCTCAGATCTGGTGACCTGAGCCTCTTGTTGCCCAGCTTTGCATGCAGGAGCACTGCTCATCCAGTGTTATTTATGGTGAACGGCTGAGCGCCCAACCATCTGGAGCCCAGCCCCACTAATCATGTCCTCTGCCAAAACAAATTGAACCTAATTGGTTGGAAAAGAAGGAGGGGGAGAGGCAATGACAACAAAATCAACAACAACAACAACAAATACCCCAACTCACCCCAATTCCATACTAAAAACAAATCATTAAGTATTATCTAAAGTCAAATTGCACCAACTGTCTGACTGAGGCTGGTCCAAGTCTGGCCTTATCAGCATTCAGCACAACTGCCCCAGGATGGATGAGGAAACACAGAACACCACTAAAGGGTAAGCCAGAGACAGAAAGCCCAGGTTCTTGTTTGTTCTGCAAGGCCCTTTATGTTCTTCTGGAGGATAAAAAAAAGATATATCTAACTGAGAAACAGAACTCTTCATCATCTTTGATCAACTGGCTAGAAGATGTCTCTTTTTCTCTCACTTCTGCTCTTTGCAGGCAGTGCAGGAGCTCACATCTCCTGGCATGGTGCTCAAGGCTGCTTGTCTGCAGGTCAGTTCTGGGCTTTTCTGGGAAAAAGTTACCCTGCAGCCCCCCTTCAGGCCCATCCCTTCTTCCAGGGAGGGGCTCAGGGCCATCCCTTAGAGTCCACCTTGTTACCAGGCAATTCTTCACCTTGGGGCGATGCAAAGGGAGGAGAGCAGCCTGTGTGCCTGCACCTCATGGACCTCTCTGCCTTGTGGTCTTCTTCTGCCTCAGGGGTCTTCTTCTGTCTCCTGCTCTGGTGGCTTCTCACACCACCTTGTCACCACGGGATCTGATCTTCCTCCGGCGTTAGGCACAGTGACATGGCTCACATCTGCTGCTTGCTTGTTCTCTTCCCCTCTCCCCGGGGCAGGATCGTGTGCAATGGACTGTTCTGCTTTGTTTTGTTTTCCCTGTGTGTGTATACATATTTTTATATAAATGCATGTGAGGAAACATGGATAAGGATACAGACATGGATTTCCCAGCATTCTCCTTCCCTCGCACTCACAGGTTAATACCTGTAGGCACATTGCTCTCTCCGCAGAAGTAAGTGAGGCTGTTTGGCTGCACAGGCTCCCACCCCCAGTGTATTCTGTCTGGATCTATGTTTTAAAGAACACGAGCATGGAAAAAAACATCAATGTGTTTTACATCTACCAGCTGGGGGACTTGTTCTGGGATAGCACATTGGAACCGTTTCCCTTCCTAGGCAGGCTCTGTTTTCTGAAATGCTGTGTTTTCCCCTTTGCAGCAGAGGACTTTCTCTTAGCCATAAAGGAGGTGGTGCCATTGAGATATAGACCAGACATTGCCATCTGGGAGCCTTCTCCTGGATGTGGCGTGTTTCCTGAGGCAGAAGTTTTCATTTCCTGTTTTAAGGCTCTGGCTCAGATGGAGTGGTAAGGTTGGGTATGGAGGGTTACGTACCTACACCTGTTCTGTCACCCACTGGAAAGGCTCCCTGCTCCCACATGCACAGAGCTCTCCATGACCCATGGGTTTCTCCACTGCTGAGGTTTTTATGCTTGTAACTAGATGAGTACAGAGAGGGAAGTCCCAGCTGAAAGCTGTCACATGTTTTTTTGCAGACTGATTTTCCCTAATCTTTCTTCTGTGTTTCAGAGGTGATGGAAATCCTCTGGACTCATCTAGGAGGAACATTTTGCTGTTTCAAACAGCAGTAATGGAAAGACAGAAATGCTTTGGGTTTCTCTTTTTTTTCTACCTACAGGCCAGCACTGCCTTCCAGGAATGTGGTGCATGGATAAATATGGGCCATTTCACCAGAGAGACAATTCCCTAGACATTGTTGACAAGGTGAGAGATGTTTCACCCATACTTCTGAAAGCTCATGGCCTCTTTTTCTCTTTTCAATAGGGCTTATCCACTGCTCACCTGGAAATGCGTTATTCTCTCTTCTCTGTGAGCCTTCTCCACAGAGCTCTGTTCCAGTTCTTGCTTTTCCATTTTTTGTGCCATTTTCTTTGCCCTTAGTCCAGATATAAAGGGCTTCCCAGTCCCCTGCTCATGCAATAATTTACAATCCCCTCCAAAAACTACTCAAGCTTCATCCTCACAGTAGTACCACTCCTTGGAGCTCCCTCTTCTTGCAGGCAGTTGTTGTCAAACTCCATGTGGGCTAGAACCCTCCTCCTAATTTTTAACCCAAATGTTCTCATACAGCAACTGATCTCTCATTTGTTCTCATGCCAACAGGATCTTTTGTCTTGGATAGGTCTTCTCCCACCCCAGCCTCTGGTGTATTTACAGACAACAAAATTATGCCCTCTCCTCCTCAGTTTTGCTAGACTAAACAAGCCAAACTCTCTTGAATGTGGGTGAGAAATGCATTCCAGAGACCTGCCGAACCTGGGACACTGATGGAAACAGTTGCTGGGGGGGCATTTGGGGCCTTGCAATGCTTTTACTGTAAGTCGCTGGAAGCAGGGTGCTTGTCTGACTGCCAGAACAGTTTGTCTTCCTCCTTCACTGTCTTTAGCCAATTCCTCCATTGTGTCCTGCTGGACAGTTCCCCCACTCCCAACGCACTCATTTCAGCCCAGGGCTCACTCTTGGACCTCCACCCACTGGAAAGTTCTGCATCTGCCTGTCTGCCTAACTTCCTGCACTGGATTTCTGGATGGCAAAGCTGTTCCTGTGG
The DNA here is from genome assembly GCA_013399855.1 of Oxyruncus cristatus. Taxonomy (NCBI): domain Eukaryota; kingdom Metazoa; phylum Chordata; class Aves; order Passeriformes; family Cotingidae; genus Oxyruncus; species Oxyruncus cristatus. Next base: position 495,845 of record VXAY01002771.1, on the reverse strand, counting down.
GTAAAAGCATATTTGCTGTCCAGTTCAGTATCATGTGAGCTGACAGGCTGCAGAGCCACTTCACCTTCCTTCCTATTCCCTCATTCCAGTTGGCTGTGGCCACGGTAAAGCCTCCCACAGCCCCTCTGTTTCATTGTTGCTGCTCTCCGGAGGAGGAGAGCCTTGTGATCAGTGAGGCTGGTCATTCCTCTTGCACCCATGAATTTATTCAACCAGCTCCCAGAAAATGCCTGTTGTCTGGGGAATGTTTATGCTGCTTTCAGCGCATTGGTGTTTTGTTAACCGGTGGAAGGATTGCCATCAGCTTTTGAGCTGAAATACACCCACTTGGGGGACCGCTGGCCTCCCTGTGAAGACAAGGCTTGGGTCAGCTGCAGCTGCAGCGCTGTGGGCTGCGGCACAGGGACCTGCCCAGCCGATGGCTGTCAGAGGCACGGAGGAGCAGCTGTGGTCAGCTTTCTCTTTTTGCGATTTCACCTTTTTCGGTATGACTTTTGGCCAGGTTTGAATCCCAGACCTGCGAGGCTCCTGCCGCAGCCTGCGGGCAGCAGCTCACAGAGCAGCACATTCATATCATGAAACCATAGCAAGTGCTGCAACTTAACAGCCTCCCTGAGGGCTCAGCCTCTGTGTTTGTGTGTGCACATACATATGCTGGTGTTTCAAAATGTGATTTAAGAGCAGAAAAAGTGAGGAGAGTTCGGTGGCGAGTAAAGAATGGGAAGGTAACAATATAAATGTAATGTATTTCGAATCTAGGACCACCTCGCTTCATTTTAAGAAAGCCTTGAGAACAGTGTATTTCAGCTGCCACTTAATTTATATTTGCCAAAGAGTTGTACTTAATTTCATAGACCATATTGCTCCTGCAGAGCACCAAAAGCTTTACAGAAAGACAGCAAGCTATTGAATCAGGTTTGAAGCCTGCAGCGGTATCCTTGAGACACTCTTTTTTTGAGACAGCCTTGGCCTACACACTATTTTAAAGTGGCATGAAACTCAGATTGGTAATTTCTTTTCCCTAGCACAAAGGAGCTTTCTACAATAAAGGTTCGAGATGTACCTGCGAGAGAGAGCTCTGCTAGCAGCCCATCCATGGCAGTGGGATCCTTCAGCCTACAACGCCTTCCCTGAAATCAAGAACTGGGCACTGAGCCTAAGACTGCCCCAAGCAGTTCTATTCTCACCAGGAGTAATAAAAACAAACCCATACATGACAGATTTTTTGTTGCCCAAGTGAAAAGCACAGAAATAATATGGTGACAAGGCTTCTGGGAGAGCCCGGGAGAGAATTAGACACTCCCTGCAGTTGCATATACAGAGCACTGACATCCCTGGTGGTTATCCAGCACCTGGCATCACCGTGACCATCACTTGCTTTCAGCAGTTTATGGAGGAGCCTTTTCTGCTCACGAGAACTTCATAGTTGTAAGCCAGAGTGCCTTGTTGCTTCAGGATTCTGCAGTGGGAGCTCGATGGTTTTCTGACATCTGCATTGTGTATAACATGGTAGTTTCAGTTCACAGTGGTTTGGGCAATCACTTTCCATTGCCTTACCTTTATGCCCATTTGAGTTTTGCTTTCAGTTTAGGGCTCAGGTTCACCAAAATCTTTGAGGTGAAATGAGCTCAGTAGAAAGTTGCATGAAAGAGGACACTACCCACATTTCCTTCAGCCTAGGCCTGTGAGAAACGTGCATGAAACTTTGAAATTGGAGGCTGTTTCATGTTTTAAATAATATTGTAAACAAAAATACTAATCAAAACGTTTGCTATCCTCCAACCCATGACACAGGAACTGATTTGAATGCACCCCTGCAATTCTTTAAAGTATCTTGGCTACTTCCCTCTAAAGCTCCCACTGGATCCTCTGCATGGGTACTATGACTGGTGTGACTTTCTCCCAAGTTGTTTCCAACACCTTCTAGTTTTCACAGTAGCAGCAAATCATCTCTTCCAGTTGGAACCAGATATCACCATGATAGCCTGAGGCACTGTGCTGGATTGACCTTGGCTGGATGCCAGGTGCCCACCCAGCCGCTCTGTCATTCCCCTTCCCAGCCCAATAGAGGGTTGAAGTCTAAATTGAAGTCATAATTTAGCTGCTGTGTAATTTCTATTTCTTCAGTACTTGTCTTGAGGGGTCCAGCAAACCTCAGATTTTCTTGCAGGCTTCCTATCTCTGATCTATTTGATGCAGAAAATTCTGGAAATTTAGCTTAATACCTTTATATCATTATTGTTCACATTTTATCCCCAGTCTCCTAGCTGTCTCCTGGATGTCTCTTCATGGCATCCACCTGTAGTTTTAGGCAGAAACTTGTGTTTGGCTGGATGGTTGTGTACCTGGGTTTAACAACACTGCTTCTTGATGTGTTCTGCTTTCTAGAAGCAGGTTCATGCCCTGTGATTATTAGATATATCACAGCAATGGGCCCACAGAGTGATGCAGTGGATGGGTGACCTGCTGTGATGACTCTACAGTTTTAATTGGACTTTAGTAACTTTCAAGATAATTAAAATCCCTTCTGTGCAACCTTTACATGTTCTGGGTCACAGAGATTAAAACACAAGCCCACACACACCAGGGGCAGACTTCTTGTTCTAATACGTTCTGAGCACAGTGAGACAGTTGTTCTGTACTGACTCAGAAGGAAAAACACACTCTATTGAATCAGCAACACCGCTTCCTTCCTCTGCAGTTGTACCATTCACACACTCACTCTGCTCTTCGTGAGAGAACCAGCAAGAGCAGTCCTGAGGAGGAAAGGCTGAAGATGAAGAGAAAATGTAGCAAAAGAGATATAGGGAAAATACCCTGGATGGTGAAGGCAACCTTAATCCTCTGCAGCTGACCTCTGTGTTTATTAAACAATGTAACTTGGCTGCAGTGGGTGTCACTGAGCTTAACATCCTCCCAATAGCTGAGGAAATGCATCATGTCACACTGCCAGGGCACGAATGGTTGCTGTGGGGACTGCTGTGGAGAAGGGTCTCTGACCCAAGAAAAAGGGAGCAGCTGCTCTTTCCAGGCTATGCCATCTGATGACTCTTGCACCAGACACAGCTGCCTCGGGATGTTTGTCATGGCCTGTCACAGCAACACGATGGCAGATGACTGATTTCTCTTCCCCGCTGCAAAAACCCTGGGCAGCAAGACCCATTTGCCAGCTCACCTTTTCTGGCAGGATAATTAGTGTTTTCCCTTTTTTCAAGACCCACCATATTGTAACATTTGGCTCTGCTGGCTGAGGGAGGCCTGGAGCAGTAACAATCCCATGTGCCAAGGCAGAAAGGAGGGCGGGCAGCAGGGCTGAGCTCCCCTCCGCAGAATGCTGATGTTGACTGTTGTGTTTTGGTGCCCAAGGGTCCAACTTTGTTGCCTTCCACTACTTGAAACTGGGAACTGCAGATGGCCTCAGCTGTAGTGGGGATCTATAGCTTCAGATGTGCTTGGCCATGGTTGGTACAGGTCACTGAAAAAGGTATTTAAAAGATGTGTAGTTGTGGCACTTAGGGACATGGTTTGGTGGTGGGCTGGCAGTGCTGGGTTAATGGTTGGACTTGGTGATCTTAGAGGCTTTTGCCAACCTAACTGGTTCTACGATTCTATGATTCTGTGTCTCTGTGTCCTTGGTGCAGTCATTCAATGCTGGATTTCATGCAACCCAGTGGAAAATGGGACAAGGAAACACCAGACACAACTACAAAGCTTCACAAGCCCTTGTTGGGATGTTGCATCTTTTCAGGGACTTTTATGGAAGGGGATGAGTTTATAAAGCTTCTGCAATGGTCTGGGCAAATGTCACCTGACTGTCCTCGCTCAGCCTCAAACGGAGGGCACAGGTGTGTGTGTAGTGTCCATTACCAGCATCACTGGCCAGGAACCGTGTCAAAGGAGCTGTTCACAAAGACAGGGAAAGAAACCATCTACCCAGTTCTCAGGCTATCAGTGGTTGGCATTTATAAGGCCCAGATGAATTTGAAGCAGTCACCTGTGGACCAGTCCTAGAGCAAGCCAGCCCCCTGCTCACTAAACAGTCATGCTGGTTTGAGATCATGTGGGACATAAGTGTAAGCACAGACATTGGGAGGAAGGCTTTCCTTCAAACTAGAGGCATGGTAACAGGATTTGATTTTTAATTTTGCTAATTCTGTACTATTTTGGCACTGCTCTGGTTGTTTTTTACTGGTGTTTTTTGGGTGTTTTTTTTGGTTTGGTTTTTTTTCCTCTAAACCTCACAGAATCATGTGAACCAGGGAGCTCAAAAGCTGGGTAAAATTTTTGCCCCAGGCTCTCAACATGTAAGATATGTTTGTGTGTGTGCATATACATGTCTTCATATGCACAGATGAGTCATTCTCACTCTTGCTCGTGTTATTTCCGGGAGGGGGAAGTGAGGTGGTTCAATCCAAGGTAGGGGAATGCAACACACAGACCTCATGACATGGGGGATGGAATGCACACAGGGTTTTGTGGCTCAGCAGAGGTGACTGGAAGGGGAACCTGCTGCCGCTTTCCTAGTGGAAGGGTGGGCAATGCAGCCCTGTGCCCCCTGTGTGCCTTGGATGGTCAGAAAGTGCCAGGCATGTCTCATCTCCGTTCCCTCACTTTCTGTATGTCACTGTGGGCAGAGGCAAGACTCAGAGAGGAAACCACAAGTGGTCCAGGCTGCCGAGTCTCAGCAAACAGCAGAATGGGCTCCAGGTGCAGCCTGTTTCCTTTCCAAAGAACCCAGTGCATTGCTGTCTGCCTCTCTCCTGGGGAAACATCACCTCCTGCATGTTCGCCAGGACATGCCGCCTTCCCCTGCCCTGTCTCCCCTTTTCCTTCCACCACCTTCTTGAATAGAGACTGACCTTTTTTGTCTCCTTGTTGTCGCTTCTTATTAAACCTATCTGATGGCTGGCAGATTTAGGGCTGGCAGAAAGGTGCAGGACCAATAAAAACTGACCCAGATTGTCACCCATGATTTGTACTGAACTCAAATGGGACTGTTCCTGAGGCTCTCAGTTGTTTAATTCAGTGTAAGATGAATTATTTTTAATCATCTCACTCCTTCTGGATCCTGGCTGGGGACAGTACCGTCTATATTATCATATATTAAAATGGAACTGAGGTTGAAAATACACATCAGCAAAGCAAGCTGTTCCTGGGCTAATTTATGGCTCATCCCATAGCAGAGACCCAGAAAAAAATCCTCCAAGAAGGTGTGTCCTGCAGAAAAGGTGAGCCTGAGTTTGGAGTATCAGTGTGCAGGTAGGATTTGCATAAACATTTTAGGACAAGATCCATTGATGCATTGTGGGAATCAGAGGAGGGAAATCAGGCCAGGTTCTGGCCCAGGCCATTGGTGGTCACCCATCTCCCATGGCTGGGTGGGAGAAGAGCAGTGATGCCCCACTTCCCATCACCCTCACTGCACCCCTGGCTTTGCCACACGGCCTCTCTGTGTGTGGCGGGTGCCTCTGGGCTGCCTGTGCACACAGTTTGTGTCCCCATGTCGCACGTCACCAGTGGAGGCTGCCCTGGCTCCCCAGCTGTGTTCCTCTTGCCCCAGAGCATCACCAACATTACAACACAAGTCGTGCTCAGAAATAGTCTCAGCATTCAGGGCAGACATATGTCTTCTGTACTGTATGTTGGGACTTTTGTCTTCTGTGACACCTTCTGCAAGAAGACAACACACAGGTCCCCCTGTCCACTCACACCATGCTCGTTGCTCCAGTGGTCCAGGACTTTGCAAAAGCTATTGGTAGCTTCGTTTTCTTGCATGTTGCTGAACATACAACTATCGCAAGCAGAGACATTTCCCAAGAGCTCTCAGGCATCAGAACAAAAATGAAGTGAGTAAACAGTTCCACAGGACTAAGAATTATATTCAGTGCAACCCTACCTCTTCCCTCTCCAGGAAGATGAGATTCTGGGGAGCCCTGGTATCCTCACAGTGACACCTGGGATAGCCCAGAGGGGCTCCAGAGTCAGGCAGGGACTCTGCGGGTGGGATACCTAGAGCCCTATGAGCAAGAGACTAAAGTCAGTTAGGGACACCCCTCCTTTCCCAGAACAGGTCTGTCTCTGGATCATGGTCTGGATGCCTTACCACCAGCACTGGGGGCTGCAGCCTGGGGTGACTGGCTCTGGCAGCACTTCTTGGGGAGGTACCCAAAATGTAGGAAAGCCATTGTGGCACCAGCTTTGTTGCCTGTTGCTTACCAGAGGTGTTGTTTCACCTGAGCTGTGGAGGCTTGGCAGATCATAGTAGGAGGTGCAGAAGCTTTGGTGCAGGTTGACCTAGGAAGGCACATAAGCTCAGGACTTTTAAGAAGTCCTGTGGGTTTTTTTTACTTTTTTTTCTTTTGGCGACATACAGAAGATTTTCATCAGTGTGATGATGGACATTATTGGCTTTGCAGTTTTTCGTGTCATTCTGGAAAGTCCAGTCTACTTTCCCTTAACTAGTGGAACCTTTTCCAGGCGCACAGGCAAAACAAAAGAATTTGTTTCGCTGAGTTATTTCCAAACAGCATCCCAATGTGCCTTCAGAAGATTGATAGAGGAGATGGAAGACCTTGACACAGTGGCCTGATCAGAGATCAGAGATGTCCTACTAATGTGGTAAACCACGGATGTGATTTTTCTAGTCTTTTTGGGTGTTAAGGGGAGGTCAATGCTCAGGGATGTGATAAGGACACTTGTGGTGGATGTTCTGAGCAGCCAGAGAACTTGGGCTGATGCAACTGCACACGAGCAGGTAGTTGTGGATATATAGTGTTCCTGTTCCAAGCCTACGGCCATGGTAAGAAATGCAGATGTCTGTGCATAAGGCATTTATTAAAATGACCTCACCCATATGTATGCATTTTAATCAAGTCAGTGAATGCCTGCTGTGTTTATTTTTAATACAACACTTGTTTTGATGTTACAGTTGTGATGATGTGGATCTAATGGCAGTGACTCTTCGTCTTAGGTCTCAAATCCAGAACTGAAAGTGAAAAGACACTTTGCATTACTTTAAAATACAAAAGGGAATGTCCCTGGGCAAATTAGTCCTTCATTTCCATTCTAGACTGTAGTCAGCTGTCTGCTGCCTGGAGTCCACAGTGCAAAAGCTGCTCTGGAGGTCATCTGAGGTCCATCCTCCTGCTGTTGACCAGTAGGTGACAGAAAGGCAAACAGACCTTTGGAGAAAGGTTCACTTATACCCTGAACTTCAGTATCACCTCTAGGGTAAAACACAGTCTTTGCTAGCCCTGAATTTTATTTGAAGTGGGACTAATTTCCTCTTTCTTGCCTTGAATAGCTCCCAAAAAATCCTCAAGAGCAAGGTATATACCCTAAACTGAGATTGAGTAGGGCTTTCCACCAGACAACCTGGTGCTGCTGTTGTCTATTACAGTAGCAGTTCCCACCACCTTTTCATAGGGGAGAGGTGTAAAAAAACTCCATGTGAACTGAAAAAAGATCAGCACAGACACTGGCAGCCAGTCCATGTGATGGCGCCTCAGGAAGACGAGGGATTTCTGACTTCAGCTCTTCACTAAATTGTAGCCTGGTTGCTGGGTCTGCAGAGATCTCGCAGTTTTGTGATGCATGATGTGCGCTTGTGATAGACAGGCAAGGCAGCGAGCTGAGGGCAAGCTGCCAGCCTTCCCTTCACTTTGAACGCCCTTGGCCGTCCCGAGACTCGTTCCAAAACATTTAAATTGCTTAAGTGTGCAGTGATGTGTTTTAATTAATGCAGAAGAAGGGACAGTAAAATACAGGTCCCTTCAGTACTAATTTGGCCTTGTGGTTGAGGCACAGGTGCTAGAAAGCCAGGAGTGCCTGGATGTGCCTCTGCCTCACTGCAGCATGAGCAGTGCCGCAGTTTCCTCTGCCTCGGTGGGGCTGACGGTGCTGAGCTGCCTTTGCCAGGTGCCTGGGACACAGGGTACCATGGGAAAGGTGTGTATAGCACACAGGTATTCATGACATCTTGGTACTCTGTCTAGGAAACAAGCTCTACAAAACAAACAGCAGGTTTATTATTAAACGGTAAGACTTGGAGACTGAAGCCTTCCTGTGACACACTTTGTGAAAAGTTTTAGGAAGTGGCACAGTTTCCTCGAAGTCCTCTCTCCAATGTGGACCAAGCAATATGCTCCAATGAAGAGACTGCTGCTCCCATTTCACAGATGGGGAACACCACTGTCATCCAGCTGTGCTACTTGCCCAGGAAATGTGGCATCAAATTAGGGCTTCACATGCACTGTCTGGAGACTCACATTGTGATTTACCACAAGACTATCTTTCTTTAAAAAGCTCTCCCAAACAAACTGTGTGTAGTCCTGGTGAAGGGATATTTCTGGGTCCATTAATGGGTCCCCTATGAGCACAATGGGGAAAAGGAAAGTGGAGAACTTTCTGGGTCATAGTTAGTGCCACAGGGATCAGATGATACTTAAATTTTCAATGACACCTGGATTATGAAGGATTTCATGTTGGCTGATTGAAGTGGCCCAACTTCAACATCTACATCCTAACCATGATTCTTCAACAGAGGGGATGGATCTTGACTTGACCATGTGAATAAATCATTCTTTGCAATGCCAGCAACGCTTCCTTCTGAGAGACACGGATATTGCAAACAATGGCTCAGCCTGTGAACTGGTCAGAAGATCTGGTATTAGCTGATCTGGCCAGCCAATGACCCTACTGCGTTTGGAAATAAAAGGTCAAATTCTCAGACAGGCTGCAATGGACTAGGACATTTTTGTGAGAGATTGCCCTTTAGAAAGCCACCCTAACTGAATCTTCTAAGCTCCTCTGATGCCCAGAATTTGAATGGCAGCTAGGAATGGCTTTGATTTAGTAGAAGTTTTATTGGGGAAATTTAACCAACACCTGCAATTAGTCAGCATGAGTCCTACCAGAATGGTCAGTTCCTTAATTTAAGGAGCATTAGAACAGTGATTCATTTCAAAGTGGAACTTAGTTATATTGCTGCAGAAAGAAGGAACGACAGAGAGGAACAAAGAAAATGAGGAAACAGTTGTTCTGGGCTGAAAACAGAGCAGTATGTTCCTGGAAGTACACTTTCAGCCCCTATGCAGGCCTGACTGAAGCTGAGGGAGGAATCCCTGTACACAGTTAGCTGATCTTCTCTTAATAGGGCTGGCCTGACCTCATCCCTTTAGGCCAAAGCTCTGCAAGGCTGCAGGTACTGCCTAACACCCTGTACCAGGCTAATCTACTCTGTAGAGCCATGCAAGGATCATTTTCCATGCATTTCCTTCTTCCATGAAAGTGCTAACAGATTAAATACTTGCATAGAAATGTAATAATAATGATTAATGTGTTCCTGCTCAGGTTCTGGCCTTTCTTCTGGCATAATCTATCCTTCAAGACTATAGGTTCTTTGCTCATGCTGGTGGGTGTTTTGTCCTTCAAACTGAAGTCAACAGAAGATGAAAGTGTTGCACCTCTCATAAAATGAAATCCACCCATTCTTGACCAAGTAAATGCCTTCCAGAACAACAAAAACAATGTAGCAACTAAACCTGTAAATAGGAGATCAAGCAGAGAAATGAGAAAACATTCATTGCCTGGGAAAAAGTCCTGGCAAAGCTCACGGTGGTGAAACCAAATGGAAATGTTGCAAACTTTCACCTAGAATAAACAACCCGAATCAGCTGGAAGTGCTTTCCATCGCACTGGTTCCCAGGAATGGGGTTGCCTCATTTTCTTGACACAAGGCCGCCAAAATCTGCAGCGACGTACTAGAATCCTGCTGATTAGCCAAGCTCTTGGCACACTTGTACGGCCAGATATTTTTATTTATTATTGTTATTCTGGTAAGAATCTCTAGTAGATTAAAAATGGGAGGCAGGCAACACAAATGCATATTTATTTGGGTGGAGAAGACTCTGGCTTTAGGGTAGAATAAAGCGTTGCGTTACGTGGCAGCTTTCTGTCTCAGGACCTCAGACATGAAATACCATTATTAACCTCTCAACATTGTCTGTGGCAGATGAGACATGCTCCATTTCTCAGATGGTCAGAAGCTGGCTAGAGATATTAGGCACCAAATGCTCTTAGATCCCCTTGAGTCAAGCCTGGTTTGTTTATTCAGGGTTCTGAGGACCCTGCTCCTTGTTTTTACATTAGCTGTTGAAAGCTGCCTGAGGCACCTGCAATTTGTAGGTGCTCTGGTCAAGGAGTTAGTGCCACATTAGGATCAAAACTCAGGAACTCTGGCTTTCTTCCTTTGCTATTTGTCGTGTTGTGTATGGAAGCAGGGGAACCGTCCCTTGGTGTTTGCACTTCAGAATTACCCTCCTGTGAGAAAATCCCCTTTTTCTTTTCTTCACAAGTGTCTTTCATTCCACTTCTGTTCTTCAAGCACTGCCTAACCCATCTGTTTCAGTGGCTGTCTAGTCCTTGCTGCTTGCTGCTCACAAACCAGGGACTGAAGCACCTCCTTAATGCACCTCATCTTTACTAGTTCTCCCACAGTGCCTACTTCTTCTTTTCACCCTTCACTGCCTGAGCCAGCATCCTCCTGTTGTTCAAGGCAGCCTTTGTACACACTTCCTTTTTCTCTGAAACTCTAGCAACACAAGAAACATGGGCTCAGAAAAAATTAAATAGCAATGGTGAGGTTTCCCTTTTTCTCAGCTCTTTCTTCAGCATGGCTTCAGCATGGCTTCCTTTGGGAATTCTGTTCTTAATTTCTTGCCATTTGCAACAGCATCCGAGGAACTGAGCTGCAATGTAATTCATCTGGGGCTAAGTTTGAAGGGGAAGCCAGATGCAGACGGGTGTACTGGAGCGGAGGGGAAGGAAATAGGGAAAGTTCAGACATAACTGGACATCCAGCAAGGCCTTGCAAAGCCAACTGGCAGCCCTGTATTCCAAGGGGCTGTCTGAAAGCAGAGATTTGTCTGAATCAGAAACCTCCATCCAAACAGACGTGAACTTTGAGAAGGGTCAGGTCCAGATTAGCTCCAGCTGGACTCCAGGCCTTGATAAGGGAGTTCCTCCCTGGGGCTTGAGAGCAGCTGAGTCCTCAGGCAGCCCCTGGACTGACCTTTCCTTTCCACAGTCTCCAGGATTTTTTACCCAGTTACTAGGTCATGAGCTTGCAGGAGGAGATCAACCCACTTTGGGATTGTTTGTTTCACTGTCCAGAGGCTTTTTTGTTTCTTCAGGGAGCTCTGTGAAGCAGTTTTTCGGGGGGGGGAGGAGATTCAGTGTGACTCAATGGTGTTTGAGAAACAGAGGAAACAAATGAGGAGATCCTAGAGGTACTTCCTTTCTAAATAGCTCAGAGATTAGTAATGCTTTGCCATACCTGTAAATAGTTCACTCACAGACATGAATGCCAACGAGTGCTCTGAAAGCTGCACCTCTGCCCCTCATTTTCAAAGTGTGTTAGCAATTTTTCAGCAACCACCTACCAAGCTGAGAGAAAATAGAAAGATCCCTGACCTTTCACTGCTCTGATTTCCTAATAATTTGGACACCTTTAATCCTTGCCTCAGTCTGCAGGGCACGGTTGTGTAACACAGCCACGGTCCAGGAAGGGCCTGGCACAAGAGAAATGCTGGACCCCAATGTGCAAAAAAAGTAGGAGAGGAGCAAAGAAGAAAGCATGTCTGGGGGCTCACAACAGCATTAGCCATTTTTCTGTGGCGTTTGGAGAATCAGTCAGTGTGTGGAAGGCTTTTGCTTGTCACCAAAATGTCCGCGCAGAGTGGTCAGACAAGTTGGGCAGTGAACACATGTACATTAATATTTGCTGTCACTGAGGTTGCAAAATAGAGCAGACAGATCATTTCAGGACTTGGCCTCCTTATCTCCACTTACCACAGCCTATACAGTTGCATAAGAAAACAGGACTGAATAAGAAAAATGTCGAGGTGGTAAACTCAAGAGAAACGAAGCAGATGCAGCAACACCAAATGGCAAAGCTCACCCTGAATGGGGTTTTATGGTAATGGCAAAGTAATTCTGAGCTTGTCTCAAACCTTGACTTCAGGTCCTACCCATCTTAGGCCAAAAGAAGTTAAAATTAAGGAAGCTTCTTTTGTGGTTTGTCAGACACTCTGTGATTATGGACACTCAAAATGCTTTTTACTGAAAGACTCAAGGATGTGCACCCTACTGGAAAACTTCCTTGTTAAATGCATATAATTCTAGTATGCAAAAAACTTAATGACTGAGAAAAAGAGGAAGATGTTCCCATTGTGGTTTAGTGGTGACAAAAGGGTTAATCATCTCCCAACGCTCCCAACAGGACACACTAAATGGCTTTGAGCCCCAGCCTTCGCCTGGGCTGCAAGAGCAGCACAGAGGGGACAACCCTTCCAGAAACAGGGCCCCCCACAAACACCCAGCATGCCACAGAAGAGACAAAGTGGCTCCAAAGTGCTTTTAATCTGTTGTAAACCCTGACTTTATTAAAGAAAAGTGAAGACTTTTTTGTTTGGAAGCCATGAGCATCTGCTTAGTGACTTCCCAGTGCATGGGAGAAGCAGCTCACTGGTGTCTTGCCAGGTAAGCAGCAAACAACATTAGGTCATTGAAAACAGTTCTCCTTGGGCTCCATCTGTCAGATAAGGACAGTGTCACTGGCAGGATGTTTGTGCTGACGAACTCTCCTTCAGTTAAGAAAAGCCAAATGTGAAGCTCGTTAAGGAGAGAACCTGAGATGCCCTCCCTAGACCAGCAGCAGCTGATTTGCTGCCATGGGTTAGTTAATCTCTCATTAGCTCAGGACAAAATGAGCTGCTTGAAGAAGAAATGTCTCTGTCATGACATGTCAAACCTGTGGAGCCAACTGAATCCCGAGTGCTGAAGCTGTTAGGGGCCACGGGGGTGATTCTGGCTCCAAATTACCCACGGTTGATTATGTGTGAGTGACTCGTGCAGTTGGGGCGTGATCAGCAGCCTTCTTCTGGCTCAGCCTGCAGGAGACAAGCGTATGTTCCAGCCTCACCTTTCCCAGCTTTGGAGAAGGCCCTACTTAGTGGCCATTCAAATACGGTGCTGTCAAGGAAGAAGTGAAGCACCTAATAGTGGTGTAGATTGAGATGAGATTAAAAGAAAACCTGTGGTTCAGAGGAATGACGCCATGGAAAACATCAGGGAAAATGAGATGGAATGTACAGTCATTAGCAAATTGCTTTATTTATGGCTATTGGACACTGCTGTTGTGCCAAATCTTGAATTTATTGGGTACCGTGAATTTCTTACAGTCATATTATTGAATTGTTATTTGTTGAAGTTTGCAATGACCATCCCCTTAGAGATTTTTACTTCTGCTCTGTTGTATGTGTGTATATGATCCTGTAAAAACACGCCAGTTTGTGGGGAGAAAGCACGTTTTTAGCCGTGCTTTTTAAATGGCACAACTGATTTTCTCTGAGTTGTCTCTCTTCTCTCCTCCATTTTGCTTTTGTGCTTCAGCTCACAGGCTGCACTGCAGTGGCTCCAAACCCTTTCCCTCCCAGTTATTAATGTTAAGCTGACAAGCTTTAAGTAAGGATTTTCAGGTGTCTTTTCAAAGCTTGTGTTGGCTGTTAGGTGTTCCCAGGAGGCTGCAGATCCTGGAATCTTCCACCCTGGCAACGTGCCCAGCCCATTGCAACTGCGACCTTACCAAGATCTCAGTACTGGGATTTTGCAGCTGTTCAGAGGTCTCCAGACACTACAGCAAACGATTTCTGTTCTCTGAGTCAGCCAGTTCCTGCTCTAGATGACACAGATCCCAAGCCTTTCAGGTTTTCCCACCTTCAGAGTTGGTCTCCTTGAGATGGAGATGGAGCAACAAGTGGAGGTTGGCAGCTGTGTCATTTGTCTTTAGTTTGCTTATGCCAGGGTTTTGGGCAGGTGGTCTTCAAGGAAGGCACATGGAGATGCCAGGATGTGGGAGAGCTGAGATATCCAGAGCTGATGATTGGATCAACAACCAGATCTGCTCATGTGCTGTACTATACAGAAATCACAACAGCCCTCTTTCCTTGCAGTAATTAAATACATTATGTGATGCTGTGTGGATCCAAACTCCATTCAAGTAGTTTTGTGACTCACAGGCTGCTGGATCACTGTGACAGCTGGGCAAAGATGACAGTGGATGCAGAAGGACAGAAGCAGCTCAACCTGGGCCCTACTCCCTCAAACCCTGCTGTCCTCTGATGCACACTCATCTGCTGGAACACCCCACAGAGGCCCTAGAGCTCAGACTCTGGTTTGTCCCATCGTATCAAGTCATCAAGAGTAAAAGGTCTTCTCTCTCTTCTAACCAGACATGCTTATAATAAAAGCATGAGTCCTCAGCAAAGCAAGGTAAACATGGCTTTTCAATGACGTGCCCACCATCCGTCTCTACAGGAAGATTTTTCAGTTTAGAAGCTCACAGGTACATCGTGTACCCTACACTCTGTGCTGCTGTTTTGCATAACGCTTCCCAGCCTGTTTGAACCTAGCCCTGGACTCTTTCAGGTCTCTTTCAGGTCTCTTTTGTCCTGGGGACAAATCTCTCTTGAGAACTGCAATATCAGCCTCATGTGTTGCTCAGTTTTAGGCAAGCAACTGGAGGCTGGTTATTCTCTGGTTCATTAGTAGGTTTCACATCTTGCACGAAGTAAGACCAACAAGTTTGCATTGACTTTCATGATTTTTTTTTGTTTTGTTTTTTTTTTTCCCCTGTGATTTGGAGCGCTTGGGGAGTAACCTGGCTGCCAAAGCAAGTTGAAACAGACAACACCTGAGATATTCAGGGCAGGGGGAGTGCTACAAAACCATTTCAGAATGTATGATATTGTCCTGTCAGCTGACATCCTGAACACATCAGTTTGTAGAACTTTCTTTTGCTCCAGGACCTCATGAGATGAAAAGCTCCCCTGCAATGGCTTCTCCTGCATGGATTAGTGACCCCATGGGAGCAGCAGTCTGTGTGGAGGCACTGAGTGTGCACTTACCTGCCTCAAGCGTGTGATATGTTGCAGCCTCTGATGTCCAGGGTGGATAACGCTGGAAGGCCTATCCTTCTTATTTTGGGTCTTCCCTATATCTTACTCCCAGCAAAAGACGCTTACCAGGAGCTGCTCCCCATGGTAGTGGAATCTAAATAATCCCTCTAATGAGAATACTGGCTTCTCTCCCAACACACACACACCTGGAGGGTTGGGTGCAGAGGTTTCGGGGGAAGATAAGAAGCTCCTCTGTCAATCAGAAACACTGTGAACAGCATTCACTCCGCTGTTGTGGGGCTGTTAGGTGTTTCATGTCCCCTCCTGTGATTTTTCCCCAGACCTTTCCGTGGATGGAAGACACCTGGCAGCTGGCTCTCGAGACTGCCATCCACAGACCAGCCGGAGCACATGCACGTACCTGCCTTCAGCCGGACCAACATCAGAGGAGTCACCTGATGCCAAAGAAGGTTTCTTCAGGATCAGAATAACTAAAACTTCCTTAACATATGCAGGAGTCCTTCCAGATTGCAAAATGAAAATCACTGCCCGGAATCACTGCATTCAAAGTAGGGAAATATCCCTTTAAAGAAACCCACTGGCAATATAAGTAAAGGCCTTTAGGCCAAGCTGATATTCAACATAACTCCACTGAGTCAAGAGAAATACACCAGGGATTAAGTTTGGCATGATAGCAAAAACCACAGGCAAGTGAGACTGATTCCCAGAATCAAGTTGACCTGGAAAATGTAGTTAGGTTTTGCCCTTAAAGAATAATTTTCTTAATAATAACAGATAAAATGAAATGCTTGTCAAAATTATTATGAGCATATGGGGATGAGATGATCAACATTGCATGAATTATTTCCTTCCGCAGCTGTATTTCTCTTTCACTCTTTAGCTGTTCTTTAAATCCCAAGCTTGTAACCTTTCTACTGATCTTCTAGATTTATTACCTGCCCTATTCATTCTTGACTTGCAAGACCCACAGACTGCGTGGTTTTAGTGCTAATCCTAGGTTTGCCACAGACTTTCTGTGGGAATTCTGAGACTTTTTTTGCCCAGTATCCTCCAATTCCATCTCTAACGGTACATCAGTACATGAACTAATTGCCAGGCAATGTTAAGGGTAGAATACCTGGTTTTATCTTCCTGGATTGGGCCCTTGGGCTTCAGCTTAATGTCTTGCAAGCATTACCAAGTAAGGATGGCAGTTAACATGAGGAAAAAACTTTCTCAGAAGCAGTGCCTGCATATGGGTCTTGCTTCCTGAGAGAAGAGAATTAATACCATAGAATTAATCTCTTTCAAAGCTCTGTCCAAAACTCATTTGTTGTGTTTAACTTGTTCTCAGCACTTACAAACAAACTGTAGTTGTTCACAAAAAAACCCCAAACAAAACCAAAACAGGAGCAACTTGCCAAGGTGCTAAAAAGATCACAACCGACAAACCACCACAAAATAATAAATTTAGTTCACTTAGAGTATTGAAAATCCAAGAAAAGAGAAAGGATAGAGGGTTTTTTGGGATGTTTATCAGTTTGGAAAAAGTTACCAAGAACTCCCAGGGTTTTTCATTTGCTTTCTCACCCTCTTATACCTTCCAAGAGGCAATAGGTTTTTTAAATTATGTTTTTCTTCCTCAGCTTTGTAGTTCTCAGTCCCAAAATTCATGGCTGCAAGGGAGGGCTGGAGACTCCCTCCTGAGCTCCTGCACTTCAGGATCCCTGACTATCACTCCCTCACCTCTGTGTTTAACTCATGTTTGGCAAAGCACAACTTGATCTCAATCAGACCTCCTAGGAGGGCAGCCAGGTTGGATTTGATGGCATCAAGAAATGTGGATCAAATCCTGCCCCTGGAGTTCATCCCAAGTGTGAGCGTCTTCCCTGATACAATGCATGCTGCTTTCTTACTTAAAATTACCAGGCTGTAGTTTTCTTGTCATGGGCCTTACCTGCAGTTAAAGACTGTTTTCCTACCACCATTTTGTCCAGAAGGTGCTTATGCAGTGTAATGACACCATCTCTCACTTAATTCCTGCATGAATTTAGCGTGTTAAATTCTTCATGTCTCTCAACTTTTTTTCTTAAAATGCAAAGACCAACAAAAGGCAAGCTATTTTTCTGGCTAAGACCACCTGTGGAACCAGAACTGGTCCCTACTTCAGTCTGCCTCTCCTCTGTTCACCCATCCAGAGCTCCTATGAGGCCCTTTACCTGAAATATCACTCTTCAGTGTCACGCTCAGGTTGGGCTGCTTGTCCACTTTGCCTTCAGCACTTTTTCCTCACTTCCTCTGCTTTCCAGGGTAGATGTTCTCCCTCCACATGGTCAGCTGCAGCCCTGTCTCCTTGGCACAGGGTTCTGGCTGCCTGGACACGTGCTCTGCCTGCATGAGCCCAGAACCCACATCTCTCCACACCACTGCCCCCACCTCTTCATCAGCCACCTTTCCACCTGCCTGCTGTCATCTACAGGTTTTGACAGCAGTTGCTGTGCATCACCTTTCATGTGCTGGACACAACATTGTCCTGTCAGTCCCCGAGGGTTTCCTCTGGGGATGTACCCTGACTGACTCCCCACGGACTGCTCAGTTGGAAGAACTTTGATCTCACTGCTCTCTAAGCCACCTAGAGCTTGTGCTATTGGGATCATGCTGCTGATATTGTATCCACTAAGTCAACCACCTCACCACAGCCTAGCCCAGCCAAAGTTCCTTGTCCCAACAAAGGTTTTAACCTCATCAGAGAACGTAATTGGATTTTGTTTGAAAGGCCTGGTTTTCATTTAAAAAAAGGCTGAATAATAGTCGCAGCTTTTAGCTCCACTCAGTTCAGTTCCCCAACAACTTCTCCATCATATTGTCCACAGCTGGTTTCATCCTATTGTGTGGTGCAGTTTTGCTTTAAACCTTGTCACAACCTTGTGATTTTGAAGATGCTGTGCCATGCTGGGAGATGTATAGGATGGTGTGCCCAGCGCCTTCAGGAGACAGGAGTCTCAAGATGGAGTCTCTGCTCTCCCATCACTCACCTCTGTAAGGGGGCCAGGTACTGGTCTAAAACTGCTGGAAGTGCTCTGGTGCGATGCAGCCTCAGTTTACATGCAGAAATGAGGGAGTCAGTGCTAGGAATAGCATGGGAATTTTTCATTTTCCTTTTTTCAACCACTTTTACCCCTCATTAAGTGCTTTCAGACCCAGCCTCAGGCTTGATTTATTTTTGAAAGGCCATTTTTAGCCACTGTGTCTTGAAGAAGAAAGGAAAAAAAAGAGTCTGCTGAGATTATTTTTAAAGAAGAAACCATGCACATGCACACTCTGTCACAGTTTTTGCACTTCTCGGTATCCCACGAGATCCTCGCCACTGTGATATGGTAGCATCACTCCACTCGTCTCACCTGCAGTTCTTATAACAACATTGGGATAGTGGCTCTTCTGCTTTCTAGGCTGGAAAGATTATTGCCCTATTACAAAGAAAAATAATGTCACAAAATTACCAGGTTCAGGAACAGCCCACTTCAGAGTAACCCACCTGAACCTCCAAGTTGTTGCACAGTTTGGTAAAGCAACTTTTTGTGTTCAGCAATGGGTGTAATAGAGGCTGCGGAAATATGTCTTAAGCAGATATCTGCCACTGTTCAAACAGCCAGGCTTTCTTCTTGGCTCTGATTTGATTCTTGCTGCTCTTAATTTTCCTTTTCAGCCACTTTAATAATGTGAGACTTTGAACTAGCAGTCTTCCTCTTGAATCTGTAAGCATTTACTGAGCAGTGTTTAGCTAAGGGACCGGAGAGAGATGTAGACCAAAGGGGATGGGATATGGAGGGTTTGTGGTTACAGCACAAGGCTCTGAATCAGGAAATGATCAGAATCAACTTCAAGAGATGGGTCCAACCCACAAAGCTCAGTTCTGCATCTGCTCCTGCACTGCGCTCCAACTGCCCTGGAGTTCAGGCTGATTTGGTCTGTGGCTGTTGTGTGGAGATCAGCTCTGCTTTCCTTAGACTTCCACAAAGCAAGTGCTTATTAACGGCATTACCGAGTGTGCCAGAATGCAAAGAGGGTTCAGTGCAGGGTTAACTAACCAAATAGCTTCCTAACAGCAAAGGAGTTTGGACCCCATGGAGATCACCTGGCTTGCAGGTGTTGCGAGAACTTTCTCAGCTTGTCCTGAGATGTGCTGCGCCCACAGAGCCTTAGCTTTCCCCTGAGCTGGAGGGCAGTGGCCACAAAGCCGATGGCATCCCTCTTCTTTGAGCTATCTGTCTGCATCAAGCCAGAACTATCCTCGAGGAGCAATAAGAAATTCCCTCCCTGCTGAACAGCACCACAAAAGATGTACAGGATCTGATTCCCAGATGGCAATGTTAAAAACAGAAGGTAACATGTCTGGGAAAGTACCCGAGGCATACCTGAACAATAGAAATAATAGAGATGTAAGAAGAAGATAGGTCCTTTCTTTTTTGTGATATATGCATGCGTATGATCACTTAAAAAAACAAACACTTCTTTTTTTTTTTTTTTTGTCAACAGGAAACTGTCTGTCTGAATAAAAACAGACTAGACTGAAGTAGCTGAAATAGGTGAACAATTGGTAGCATGAGCATTGTGCCAGGCTTGTCTGCTTCTTGAGTCTGTGTTATGTGTCATATGAGCACCTAAATCCTTGGAATCCTTCCAGATTTATTTGGATACCAACAAACTAAGTGCATATCTACCTTTCCAGCAACTTGGAGGATTATTGATTTGTAAGGGCCAGGGGTCCCTAGCTAGTCCACCTGCACCCTCAGGATCATGTGGCTTGGCATGGGTTTCTATGCATAGTTTTTATTTTAGGCCTTCCTAGGACAAGTTCTAAAAGGTTAAAAGCGGGGAAGATGCGGCTGCCTTGTCTCACATTCCAGGAGCTAAACACCCTGCAGAAACCGAAGACAGCAAATGTTTTATGAGATACTCGTCCAACCACCAGTGTGAGGGTGATACCACCCCATGAGCAGCAGGCAGCTTCATGCAAGCATACCACTTCTGTCTCTCCGGTCTCGCCCCGCCTGCATTTGTTCCTCCTTTGCCTGATGGCACATCTCCCCCACACAATGGCATGTACAATCTAATCTCTACTGAAAGCTCTGCAGGGCAGGAACTCACACATTCAGATCCAAATAGGCTACTCATGCCTTTTTAATTTCACTGGATCAGAATAACAACAGCAAGGAAATAAAGTAACAGCCAAAGAGTCAAATCAGCCCAGTGAAACGGGTCCCTTCCCTGTTTTACGAGTTACATCCACAGTACCCCAATGGTAGCAGGAAGTCTTCTAGTTACACTGGCAAATCTTCAATTAAGCAGCCCAAAAAGCTCTTAGCCACCATGAAGTGCCTGGTGATGTCCACTGTGGTGATGTTCGCTATTCCAAAAGCCACATGTAGCAGACAATCCCTGTGCAGCACCCCAGGGCTCAGAGGTGGCTGAAGAGCCCCTCAGCACCAGCTCTGGGTCTGGGAAAAGCAAGCCTTGGGTTGGTGCACTCCCACGCGCATCTGCAGCCCGGTCTGGCATGGTGCTGATCTCCGCAGCCATCAATCCTGCTGCCATCTGGATGACAGGTCTTGCACAAGCCCGGTGCCATTACTTAAGGCTGTGGCTGTTTACAGCTTCCCGCCCAGCGCACACCCGCCATGTGTTAATCAGGATGGTTCATAGTCAGTCCTGGAGTAAACAAATGCAACTTCACCAGAAAACATGGGAACCACACCTCTTTACTCCAGGTGTGCATTTTGGCCCACCATCTGTTTCTCCATAGCGATTAGTGACTGGTATTTAAGACAATTTCTTAACAGGAGTTGGGATCGGTGGTTTATCTCCTCATTAGGTTGGTAATATCATTAATTAAGGTTATGTCAACGGACATGATGCCACAGCAGTTGCGTGTTACCAGTGGCAACAGCCTTCCAGGGTTTGGGCTTACAGCGTGCCTACCACGAGGCAACATTAGCATCCTGCCCAAGGTGGGGACCTGCCCTTTCCCCACGCTGCCGCTGAGAGCCCGCCCCACAGTAAATAACATTTTGAGGTAGGCTCCAGAAATCCCCTCAAAAGTCCCTGCTCTCTCACTGATCCCTGTACCCTGGCTGACGAACCACCGCAGAGCGAGGAGCAAACGTGGAGTTTTGGCAGGGACGGGGGGTTGTATCCCCTGCTGTGCTCGCCCCAAGAGCAGTGGTCCCTATGGCGTAAGTTGGAACCCACCTCACAGAGCTGCTCATTCAGCTGACTGGAGTTTTAACTGAGGAAACAAGCATGTTACTGAGAAATGTGGTGGAACCTCTGCCATGATGTTAGCAGCAGGCCTGGATACTTAGAGCGAACAGGTCGGTGGAACTAGAAGGAATTGAGTGATCATAATGTTCCCTCTGGATTTAAACCACACACACCATGAAATCCATGAATCTATGGATTTGAACACTTAGGAAGTGAAAAGCTGGCATGTTTAGCCTGTCCCACTCACATGATGCACCTTGATGTAGTAGAAAAGTGCGAAGACCTTTTAAAAACTTTCTTCTTTCTCCCCTTTCCCCCCAGGAGCTGCACAGGTAAGACAAACACATCCTTGGGTCAAGTCCTGCCCTGGTTCTGTGCAGAAGTCCCAGTATATCCCAAAGACTCAGAGCACTTTAAATATACGTCAACAGTAGCATGTGCTGGCCAGGAGATATTTTACTAAGCGGTCCTTCAAATGAATGCAGTTTTAGTTGTTTTCCCCGGTTGTTTGAGGTCACTGTTCCCCCGCCCTTGTTAATAAAGATGTGATTAATGACTTTTGGCAAAGCTGCTGCCTGAAAGAGCCAATGCTTTAGGAAAAGCAAAACCAGTTTTCAGGTATTTTCTGTAAGGTTCGTCTCAGAAACACACAAATACATTGCAAAGCATTTACAAAACACACCGACGCCTCCTTCACCCCATCTCCACCCCCCTGCAGACACACATCGCCATTCATAACCTGCATGACTCTATTCCATCTACCTGGAAGAAAGCTCTCACCGTGCCTTCAGCTGGAAAGGTTCCCCCTCTGCACAGGCACCAGCACAGAGCAGTTATCGCAGGGCTTCCTGGGGTGCCCGTGGTGCAGTAATGGCTTTGTGATTGCTCTCCCCAGACTGAACAGTACCCAAGAGCCCTGAGTGAGGCCCCAAAGTTCTCTTTGAATAAATCACAGCGGTAGGGGAAAAGAAATAAAAAAAAAAGAGTTGAACTTGTTTCCTCTGAGAGTGCTGGGCTCATGAGTTGAAGCCTATTTCTGCAAGCAGGGAGGCTCAGAAATCTTGAAAGTTAAAAGCAAGATGGCAGAAACTGAGTCTCTCACAGCTGGGCACAGGGTGCTGCAGCAGGGATTTGAGGAAAAACACCTAAAATCAGGGGGTTTATGAGAAGGGCTGTACCAAATGTAGCAACCTAAGCTGTGTTGCCTCTGCTGAGGACCCGCTTCTCCTAGGCAGGTCCTGTTTCTCACAAGGGTGAGAAATTTAAATCTGATGGTTTAAATCTTCACATTGATGGGGTTTAATCTGCATGATGGGAGCCTGTGCTGCTGTTTAGGGTGCCACAAAGGATGTCTGAGAGAAGCAACTCCTGCCTGGGGATAGGGATGCTGATGAAGGTGCAATAGGCCAACAATGATGCCTGAAGGCTCGTGCATGGGGTATCAAATCCGTGCTATGAACTAGCACCACAAGAATTAGGACCAAATCAGAGGTGGTAATGTCTTGGACTAGGAGGGTACAAGGTCCCTGTGCCACTATGATAAAGACCACATCAGCCCCTTAGTCCTCCACTCTGACTCTTATCCTGCTGAGCTGAGCTCTGAGGATGTGAGCCAATCTGCTTGAGGCAAGTCCAGCCTCAATGGCAGCTGGATGGAGAGTTGGGAGTGGCTCTGAGGTACCTCACAGTGCCCCAAGCGGCTGCTTTTGCAAGGGGACAGTTGTGCAGCTTTGCACTAGAATGGGTTAAACGTGTGCCATGAAATGAGCTGTGCCCCCAGCATGCAGTGCCTGGCAGAACCAGTGTTTTTCCAGCTGCAGGAAGCTGTGCTGGGGAGATCCAGTCGGGATGAGCCTATGACATTTTATAATCAAAGGGAAGAAAGGAGTGATGGCTCCAAATTAAGCCTGTCTCCAAAGCTGAAGCAAATCCTTTGAATTAGGAGGACACTCAGGCTAAAGGCTTATAAAGAAATTCCTATTGCTGTGACTTTCTCCTGCAGGCACCAAGGTGGCTTAAAGCACTGCTAAACTCCAGAAGCAGGAGATGTGTCTGGGGGGGCTGGAGACTGGTTTTCTGGACTGGACCAGTCCAAGCAGATGGTGAACTGGCAGCACTAACAATAAGATCCCAATCCATACACTGAAGCTTCCCCAAAATTCCTGTGGGTGGCTCTAATTATAACCTGTGTCCTACTGCCTCCCCTTTCTGCTAGTAGGAAGGAGACAAGCTTTCTTGTTACTCTAGCTACCTGCCCGTTACCAGATCGAGATTGCTCGTGGGATAAGGGCCTTCCACTTGTTTGTAGTACTGATGTCCTACTTGGCAACACGTGCCTCATTCCTTCAACCCTACAAAGGGAAGAGCCCCAAGCAAAGCAGGTTTGCAGCTGGCTTAGCAACAAGGCTGCTCTGCATTCCTGTAAATTTCCAGGTTCAAGTGCAATTTGCTTCTCTTTGTTGCCAAGCCAAGTGGACATGTAGCCCCTCTCATTCCACACTGCTGAGCCTTTGGGAAGGTTGATGGGACCTGAGAGAAGCAGTGTCTCTGAAGGCAGGCACAGGGCTGCAGCGAGGCAAGTGGTTCAGTGATGCAGATGAAGGCAACCAAGAGCTGCACCATTTTCCCACATCCAGGCTTCCAAAGCAAAACAAAAGCTTGCCCTTGGGGTCTGAGGTGAAGAGGTAAGTATAGATCTAAGTCCCCAGGGCTAGTCTGATTTATTTGGCAGACCAGACAGCCAATACTTTCAATCTTGGACGAAGTGACTCTTTTCTTTTCAGCATATGGCTCATTCTCAGGTTCCCATTACTTTATTGCATGTGGGATTGGTGTTTCTTCATTGTTTTCCCCTGTGAGTGATTGACATGAGCAGGAAGGAAGTGTGGAAACTATAGAAACTGTTCTCCATGCTGAGGGAAGGTGCCTCATATTCTTCTGGACCTGACCCCATTGTTCACTGCTGCACCCGCAGGCACATTCTCTGCTGTGCAGTGGACAGACCAGGGCATCCTCACCCAGGTTTGGACAATGGCCACCAAGCAAGCGTAAAGATCTGGACCTATTCCCACTGGAATTGCACCCTTCACTTGATCAGGGGAGGAATTGGCCCCCTAGTTATACAGTATAAATAGAAGGATTTGATTTGAGGCAGATGGATATCAAGTTGTTCCGAATTTTCCCCCTGATTTCATTAGTGAGGTGATTTGTGTTACAAGGAAAACTTGTTCTGAAGCTGTCATTATTTACCTGAAATGCATCTGTGCTTTGAAGTAGGCTCTGGAAACACAAGCAGAATGAAATTGCCCATAAAGCAGAGGTGGAGTGCCTTTTTCTGAGGTTTGAGACTGTTGGGTTCCCTCTACACTGGAATGCAAAATTAATGCCCTAAATTTAAACACTCACTAGGCTTTTTTTCTTCTTTTTTTCTTTTTTTTTTTTTTTTTTCTTTTTTTTTTTTTTTTTTCTTTTTTTTTTTTTTTTTTCTTTTTTTTTTTTTTGCATTCGTGACTTGAGAATGAATTCAGTCGTAAAAATAAATGCAACTGACACAGTTGGCATGCAAAACAACCACTGTTTTTGCCAGGGGGTTTCACGTGCACGTGTGTATGTGTTTGTCTGTAAAACAGCTGAAGAGCCTTCATGGAAGACTCACACGGTGAAATGTTGGCTTTGGCTGCCCAGAAGTTACCATCCACTTGTGGTCCTCAGTCCCCCTGTGGATCATCCCAGAAGGATTAACTCAACTGTATCCAGTTACAAAGACTCAACATCATACAAGATCCCTGCAGTCCCAAACCATTAAATGAAATAATTTAACAACAAAGTTTTTGGGCTGGTAACTTGTGTGAGCTCAGACACAGCGTGCACATTTGTGCGTGCACCTTGTTTTGCTGCCCTGCTTTCTTCCCAAATGAATGGTGTGATAAAAGTAGCAGCAGCAGCTTAGTGCACAGAGCCTAAAAAAAGGTGTTTGTTTCCACTGCAGTGCTTA
This sequence comes from Oxyruncus cristatus, assembly GCA_013399855.1. Classification (NCBI taxonomy): domain Eukaryota; kingdom Metazoa; phylum Chordata; class Aves; order Passeriformes; family Cotingidae; genus Oxyruncus; species Oxyruncus cristatus. The sequence goes on along the minus strand of VXAY01002771.1, from coordinate 470,633 downwards.
GCTCATTGTTCCTGCTACTCGTCCTGTTGACTGCCTGCTCAGGAAGGCCATGTTCTCGGCAGCCAGGACCTCCTGCCTGCTCCCCGCTGCTCTGCCACCAGTTTCCTAAATTCACACTTTTTATCTCCAATGCCCTCTTCTCCTTTTTTGTTGAAAGAGATGGTTTTTTTACTTCTCTCACAGGGATGTGGTGGGAACTTGTAAAACCTTTGAAAGCTGCTTACAATTCCTCAGATGGCAACAGTGAAACACACACTGGTACAATTGGCAGGAGATATAAGGTTGCTGACTTGCCAGCTCTCATGAATCTGGCTTTCCCCCCATATCTTCTGGCCCCTGGAGAGTTAACCAAAATTCCCTCGTATGCTGTACTTGAATGAAAATGCCAGCAACTCTGGTATGATAATATTTATATCTGAATCATTTCAGACAGTTCTGGGATGAATGAGATCTCACAGAGATGGAGGTTTGCTTTCTACTTCACTAGTTTTCCCTGGTGCTGCTTTCTTTTTTTTTCCCCCAGAGAAGGGACATGCAGGAGCCCCTCTGGGCCCTGGGTGCTGCCAGCTCTCCAGGAAGGGTCCTTGCCTACCTCTCCTGCCTCCTGCAGTGGGGGGACATGAGCTAGTATTGAAGGGCAAGAGGTATGAGTCTCCAAGCTCCACTTCTGTGCTGTGTGGCTTCCTGAGAGCAAGCACTGAATGACACTGCCTGGTTTTGGTTGGTTTGTTTTTTGTGTTTTTTTTTTTTTTTTTNTTTTTTTTTTTTTAAATTTGCCCGCCAGATCTGGAACTGAAACCATCAATTCATTTCACTGACAATCTCATTCTCAACTCAAGTCAGCAATAGCTACCTCAGCTAGCACCAGGTTTCTACCCACTGAATCAGCTGTCCTGGCTCCTATGGGAATGAAGATTTGTGTGCTGCGATGTGAGAAAGGTTTTTTTATTCAGTAAACAATGTAAGAAGTTTCCCTAGACACTCACTTCACATCTTTGTGTCCTTCTTGGAGACACGTTAATTAAGCCTCCTGTCATCTGCTGAGGTGGAACAGGGGAGGGGTGACAGTGGGAGACATGGGGAAGGTCCACCTGAACAGGAAATTTCCCATCCTAAGCCACATCAGCTGGTGGGCAAATGACTCCCATAGTCTCCAACTATGCCAGTTTGAGATCTACTTCCCACATCATGGGTTCATGTTACTGTCCATTTCCATAACCCCATGTCACATTGGCTGTGTTGAGAGCATTGGAAAAGGATGGGGATCACAGGACGATGGCCGTGGGAAGCAGCTCTGCTGTGCTGTGTCAAACAGGCACAGTGCTGCCCCGAGCTCCAGAAACCCAAACTCTCAGTATCTGTTCTCGTATCTTTCAGAGATAAACCAAAGTCCAGTGAGATCAATGGAGTTTTCACACTGGTGACCACGAGTTTTGGATTCCGTTTCCTGAGATGAAAGTGCTAGGAACAGGCAGGAAATTATCCACTAGGAAATCTGTTTCAATCATCCATTTTTATGGCAGATGCTTTGGAAATGATTATGTACTGCGTAAAGAAATATGGCCTTCTGAATTTATTCAGGCTAATTCTGAGTGAACCCAAAGCTCTTTTATACTGTTTGGGCTGTGTAAAGGGTCTTAATGCACACAGAAATTAATTTACAACCCATTTAATTCCCCTTTGTTCTGCCAGAACCATACAAATCAGAAAAGCCTGGGGTTTTGTATTTGTATGTTGGTCAAGAGTGTGTTTTTCTTTAACTGCAGCAGTTAGAGTGATAGAGTGGGCATTAGAGTGATAGGCAGACAGAGCGATTCCCTAAGGTGGATATGGTGATGGCTTTATTCAACTATAATTTATCCCACTCTTCATAAAGAAATAAGCCCCACACATATAAACACCTTTATAGCATTACAATTTCAAGCACAGTAGGGAAGTTTCCTGCTTTCCCACACACAGACACAGGATTACAATAAATGCTGAGGTCCAAATCAGCAAGCATCTCCTTGCTCCATATTGTGGGATAAGTTCAAAAGAAAGTAGTGGGACAGATGATTCCACTTTTGACAAAAATCTCATTTTCAACAGCCTTGGCAAACTTTTCTTACCTTCTATTTGCTGGAATTTCCATACTGGAAATCCCCTAGGTTTGATAAAAAGCTAGGGTTTAGCTCTGTCTATACAGGAGGACAATAAAAATTCATCCATGAGATCTCCACACCATCTCTAAGCAGATGCATGTTTAGCACTGGGCTCAGGCAGGTGTATCAGCCAGGACTGAGCAAGGCTGGGCCCAAAGCAAAGGGAGACCATAGTTTTGTCCAAACAGAAGGAGAGCTCTGTTTCATCTTCCCACAGCCCTCACGGTTTCATTGCCTATGTAGCTGTTTCAGGACAGCCTCCCCAGCCCATCTGAATCTCAGGAAGGGCAGTTAAAATGTTACTTTTGTTCCCCACTGCAGCATTTCCAGGCTCTGGACAGCACAGAGTCCGTTGCTGCTAAAAGGCCTCTGTATTACTGCCATATGGATTGGTCACCAAAATCCACCTCCCTGTGTTCCCTTAGCCTGAACATGCATTTAAGGTTGGCTTCAGCCAGGAGATATCTAGTACATGGTTAAGGTTAGGTGCCTGCTTCAGTTCCCAATCAAGAAAGAGATATGCACCATGTGAGCCATGGCACTACTCAGTCACAACAACTCAAAATAAAAGCGCCACTACTAACAGTGAGAAGAATTTATTTGGTATAACTTGGCAAATAATCCTGCACTTCAGATACATTTCAGAAAATCATGATCTATTTCTGGATGACTTATCACACCCACGTGTGGCAAAATTCCTCCAATAAATCCGTTGTGGTGAATGATTTCAATGTTTATATTATTGTTATTATTACCTGCTTTGGCCACCTGAAATGTTCTGAGACAAGATGAAAGTACTGAAACTTCTAATGCCTCCCTGCAGAGTCACTGTTGTGGGAGTGAAAAAGAGGAGAATGGATCAGGTTTTAGTAAAACTCATGGTTTATGTAAAGCAACTGATTCAAAACCTATTTTCTATGTAGCCTTTTCTTGTGGACTGAAATAGTAGGCTGCATTCAAACTAGACTTTGAGCTCAGTGAAAAGGAAACACTGATGAAAATCACGACTCAAACACCCTTGCATCATATAATTCTATTTGTTTTATCAGTGAGATTCAACCTAGGCCCCACTCTACAGCTGTAGGAGGAAACTCAGAGTAGGGCAAAAGGCCAGCCTCAGGCTTAGGCAATGGCTGGACAGCAGTCAAACCCATGGGGTGGAATTTGGACCGGACCAAAGTCCATGGGTACTTTGTCATCAGCTTCTGCAGGCCCAGATTTCACCTTAATGGCCATTTCAAGGGCAGCTCTGCAGAAAGGAATATCTTTCTGTTCTTAAAACAGGCATCTGTTATAGAGTTCAAATTGTCCCAAGGGCAGCCCCTCTTTCATTTTTACATCCAGTTCAAGTGACAGAGAACAGCCACACACACCAGGTACTGGGAAAAATCCATGCCACACTTCTCTGCCCGTGGATGGTGGGGTTCCCCTGCCTTCAAACGCCTAGGCAAAACTCATGATGTCTTTCCTGGCTGCCCCAAGGGTCTGTGTATCATTTGCGTGACTCTTGGGTCTTGATATCTCTGCAGCAATTGCAGCTTCTGAAAAACATTTCAAACATTCCTGCCTGGGAGGCTTTTGGTTAACAGGTCATCATCATTTGGGAGAAATGAAGCTACAAGGCAAACTCTACGTGCAGCGAGTGTGCACACGTGCTTGTGTCCGCAGAGCTGTGGTGGCACAAGCAGATATCTCTGCAGAAATCGCTGTCCCCCTCTCATTTCTACGATCTCTAAGGAGCTTTCCATTTTCAATATGCGAAAAAAAAATATTTATAGGCGTCAGGAAAGTAGTGACATGACCTCAATCTAAAATACCTTGCAGCAGAAAAGAGTTGTGTTGTGAGTGCTGGACAAACCCTGTGATTTGGTCCGGATCTGTTCCTCAAGTGAGCAGTGTCACGGTACTGGAGGTGCTCAGTTCAAGGGAAGGCTGTCACCACACCACGCTGTGGAACAGGGATGGTGAGATATTGCCCCTTAGGAGAGGATCCTGGCACTGAGCAGTCACAGCAAAAAGATACCTCTCTGAGGAAGCTGAAGCCAACACCTGAGAAGCAACGCAATGGTCATAAAGGATGTTCAGGCTGCAATGCTTGATGAAATATGGATTAGTGTAATTGTTTCTTATGTTGGTGAAGTATATAAAAAAGCAACAGAGAGACTCTAAGTATTGTATTACCACTGCACCCTTCAGTGGCTACAGCTAACAGCTTATTTTTATTTCCATGCTGACAGCACCAGCCAAGTTGATTTATTTTCTTTGCAGTCTTAAATACCAGTGGAGACATGCATATCCGAGAATCCAAGGCACAGGATACAGCAGATGAGCTTGATGCATGCTGAACCAAAGCCTTCTCTTGATTCACTTTGATGTACCTAAGTGTTTGCTAAGTGAAGTTCTTCAGAGCATCTCTGAACCTGCACCACCAGGGGCCTTTGCATCTGGCAACAGTGATTTGCTGTCATGGCTCAAATAAGCCACAATTGCGCTGATTGTTTCCTACTCCCTTTTCTTGAACTCTTTTGCCGTACGCTTAAAAAGTATTGCTCCCAATTAAGAAATGTCTGTGATTAGCAGATTTAGATGGAAGATTGGTTTTGTATTATGTGCCTTCTGGGTCTGAGGTTCCAGAAAGGACATATTTTCAAGCTTTCTCCTCAACCACAATATTTAGAACTTACTTACTTTTTTTTGTTTGGGTTTTGTTTGTTTGTTTGGGGGAGGTTTTTTTTTTTTTTTGTTGGTTGGTTGGTTGTGGTTTTTGGTTTTTTTTTTGTATTGTTTNTTGTTTTTTTTTTTTTTCTTAATTTATTTTAAGAAAGCTGAGATTCTCATGTAGTCACCTGCCTTCAGCATTTGGGACTTAAAATACAGGAACAAATATGGCTTGAAGTGGAAACAATGAATGATCAGCTTTTTTCACATGAGTAGTCCCTTTGAAGGTTAAGTGTCTATACTCATGAGCAAAGTTACATGTATACATGAGAGCTTGCAGAACCAGAACTTTCACAAGGTATAAAACTTAACTTAACCTAGAAATACAAACCTTCTATAAACTTTTTGTTTCATAGTTGGGGGAAGTACCCTTTTTCCTAAACTAAACAGACTTCTAATCTTTTTTTCCTTTCCTTTGTAAAAATACCTGCTTTGATACAGAAGCCTTGTAAGCCTTACTGTTTAAAGTCTTTCATTAAATATTTCAGTAAATATTAAGTAGGCTTAAGGCAATAACAGAAGTTTATGACTTTTTAAAAGAGCTTGTTCTTTTCCCTCCCACATTATGTTGGGGCTTTTTAAAAAAAAAAAAAAGTCACAAAACCTACATCTTGATCTGCTCCAGTCTGAAGGTTTCTATTTATAGTTTTTGGTTATGAATGTTTTTTCCTATGAAAAGGTCAGACCTCGCACATATACAATGGTGGAAAGCCCTGCTTATTAAAAAGCAGGCAGATGGATTTGTTAAAAAGAAGTCATTTCATAATGCAGCTGCTGTGAAAGGCTGCTTTAGCAGAAACATCCTCATGCTGCTTTATGAGAAAAACAGGTAAAGGAGTTCTGTTTTGCAGCTAAGTAATTTTTCCTTTCCAAGCCTCCGTCCTCACACACATGGCATGTTCTTTACCTCTATTTACATGCTTTGTCCTACACCCACCCACCCCCTCACACACACTTTTACAGTCCCTTGCCCTATTTTTCTCACCCTTGCTGCCCTGGAAAGGCTGGAGGAGGTAATGTTGCCCCATCTCAGTGTATCCTGCACGGACCAGTCACCCCCAGACTGCTACCCAGCAGCAGTCTGGGGGTGAGTGGTCCGTGCAGGATACACTCAACATCAGACACACTCAGCTTCTCCTGCTCAGAGCAGATGGTGGGTACTCTTGATTGCCATTGGAAGTCTGGGGTAGCCTGGGAGGCGTGTCCTGGCCCAGGGGCTGGTGTCTGCAGGCCAGGACCACACCTGGCTGAGGCTACTCCTGCTCAGGGTGACCTGGGAAGAGTCAATGTTGACTGGCAGATGTTCTTCACCAGCACCCTGAGCAGCTGCACTGCCCAGCACAGGGCATGGCTTCAGAGCATGGGATCAGGGGGTTCAGACCTTGACAATGGGGTAACAGCAACCTGCAATCTCCCACGTGACGACAACCAGCAGAGACCTCTCTCATTTGATGATATAAAAAAAAGAGAGGTCTTGGCTGCTTTGTTCTAGCCCTGAGTGAGGAGCTTTGATTAGGTGAACAAAAACCACTTCATCCCAAAAGCTTTTCTCTCCCTCCTTCCTCTCTGAAGCATCCTGAGCACTCCACACACCTGCAGCACCCTGGAGTGATGGAAACAGCACACGTAGCATCACATTTCCTAAAAATCTGTGTTATTAAGGAAGACGCCTCCTGTGCTTTATGAAATCATGACCAAAATCCCCAAGTCCTTTATATTAAACTTTGAAAATAGCCACTTCTCTCTAACTCCTGGCTACCTTGTACAAAAATGGCCTCCAAGCTCTGATCAGTCTCTTCTGCTTTAAAGGAGCAGTCTGTGCGGTAGGGAATGGGGTCACTACTGAATGTATAAGGTGTCCTGCAGACTCCAAGGGCACATTCCTGTCAGGGTTTAATTTCCAGGAGAGCATTGTGATGTGTTCTCTCTGAAGGGCTTTGTGTGCACCAGCTCCTGCTCACCAGCATTCCCAAACAAGTTGTCCCGAGGGTTTTAAACTCAGGGATCCACCTGTTCAGGAAATAGTTTGCCCTATTAGTGATTCCACCACTACTGTTAACCATCATGTCACTCTCGTGAGGAAAAATGAGGATGGATTCACTGAAAACCCTCTCTCTTCCCAGAGTGGGCTTGGCCCAGCACCTCTGAGATTATTAGCAGCTTCTTCTGCTACCATGACAAAATGTTCTGGGTGGCTCCTCCACAGTGCCTTCCCACGGAGTGCCAGTCCTGCTCCTGTCTCACTGGCTCCATGTGAAGTGAGAGCAGTGGGAGGTTGGCCAGGGCTTCCCCCCAGGCACAACCTGCTCCAGGGAGGCAATAGGTCTGATCAGTGCAAGTCAGCACCACAGCCCTCCCTGTGGATGGTGCCATGGGTGGGCAGCTCCTTCCACCCTTCACGTCTGCTCCTGGATCCATCACCACAAATGACTCCACACACAAGGTTTAGATGGTCCCACGTATGAGCAAGCAGAGCTAAGCAAGCTCTGGAATGACATCTCACCTGAGCTTTCAGAAGCAGAACCAGACAGTGCCAGTCAAGTTACTGGTAAGCTCCCACTTACCTGCAGCACAGTATGAATATCAGCAGTTTCACACATGCCGGTTTGCACCAACAAAGTGAAAACACAGATCTGCTGTAGCAACGAAACTCGGGATTTAGAGCTTAGCTGGTGTGTGGATATTTTGCCACAGGTTAATCTCACCCATTTTGAAATTCAGCCTCTGATGCATCCCTCAGCAATCATCAGTACAGCTGGAAGAATGGCACTGTAGATGGGCAGAATGTGAACAAGGAAGGTAGATCTAGCCCAGGAGTCAAAGCGAGTCTGGAATTTGGAAATATGGAATGCAATCCTAGCCTTCATGACAGACCATGTAGGTGTAATGTTTATGTCTTTATCTGCAGTGAAATCAATAAAAAGGTTTAGTAAGGCAAGAGAGGAAAACCAAGAAGAAATAGTCTTTACAGGTGACCTGCTGTGCCGTTCTCTTGACTATTTCAGAGACAAGCTTCTGATACCAATTCAACCCAGTGGTTGAATTGTAACCTGGTTTTAGCTCACCTCACATGTCCTGTCCCAATCCCAACTCCCAGGCTTCTGCGTTAATCACTATTGCCTTTGCAAAACAGAACATCTAATTGCACCACAGGGCCTGATGCATGTGCAAGGGGATACACCAAATTACAAACCACTGTTCCTCTAAGCTGCAATGTCTGTATGTGCACTGGGCTGCGAGTTACTCTGGTAAGAAAATGCACACTGCAGCTTTATAAAGTACGGGGCACATTAGTCAACATGGCCATTAAAACTAATATTGCAGTTGTGGGGGCAGATGTTAAAATGCTCGTATCTTTTATGGTAACCATATTAATCCAAGAGGATTTTTTTTGTGATCAACCTGTTGACTGCCAAGACTGCGATTGTCAAGATTTCCCTCTCTGCAGCACCACAAAGGAGATAATTGTGCAGCCCAGCTCAGCTGTGCCTGGCAACTTATCTCTTGTTCTGAGCATCCCTGGGACCTGATCCCCACCTCATGTCCCTCAGCATTATCCACATTACCCTGAACTGGTATCCTCAGAACTCTCTGAGAATTAAGATGCTGTGACTGACTGAGATGCTGGGAAAAAGCACCCAAGTCTGTTGGAGAAAGGATCGTGCTCCTGCAAGGCTGGGAGAAGCCAGGAGGTGTTCAGTGCCATACACCTGTCTGCCCACCTGTGAGTCTGCAAACCAAGGGAAAGTGAAATAGCTCTGCCCACACCACTGTCATCGCAGGGGGCTGGGAGCGGGGAGGGCTTAGTAATACTGAGAACAAAGAAGTCTGCCTTAGTCAGATATTTTTAATGATCTCTCCCCACACAGGGCAGGAAGTGAAACTGAGGTCCCAGTCAAACCCCTCACCCGCGCTCCCCTTGGCAGGTCCCACTGTGCCGGTGCGTGGCAGTGGGTGAGACATTGTGCTTTCAGTCAGCATGGATGGGGTGCTGTGATCTGGGCCCTCACACTGACACCCACTGCCCTCCCCAGCCCTGCACAGCCCCGTCTGCCTCCTGCCACCCGTGCTGCTCATGATGGTGATGCTCAGGCAGGGCTGGGCTACAGGAGGAGGACCAAGACTAGATTTTTGACCTGTTGTCCTATAATCTAGGATGATCTCTTTCTGACTCTGTTTCCAGCCCAAACAGGACCTGCAGGGTCTGGTAAAGCCCCAGTGACCACATGTCCCAGTCCTCAAGGGATTGCGTGGACAAGCTGGTCCCTGGCAATTGCTCCTTTGGAATCTGTGGCAGCACTGGTTTTATTGCTGCCATACTGAAGTCTGTCCTTCCTTTGGTGTGCTCCTACTGACTGAATAGTGTGTGGTCGGCAGATTAGAGGGGCTCCATCTGACCCCTGTGTGAAATGCAGCCCTTTGTGAAGCAGAATGCAGGTGCTGTGTGATGTTGCACAGCAAGGACACCAAGAAGCTCAAAGCAGACACTGAGAAGAAAGGAGGGCGAAAAGCAGGAAACATTTGCTGCCTGCTGAGGCTCCCAGGTGGCAGAGCAATCCCAGTGCTTGAGTTTTTACCAGCAGAGCTTCAGATCAACGGTCTCATTGGGAAACAACCGCTGGGACAAAGCATAGACTTCATCCAGCCCCATTCTGTGATTCATCTTCAGGTGCTGAGGGTGGGCATCCCAAAAATGTCATAAAGAGGTGGTGGTTTGGCCACCTTGGGGACTCTGTAGGAAAGGTTCCTGCAGGAAATTTGTAAGTAGTGACAGCCCCCCGTGGCAAGCTCAGCTTTCAGGATCTAGATGAGGCAAAGAGAAAGATTTGAAGACAATTCTGCTTTGAGAGGCTGTGAGTGAAGACTGTGGGATAGTTCCTGACCTCGAGTTCAAGGAAGATCCTTGAAAAGTGAAATCATTTGAATGTAAATGGTCTATCTCTTCACCAGATGCTTCTTGATACCTGTTCCCATGGCATTTATAGGAGAGAATATCTTCCCTTCTTGTCTCTGTGCTGGACCTCAAACAGATGTTCCCAGCCCCCCAGGTGAGACCCTGAGGTATGCCACAGCCACACTGGCTTCAGGAAGCCACAGCAAATTGTTCAGTGCTACTGTGCCTGGCAGCCATGGGTGGTCAGAGTACACTTCTGCTGTGTATAAAGTGGCTGGGCAGAAGAGTCAGCTGGCAAACAGATCAGGACCTTGGGTCCATTCCCTCTAACAAGGACAGCTCAAGGGAAGTGACCGAACAGTGGCACGGTCCTCCCCTCCCGTTAGCCTCGTCTGCAGGGCTCGGTCAAAGGTCTTTTTATTACTGTTCTCTGCTCCAATTAAAACATCCTACAGATTGTGCTTGGCAGACTCTCAACGGCATCCAGAACTAAAGCCTGTTAACGGGATACAATCAGTTAGGTTCAGGGCTTGAAGTAAGCCAGAGGGATAGGGAGTGTTTGCCAACTGCAGAGTGCCAAGTCCTATGGTCTGCCCATTTTAATTCTGGCTGTTAATTGCTTTCCAGAAGCACCCACAGGTCCCAAGTGACAATCAGAAGCCAGTGGCCAAAAATGCACATGCCCAGAGCAACAGGAAGCCCAGCTTCAGAGAGCTGCATGGCCCCCTTGCACCCGAGGTGTTCCCATGGACCAAAAAAGGGCGGCAGGGGCAGAGTGGTGGCCTGTGCCAGTGGATTTTTGTCAAACCACCACGGTGGCCTTGAGTACAGAGTGCCCCCCTGCCAACTGAGCATTGCTCATAGTTATCTAAGGCCATGGGGCATTTTGCACACTCTGATTGGGATTGCTTGGGCCGACTGGAAATTCAGTCCTTGCAGGAGCTGTTGGAGATACATCAGCTATTTTCCGATGATCACCACATCCCTGACGTCTGCAGAGAGCAGTGCTTTGCAGAAGGATTTCCACCAGCAGCAAAGCAACCAACCAGCATTTCTCTGGGGTGCAAAGGAGGAATTAGAAACAAACAAAAGATGTAGTTGCCTCATACACTAAGAAACAGCGTTTGAAGCGATGGAAAGAGATCTGAGTCCATGAGTCCCTGCATGACGATTGAAGCCTAATACTCAGAAAAGAGATATCTGAGAACCCCTATGAAAGGGGAGAGGGAAAAGAGTCACAGCCCAACTCCCACATTATTTGGCTTGTGGGGAAAGCATCTGGCGTAGGGTCTGAGGACCCCTTTGTCAGGTCCTGAGCAGAACCAGGACCACTTTACTAAATGCAGTCCTGTCTAGGGAGATGGAGGTGAACTGCGACATTGGGCTGTAACATATGAGCGCTGCTGTGGGAGAAGGAGAGATGAGGTGAGCAGGGGATGCTCCGCTAAACTCTTTGGTCCTGATAGATGAGCACAGGCTTGCAACAATGCAAGGGATGGACAGCAAAAGAAATAAGCAGATTTGAATCAAGAAATGACCAGCCTGATTTCTTCGCACTAGCTGAAAGGAATACAAGGTGTGAACCAGCTGCTGATGAAAATAACGAGTGGTTCACACCAGTTTGGAGGCTGTATGATCCAGCAGTTTTCTTTCCAGATCAGCTGTAATGGCAACTGAGTTTGATTTTTACAACTCATTCACTTTCAATGACCTATGACTGTCATTAATGACCGAGCTAAAGATACAACTTTTAGATAGAAAAGTTTTATGTTGACAAGTGTAATTGCCTCCTCTGGTTTGCTTTGGTTTTTCTTTTCATTTCCAAACATACACATTTTCTTTACCGTTTCTGACACCTGTCAGCAAAAAGCACAGCCTTGTGGATCTCCTGCCATTCCTGACCAATGTGCAGGGAAATGACTCTGCATGCTGTGTGGGAACTGTGCCAGCAATTCCAAAGATCAAGAAGGGAAACAGATAATGCAAATAAATCATAATGCAAATAAATCATAGGCACAATGGAAGACTGTAGGGATTGGTGGCCTTCACCTCACCTAGCCCAACAAGAATCAAAGGTTAACACAGGTGTCACTTGAAAGGTAATTTTCTATTGATTTGCAAGTTGGTCCCTGACCTACTGACCTTTGTGATACAGGAAATGGGAAATCCCCTGGAGCAACATATGTGCAGGCAAATGTGCTATTTACTTTGGTAGTCCCTCTAGTATTTATAGGCCCAGGCAGGACCAATAGAGATAACCTAAGGAATGTGGTAGCCCTTGTAAAGATTTCTGTCTCACACTTAAATATTTGGGCAGCAAAATAACAACCTTGATCATAATTTGACAGAAGAAAACCACAGGGGCGCTGCCTGATTTCTACATCCTCTTACAGGCAATAAAAACCACCCATAAATAATTTTCATGCAATGCCTCAGGAGCTCCTTGCAAGGGTCAGCTCAAGACTCGCTGGACATGATTCACGTTGGGCAGAGGTGTAAATCCATACACTTCTGCAGAGCTGTTCCTGGGGTGCACGGTGGGAGGGGCTGGATGAACTGGATTCAGGAGCACACATCAGCATGGTGTTACTGGTGGGGGCCACAGTTTGGGCTGGTCTGGTGAAGCACCTCCAGAGGCTCAGCTCTGAGCGCCAGTCCCTGGCTAGACAGGTTCTTGAGTTTGGAGCCAGGAAGCAACAGCAAATCTTCTGTGGCTTGGCCACAGATTGGAAACTGTGTAGTCAAAAATTTTCCTCCTGTTTCTTCAGTGGGAAATTTGGGATTTTTTAACGAAAAACTGAAAGCCTCAAAAGGCTTAGCACAGAGAGATGGCTGCAGTGCTCCCTGAGGATTTTAATTACATCTTGCTCTCCCTCTGCTTGAGCTGCTGTCGATGGCCTATGATTCACAGCTGATGGGAGAAGAGATAGAGTGCACAGGGAGATCGCCTCCCTCCTGGGAAGCACGAAAGGGCGTAGGGCTTCCAACCTGAGAGTCAGCAGCAGATTTCCCAACTCAGAAAGATTTACATTTACAAATAAAAAGTGAATGTTTTCAGTGGAAGGATAAGGAGAAGAGTGGTGGAGAAACAAGGAACACACCATTTTTGAGCACATGCAACAGAAATTCCAGAGTCACTGCACATCCTAAGCTCACCTCTCTTTTCTTCTGGCAATTAAGGGTGTCAGAGTCTACCACACTAGTCAGAGCTATGTTCAGCAGCACCACTGCTCCCATCCCTGGTGCTCCAGTGCTGTCCTGGGTACACCCTGTGCTTATCCAGTCCGTCTCCTTTCCATGCAAAGGAAGGGGTCACTATCCAGGAACTGGATCTGTGGTTGGATAAGGCAAATGGCAAAGGAGATGGGGCTTCTCCTCCAGGGGTTTTCATAGAAGCTGGGACATGCCAAAGCTTGCAGAGCTCTTGCTGTCATTCCCCAGCTCCCCTGGGTACTGCTGAGAGCAAGACTCAGAGGTGGAGATGCTGCAGAGCCTCCATGGCCTGCTAGGAAACATCTGGATCAGGGCTCAACAGGTCTGCCAGCTCCAGGGGCATCCAATTCTCGTCCTCCCACAGAAAGACTCTCAGATGTTTCTTTTCAGCTCCACTTCCCACACCCCATCCCAGCCCAGTTCTCATTCCTGGTTCCTCTCCTTTTCCTTCCCACTCCCAGGGCCTTGATCTCTCTGCCAAGCCCGATCTCCTCCAGCAGTCTACTGGCTGTCATCTTCTGCCCCACACGGCCTTCTGCCAGTAATGCCTCAAAATTTGGGACACAGAACCTGGCAGTCGCACCTTGACCCACCCAAGCTGGGAGTCTATCACAGCCCGGGGACCCAGCCCAGGAGTGACTCAAGCTGCTCACTACCTGCCATGGCTTCCAGTCAGGCAGGTCATTATATACCCTGTGTTCTGGGCTGGCTTCCCAGGAGACCCAATTTCACACAAGGATTTTGGGGATGGTCTTGACATGTCCTGGTGCTGGTTACAGCTTAAATCCAGCCAGGTATTTCCCTACCCACTGGGAAAGCCAAAAGCAGAACTGGGGTTCTTGACTCACTCTTGCAATGCACCACTCTACTCCCACCATCACACACACATCTACTCCATGGAGCAGGTACTGCTTTGATATTGCTCTTGGTAGAAACCAGGCTGCAGATCAGGCACCTTCATGCTCTCTTGCATGGCAATGCTCTCATCCCAAAGATGCCAACCCATGTCTATGATGCTGGAAGAAGTTAATGCTCCCAGGGTAAATCTAGCTGTCCAGGGGAGCAGAAGAGACAAGCATTCAGTAGCTGTGTGGCCCAGCAAATAATTTTTGGTGTGTCAAAACTAAAAACCATCCAGGCATGTGGGTTATGGAGCAGCCCACCTGCCTGCCACTGCTGCCTGCTGGCAAAAGAACCAGCTCTAAACAGTCTGTGAGCCACAGGCCACAAATTGCCCAGCCCGGGAGGTGTTATGCCATCTGAACGCCTGAAATACTACAGCACTAGATTTGGGATGCCAGGGTACCTGCAAGAAAGCTGTTGTGGAAATGCTCTGCTCCCCAGTAGCTTCCTTGCTCCTCCCAGTATGGTAAAGAACCTTTCTCTCCTTGTTCAACAGCTGCTATGATTTGCTCATTTTTATGATCTGTAGGTTGTCAGAGAAGTCGCTCAGTCCTTGGTCATTTCAGTGTCCCCCAAGGCAGGAGAGGTGGCTGAGAGATGAAAAAAAGACAAACCCCCTGCATGGGGCTGAGTCAGCATCCACCAAGGACGACCGCTGGGCTGTATTGCTATCTGCATCCCTATGGTAGGATTCCCCTGCCTTCTGCCAAGAAACACAGGAGTGATATGAATTTGATTTTACAGTGGAAGAAACCAGTCACAGGAAGATTTACTCATACTCTTCTTTTCCAGAGCTTCCCAGCCCTTTTGGAGGATCACAGTGAATCCAGGTGTGATCTGCGTTGGACTCTGTTGAGCTTTTCTCCCTGAGATGTGCAGCACCTGATCCATTTGCAGCTGCTGTTCCTTGGTTGGAAATGGTATTTACTCACTGAAAAAAATCTTTGGGTAAAAGTATTTCTGAATTAGGAGGAAGAACAAGGAACCCTACGGAATAAACAAGTTGAAACAAAGCTGTCGCCACAGGTGACTCTTTTTTGACTCTGTTGCCCACAGTTGGTCAGTGCCACTGCAGAGAGTGGTACAGCTAAAGTTGATGATTGAAAGTGCAAAAATCCATTGTTAAGGCAGTGACTATTCCCCATCTGCAAACTTGCAGATCTGCTACTGCCGGGCTCTGCTCAGCTCTGCAGGGGAAGACATTGGCTGCTCTCAAAATGTGGTCTCCACCGATATTCACAGGGACAGTTTTCACAGCCTTCATTCTGTAACACTGTCAACTTTTCATGGATACAGTGGGCACTTGTGTCAGCTCCTCTGCAAAGGACAAATAAGGTCTCAAGTGCAAAACCGGGGCATCTTTTAACAGGCCAGGACAGCAGCAGACGGGTGAGGTAGGAGAAAATTCACAGCATAGCCCTTCCCATGAGAAACCTTTTTAAAAAGAATTATCTTGCAGCCTTTGACCCCTTTTACATGCACAAACCCAGGTTGCAAAGCAGAGGGATGCTTCTGGGTGGTGTTAGAGGTTGGTGGCTGCTCCTCCCTACACAAACTCCCCCAGATGCTGCCGAGGAATGGAGCGGCAGTTGGTTATTATTTTTAGCCCCCCATTCACGTGGTCTGAGGATCAGATGCACATTCCCAGATGCTCATTCCACAAATGCCGAGATCCCCCCAGCCCTCACCGCGCGGATGCGCAGAGCTGGCACAGCACATCACAGTGCTGGGGGTAACAGCAGGGGCTGGAGGTTCAGCTCCCCCCATCCCGCAGACCCCACGTACACGTGCATGTACACGCCATCTGCTTCGCTCAGGAAGCCTCCAGTGGAAAAGGCTTTCTAGGAAACTTGAATAAATGAGCGGGAGGAAGTCAAACTGAATCAATCCATCAGGGCACACACGCTGACGAACAGCTTGCGTCCCCCGAGGACACGGACTTGCTGGGAAGGTGAAAGGCCATGCTTCAAGGGGAGAAACCAGGCAGAGGCAGGGAGAGCAGGAGGCAGGGGCTGCCCATGAGAGGAGCAGGGTGTTAAAAGGGGGATGCAGGAGAGGGGAACTGGATCAGGCAATGAGGGTGAGCCAAGCAGCTGCAGTCCCTCTGCCAGGCACTGCTGGGGTGGGTACCACTTCCATTCCTCAAAGGAGAAGGCAGTCCAGGAGGGTGTAAAGAAAGAAAGAGAAAAACAAACTCCTGAAGAAGAGAAGTAAAACAAGTGAAGAACAGTGAGTGGATTCTCAGCTCCGTCCCGACCTCTGCAGAAGCTGGAAGGGCACTATGGCATGTCTGAGGTGTGGGGAACAAACTGTGCATGTGCAGAGCATCCTCAGAACATGCACTGTCAGTCTAACCCTGTAGAAACACGTGTGAGCTCCCTTACCCATGCCTACTTGGCTCTGAATGGGCTGCCAGGCATCCAAAATGTTAAATGAAAGTCTGAAGCCCTCACCTTCCACCCAGGAAACACTTCTGGGCAGGGAAAAGAGATGCCCAGGATAACTCTGGTCCAGGGAAGTTCTGCTGGGAGGTCATGTGTTATGGAAGTCAAATGACACCAGGCCTACCCAACTATGGGAGGTAAAATGTGATCCAGCAGCTGCAACCTCAAGCCAGACAAACGCAGATTAGGCGTAAGATGTGTTTCTCTCAGGAGGCTTAATTAACCATTGGCACAGCTTTGGAGGGCTGTGATGGATTCTCCGTTACTGGCAAGGGTCGCATTCACATTTGGAGGTACCTCTGAGTGCGCTGCTCTTGTTCAAGCGCAGATATAGATCTAGTGGCAGAACTGTCAGGGGAACAGCCCAAAGCCTGGGCTCCCCAGGCCATCAGCAGCAGTGGAGCATTCTTGATGGTGTCAGTTTTGGCATCAGTGGAGATTTGGGCTGGCACCAAAACTGACAAGAGACAAAGGCTGGCAGATAAGACCCAGGATACTGAAACACCTCTGGTCTCAGTGGTGGATGTCAAGTGACCTTGAAACCTGTGATAAGGTGCAAGGACCATGATGACATGAACATCCCTGCTCCATGGGGGCTGTTTCCATGAAGTTATTGCTCATTTGCTCATGGCAGCACTGCAGTGGGCAAGCCACGTCTTGAATGTCCAAGGCCAAAGGTGGGCATGGCTTTGCCTGCTCTGTAGGCTGTGAGCAGTCTCCAAAC
The DNA here is from genome assembly GCA_013399855.1 of Oxyruncus cristatus. NCBI lineage: Eukaryota > Metazoa > Chordata > Aves > Passeriformes > Cotingidae > Oxyruncus > Oxyruncus cristatus. The sequence continues at coordinate 453,596 of VXAY01002771.1, read as the reverse complement.
TATCCCGCTCTTCTCTTCCCTTACTCAGGGTGCTTACACAGCTGCATGGCTGGGAGAGGCTCAGGGTGGGGTTGTGGGCTCAGGAGGACTTTTGCAAGCTACTGGGGTTGCCCCCAGCTTGGGTGCTTGAAGAAAGTGCTTACCTTACATAATGGAAAATTGTGTTTTCTTGCAAGGCTTCTGTCCCTTAGAACAGTTTCTGGTAGTTAGCTATGGAGTGAGTCACTTTTCTTTGTGCCTCAGTTTCCAAACTGGCTGAGAGGCTGAGTCTGTTCACCTTGATTCAGTCATAGCGCTCCTGAGGGAGGAGGAGAAGTTGAAGCAAACCTGGAGCCCACAGCTTCCAGGGGCAAAGCCTCACAGCTCTTGATATCACACTTCTTACCAGCACAGTCATCTTGAGAGGGTTGTTGTGATACCCCAAGAGGCTTCTAGCCCACGGACACTCTGCAACTGTGACCGCAGCGCGGCACTACATGCTGTGCATCTCCCTCAAGCTCTGCTTCTTCCTGGCATGTCCGGGGCATCCCGACTTCCAGGGCTGGCTGGAGCAATCCCCGTTGGGGCAGGGTACCAGGAGCAGTGTGGTTACTCCAGCAGCTCCGCATAGGCATCCTTGAAGGCAAAAGGGAAGAAGGGGAAAAAAAAGGCTTTTTCAGGTTCACAGCAAAGCAGAGCATCTCTGGGGAGCAGGCAAATCTTTCCCAGATGCAGCAGGATCTCTGCATGTATAAGTGATCTCTGTAACAACCCTCATCAGGGCATGGTATTCTTCCCATAACTAAAATTTGACATACTCAGACTAGTAAGCAGAGGAAATGTTTGCTGCTTTTATTAATAACCTGAAGAGACCTGTGCCTTCTGTTCTTTAGCTGTAAACTGCCAGCCCCATATGGAGAAGATTTTCTAATGATCCTTCAATTTTCCACAATACTCTATTGAAATATACAGAATCATTTCCCATTTATGTTCTGCTGAAGGTCAGTAATTTCTGAATTACTGCTGCAGTTCTTATGATGGGCTCTCGCTGTCTGCAGTTCAGGAGCACTCTCCTCTGCCAGAAAGTACAAAATGGGGATCAGGCCTTTATGGCTACCTAATCTCCTGTGCAGCAAACAAGAACTACAAATATTGTGAAATAATCTCAGGAAAAAATCTGGTTGCTGTTCCAGCCCTTAGAAAGCATTTTCCTGTGTCCACTGCTGCCCTTTAAACTCCAAGCAGCTAAAGCAGGACCTGCTTTCCCAGCTGATCATTGAATTTATTTCCTCTTTGTTTGTTATTGTGTCTGGGATCCTTCTCTTTGTCAAACCTGTGTACTCATAGAAAAACACACAAACACAGATACATACACAGAGATCTCCTGCCCATGGCAGATCCCATCTCTGTTCTAGGGAGAAGTGTGGTCAAGACTGTCAGATTAGCCCGGGTCTGGGACACCTGGACTCTACCCCAGGCCTGCAGGTTGCACCTCTGCGATGTGCTGTGCCTCAGCTCCTTTGAGTCGAACAGAGGAGGGATGATTCGGATCTCCTTCGCAAGGTGCTTTCAGATCTAGAGACAAGAAGAGCTGCGTTATGGTATCAGAGCCTCTCGATCCCATCATTATTTTGCATTACTTTGATGCCCTTGAAATCAAAATATCACACTGTGATTTCATTAGTTTTCAGAGAGGATATCAGCAATCTTTCTCAAGTGTGTGCATGCGTCAGGTGAGGGGCTGAGGGTGGTGGAAGTTACCTGAGATGAGTATTAATGACTAACAGCTCAAAGCTCCAACACTAGCAGTGAGAACATCTAAATCTAGATTGAGGCACTTAATTAAACCTTTATTAAACTTCCTTCAGCACATGGGCATAATTCTCTCCTGCTTTTTGAAACCATGAATTAAAAAAAAATGTTGTCCTCTCCACTTAGGAAAATATTACTTCTACTTTACTTCAGTATGAGTTGGTGTTCAGAGAGCAAGAGTATTCAGCGTTCAGCTCCCTCGTTTCATCACCCGGGGCAGCAAAATTAAAACCGGAAACTGGTGTTTCTTTGTATCAAAGTCCTGACGCAGTCAGTGTCTTTGCAGGACCTGGGCAGTCAACTGGCCGTTTTAGCCTAGTTGTTTCAAGGAGATAAGTCAGCTTTGCATTAGGATTAGAACTTCTCCCAGCTCTGATCAAGAATGTCTAGATACACAGGATGGAGGTCCCTGCTGCCAGTCAAAGTGGACCCCAGCCCAGCCATGACCCACGTTCCTCAGTATTTTATCCCAGTGACTTTTGTAACCAATATATAAACCTTCATCTGGCCCACCCCAGGCAGGTGGCCCTCTAGTCTTCCTGTTGCCATGGCCCTGGCTCAGATAACACACAGAAATAATAATATTAAAAATCCCTAGTATCATTAAGCTGCTATAATAATTAATCTTTAGTACTTAGCCCTACCTCTTACTCTTTCAAGAAATACAATGGTATTCCCTGACTGTGTTCATTCACCCTGCTTCTCCTTGGAGAAAAATCTGTATCACATGCTCTGTTACAGAGGGATGAAGGATAACACGTCCATGGTCATCCATGCATTTCAGTGCACCAGATGGGAATATGGTATTATGTTTTAAACAGTTTGCTGTCCTTGAGTGGCAGTCACAGTGTTCCCTGATTCACAGGGAGCTGGAAAGCTGCCAGAACAGCCGCAAGCCTGCAACTAGGTCTTGCAAGTTTGGGCAGATTAGCCCAAAGGACTCCTCTGGAGATCTGACCGTGCTTGGAGAGATTTCTCTGTTGTGTTTTTTTTTTTTATTGCACCAGGAGTGAGACATGTTATTCTGGACCTGTGGACGGACAGCTGTGATGTCTAGGCTGTGCTTGGAGGCTGAACCTCCCCAGAGATAGGCAGCAGAGCAGGTTGAATGCTGCTGGTCACACAGCCAGGCAAAAGCAGAGCTAGGGTGGGCCCATAGGATATGGTCCTGCTCCCTGGTGCCTTGCTCACAACAGTCTGAAACACACATCTAGGACACAGCACAGCAAGTCTTTAGTGTGTGCTTGGAGGAGCAGCTTACTGCAAAACAATGCTGATTTCAGGAGCCTTATCTTTGCTTAAAGGTCAAAGCATGCCCAATGCCTCAGTAGCTTAAAACTTTAGCACTCTCATGAAGGCAAAATTGAAAGCAATTGTCCTTTCCAGTAAAGTAAATCCTGAAGAACTGCATTCTCCTTTCCCTTCTTCCCAGTCCCTTTGTTAATGTAAACTGGATATGCTCTGAATTTAAGCTGGGGAAAGTGGAACTGAACAAGTTCTTTTCTTTGCAGCAGGGGAATGGTTGGGCAAATGGAGCTGGATTAAACTGAAATAGCACTGGCTCCCTGACAAAGCCCCTACACCACCCTTGGCTCAGAGATGTCAGCAGTGCCTCGTGTGCTCTGATGATCTCCCAGGAGACCAAAGCCTCCAGAGACCTGTAGGTCAGAATCTGGGGAGTCAGACAGGATGTGGAGGTGGCCACAGGATGGCCAATGCTCACCTGCTACCCACAGCACATCCTCTGGCTGCACCATGGTGTCCATCGTAGACAGCCCATCCTGCCCCCTCCCCCACCAAGAGATATTTTGAGGGCCTGTTTTGATCTCCTTTGCATGTCAGTTATGCTATTTCTGAGCATTTTTATTTTTATTGTTTTCCGGTGGTGAGCTTGTTGTCTTACACTCTCGCCTTGATCTTTTCCACTTCCTCTCGCTTTCATGCCTCTCTCTTTCCCCGACAGGCCGATGGGTTGGGTGGTTTTGTCACAGCCGGTAGATGAGCTGTGTCCATCCCGCATTGGCCACCCCCAGTGGAGACTCCTCAGGGCAGTGGGAGTGCAGAGTCAGCCCCAGGGGCGTCCGTGTGGGTGCCATCACCCTCCTGTCTATCTGCGTGTCTCACCTGTCCCAGCCACCGCCAGACAGTCGCTGTCATGTGGAGAAAGAAGTGTTGACTCATTAATTCTCACAATGTAGGTTATGGTTAAGCAGATGAGTAAAACATCTTCCAAACAGTGCAGCACCACAGAAAGGAAGGGTTTGCCCTTTAATCACTCGATTCCAGAAATGGTAAAACAAGACGCGTGCTGCTGAAAGGGGCCATTGGGCGACCGTGTCAGCTCCCTGCTGAGGAAACCCAGCTCCCACCTGGGAAGCTTAACTTTTGTTTACTTTTGGTTACTCAAAACAGATGGTCTTCATCCAAAAATGGGGAGGGGATTGAGGGGGAGAGAGCTAAGGGGAACAACAGTATTGGCAGCTGAGGAGAGAGAAAGAGAAGGGTGTCTCTTGAACTTTTTTTCAGCAAAATCTTCCTTTCTGCACCATCTATTTTTTGTTGTTGTTCAAAGTATGATTTTCCTTCACAAATCCTCAACAAGACTTTTTAAAAAAACCCCTTGTTTTTTAAATACTGAAGACCCTGAATCTAAGCAGGTATCCATGCCAGATCTGTTGTAACTTAGCCTACATTCAACACTTGTGGAAGAAATGCACAACCGTGAATCATCACAGTGGTGTTTTAGCAGAGTTTTATTGAAGCAATTCCTGTGGTGAGATACAGGACAGAGTCTGACACTCTGACAGGATCAGCATGCACATTTCCATAGAGGAGGGGTAAAAAGCCAAGAGAAAAACCCAAGTTGTGTGACTTCGGGACACAAACTCATGGCCAGCTGAAGACCAGCAAGCAAGCTGAGACTCAGGTAAGTACTGCATACCTGTGGCACAGGCAGCTTGGATGGGTGCTACTGAAAGCCTGTGCATTCAGTGCAGCAGAGAGAGTTGCAATACACTATGAATCATTTATCACTAGTATTGTATCATCAGGTGGTTAGTGAGGGTTTTCTCTCCAGATAGGTTCTTGTCTTCCCATGGAGCAGCTGGGATCAGCTGTTTGGGGAGGTGAACGAGTGGCATGCGTGCCTTGAGTATCTGAGTCAAGCTGTTCAGTCTTAGGCTCCTCGAATAGCCAGCAGCTCCCTGCAGAAGGACAGCATCAGCACTGCCCTTGCTTGCTCTTCCTCACACTCGAACTAGCTCAGTGCCCCATCTTTCTTCTCTCTCCTTCCTCTTGCTTCCTTGCAGTCTTACACTTAGTGGGTCTGACCCCACGCTGGTCTAACTCACTGTAGGACCACAAAAATGAACAGTGTCAGGCAGAATCCTCTATGGCACGTGCTGGGCTGCCCATGAGCCCTTGGTTCTAGCCCAAACATAGGGCAGATGATTAGTTAATAGGTGGCAAGTCCCCAGCCACTTCAGTTAGGGTCAGCAGTCCAAAGGGTCAATTTGGAACCAGCTGTTCATCTTTCCCAAGGCTTTGTTTCTCATTTATAACTGCAGGGGAAAGCAAGGATACCTGCAGCAGGGAAAAGCCATGGTAAAAGCACTGAAACAACCCACAGTGCTCAGATGCAGTGATAATGGCAGTCAGAGAAGTGTTGAAGCTAGATAGCAGGAGGGAAGGGGGGGTTGGATTTACTCAGGTGTAGTTTGGACAGTCCGGCCATCTATCTCTTTCTTCCCTCCTCTTGAACCCCAAATTGGTCTTTAAAGAGAAACAGCTTTCTGGGGACTTCTCCTATACTCATTGCCTGCGGCAACCTCGACCTGAGGTAGCTCTTCAGAGTTCATGAGGCTTGAAGCCATGTGCCAGCAAGAGTCCACAACAATTTTTAAAAAAAACCCAGAAGTATGAGAATATCTACTGCAGCGGCAAATGTTGCTCTGTTTCCCGGAGAGCCCTATCCCCAGGGCTGGGTTTGACCGTCAGTTTGCAAGCGTGATAAAACAGACAGGAAACTCAGGGACTGGCTTCAGTGCACAGGCACTGCCCTTCAGAGATGCCCACGCCTGCCGCAGCACTGCTGACACACAGCCTGCGAGCAGGACAGCCCCACTCGTCCCCTGCATGGCCTGAGTTAATAGTGCTGTGGGGAAACAACGTTTATCACCTCTCGCAGGGACTGAGCTGTCACGGATGCCCCAGTGTGAGTGCCTGAAAGAGTGTGCCCAGGGTAGGTCTGGACAAAGCACAGTGCGATGCAGCCATGACCATCAGTGGCAAAGCAAGGCAGTCCCTCTCTTCTCCTCTCACCTGCCTCTGTCACCTTTGTTTCACATCTCTCTTTAGCTTTGCACATCCAGCCCATATTGAAAGTTTAGCAATTCATGCCTGGCACAGCCTTTTCCTGCATTCCCTGGTCCTCATTATTGTATCAGATAGAAACACCTCCTGTCCCCAGCACCTTGCTCCCCTGGGAGCACTGGCTGGGAAGAAAATCCCAGAGTAGGGATTCATACTACCCTGCCCAAGCCCATGCACTATCCTGTCTTGTCTTCCTGGTGCTGTGATTTCTATTGAACACTGCTGCTCTGAACACCCTTCCCGCTCACAGTCTCCGTTCATCCCTCAACCACCCCATTCTGCTCGATTTTTTGATGTGCTAACATCCCCCCAACTCGGCTAGCTTTACTCCTCTCTCACTGGTGCCCTCCGCACAGCCATAAATTCACCTTCCAGCCCTGCACAGCCCTGTGCTTGCTGTTTTTCCAGCAGCCTCCCTGCACTGTCCAGTGCTGCCTCTTTGCTTGAGCAGAGCCAGGCACGAGCCCCCACTACCACACTCCATGTGTGGCTCCCCAGAGCTCATCCCACCCACGGGCAGCAGCACACGCGGGGGAGCAGTGGGGATGCAGGGACAAGCTCCAGAGGGGATGAGCAGGGAAGCTCGTCCCGCTCTCTCCACTCCACACAGCTTAATCAGCCTCTTGCTTTTTCCAAGTGTGATATTCCCACACGGAGTGAGAGAGGTTTCAGGAAATTTCTGCTCCTCTCAAAATCACTTCTGATTTTTCTAGTAAAAGCGTCTGCCAGCCTCCTGCCGCCAAGTTGTTTTTTGGGTTTTTTTAAATACATATACGATTCAAGCTGCGTTGGCTCTACTCCTGAAGTCTGGCAGGTGCTCAGTGACATATGTTCTGTGATAAATGTTTATTACATAAGTTCATTCAAGCTAACATGGATTTTGAGATATAGTCAGCTCTCATTATACAGCTTGCCTTCAAAGCTCAGTGTCCAGATTATGCTTTTTCTTGTAGGGATGTCTCCCAGGGTTTGTTTGCTCTTCCCTGATTTAGCCAACTCTTGATTGGTTCATCAAGGTAGTTAACGAAGCACTCAGACCAACTCAGGGGAGGAGAGGAAAAGGAGCAATTATAGCTTCAGCTTGTTCCAGCTCATTATTTTAATCACTGGGTATCATATTTGGCGAAAACATCTCTCTACAAACATTAAAACTTCAGAGCTGTCATCGCACAGAAACAAAGGGTCTGGTTTCGCCAGTCCCCAAACATCACTCCTACCTTAGAGCTGAATTGCATCAGGTTGTTATCACTGTGCCTCATTGGAGGAGTTCCTCCTGCTTCCTGCTGTTCCAGGGCTATGGATACAACTCACACTGTCCAAGATTTCCAAATGTGTTCATCTTTATCCTGGCTGTTCTAAAAACTTATTATTGTTTAATCTTATTCTAATAAAATCCGGTCACTTTGTGGGCTGGTCTTTGGATGCTGTAGCATAAAATCCTGAGCATCCTGTGCAAGTCCAGGGCAACACTGGTATCGAATTTCTCCTCTTAATATGCATCAGGTGGCAAAGCATCAGGATAAACTCTGCTTTGGATGAAGAGTTGGGAAATGGCAGGAGCCAGAGCTGCCTTTGGGCTGCCTCCCATGTCCTCAAGTTTGAATCTCTCTCTGGGCTTCACAGAGTCTCAAACTCATTTGACTCACCATGTTTTGGCAAGGTGCACAGATTAGGTGCATGTGTGTGTCCAGGAGCAGTGTGCTGTGCCATTCTGGGGAAAAGCCTTAGCCTTGGCTGTAAAAGTTTTGTGTGGGGCACAGATCTCCATGTTTGCTCTTAGGGATAAGGCTGATCCTGCATGTTATCACTCTTGATGTGCAAATGCTTGTGCAAACTGGATGATTCACACGCATTTTGCAAACATCTCGTGACTCTGTACTCTCTGGTGAGTTCATCCTGGCCAAGGCAGGGCTGGGTTTTGGAGGGTACAGCAGCAATGAATGTGACTTTTTCTTCCACCATTTGGGAGACCAAAATATCAGGACTGTCTATAGGCAGGTAAAGTTCTGCGCTTTGCCAGGATAAGCCCTCTCCAGTGAGGCTGTCAGAGCGCAGTGAAGAGGAAAGCAGGCTTTTTTACACTTGGTCAGTTAGGGCCAGCAGTAGCAATAAACATTTTCTAGTCGACACATGTGTCTTTTATGGCAAATTCTGAAGCAAACCCAGGGTGGACAGGCTGTTGCTAAGTGCCTGCACCTCTCTGGGTCTGCAATCCATGCATTATCCTCCTATCCTACATTTGTTGTTCCAGCTCTTAGAAACAAACCCAATCCTGAAGATGCGGCAGATCTGCAGATGGGAGGTTTACAGTTAAGGGACAGCACTGGGCTATGACATGTGGTTAGAGTTATAATGTATGCCTGGGCTATTATGGTTGAAGGGGCAGGGGTTTTTTAAATACAGCTGCATAAGATAATATGTCAAGCCTTCACTGAATGCACCAGTTTTAGTAAGACGTGTGCACGTTATTCAAAGAATCTAAGGTTAAACTTGCTGAGCTGTAAATCTCAGTGACTGGCATGTCCTGCAATTCCAGGGTGTCCTGAAGCTCGCCTAGGAAAGGAGACATGGGGAGCATGTCACCCTTAGAGTCAAAAGTCATTCTAGATCTCTGCTCATGCTTTGTCTTGGGCTGACTGTGATCAGCCTCATGTTTTGGAGGTTTGGAAAGGGTAAAATGTGGTGGACAGAAGAGAGAGGATGCAAAAAGGAAGAAAGGAGTACTAGAGGGAAAGCAATGTTACCAAAGACCCCATACTGGTCTTTAGTTTCTCTTGTATCTTTGTGAGGAGTTGGCTGACCTTCCTGCTAAATAATTCACAGTGGAGAGCACAGAGGAAACGTCTCCTGTGCAAAGAGGAGGAACCCAACCAGAACAGCTCACTCTTGGAGCAATTACAGATGCAATGGTTGGCCATGTCAAATGGATTTGGGCAAAGCAAGAGGTCAAGAATTGTGCACTGCATCATCCCTACTGGAGAATTCCCTCATAAAAGGCTGTGGAAAACAGAAAATTTATCTGAGTTAAATCGCAGATGGGAGAAACTGGCTGATATGGAGGGGCAACTTGGCACAGTCAGTCCCAGAAGTGCTGTGGGCTCAGGGTTTCTCTGCTGGGACAAGGTCATGCTGGAAGCAGAGGTGGGAGCAGCAGGCAGTGGTGAGGTGGGACAGGAGCTTCTTTGGAGACCAGGTGGCTCTGTATGATCTAGAATGAAATAAAAACATTGAAAATAATAAACCAGCACCACAGAAAAATCTGGTTAATTAACCTGTCTCTCCTATGAACTTCTCCTGCCAGGCTACCCTGCTCTTTGCTGTAACTGGTGTCCAGCCCCTAAAGAAGTCAGGAAGCACCTGCATTGGCATTTGCATGCACTGCAAGGTTTTTGAGGCAGGGACCTTCCTTTGGTGGCTTGTGCTGGCAGCCTTCAGAACCAGGGGTCCTGGCTGGGGCGCACCTGCAAGGCAAACCTTAACAACCAGGTGTCCGTCTCAGCCACTCGGAGATGAAGCATCTTGTCTCTGGCTGGGCAGATGACTCAGACCCAGAGTAAATTAGAGTTAGCTTGGGTGGAAGTGTGATGTGAGTGTCTAGCCATCACTTGTGGGGAGGGTAAATCACATTGTCGCAGCTCCATTAAGAATGACACGGCCATTCTCCACCCGCAGAGAATTTGGCCCAGGCCTTTTTTAGTCAGATCCTTGTGGTAATTTGATTTCCCTCTGCACTAAAGACATTAATGTTACAAGTGCCTTAGATGCCAATGTGACACATGGACCAGTGGAGACAGTGGTTTTGCACGTGCTGACATTCTGCCCCTCTGAGAAATGTCCCAAACACCAAACTGCTTTTGGAGCATCCTTACCCCAAAAAGAGCTGTCATAGTGCTGAAATTAGAGCTAAGATCACTCTTTAGAGAATCAATTTTCCTGACAACCCTTATCCTCGGGGGATATGACATTAGCATGGTGTCTATCATCAGTCAGTCTGCTGCTGAGGGCTCCCTGATCTGCAGGCATTTGAGTACTCCCCACTCTGGAATGGGCCACTTAAAGCATTTTAAAACTCTCAGATTCTGGGAAATCCAGTCTAAAGTTTTTAGGAGGGACAGTGAGGAATGAGACTGAGAAAGGTATCACTGGAGATAGATGTGTCTTCAGGACTTGCAGAACCACTCACTACAAAGTGCTTCAGGGCTTTGTAAGCTTAGGTTAAGTTCACAAAAGCCCCATGAAAAGTAAGTGAAAATTATGATGTTGATTTGATGTTTTCTTAGTTTTCCAGAGGGAGCAGGATTCAGGCATTCTTGTTGAATGGATGGCTACGTTCTCTTTCAGGCATGAAGCAACTTCTGCTGTTGTCTCTCCCATAAACAGACCTGGCAAATACTTGGTTTTGCTGCATGACCTTGGGCTTAAGCTTTCCAAACGCAACTCTTTGTCACGAGGCCTCCATTTCTGGGATGCTTGGGCAGAGCTCACAGGAAAAGCCTCTCCTTTGAAGAGTGCTGAGCACCAGGTGTTCAACTGCTGCATCCTTCAAAGATCCCTCTAGAGAGATGCCTCAGACACAGAGCCTCTTAAAGGTCTGGTCACTCCTGAAAACCCTGGTATGCCTGTAGCGTGACTTTGCTCTCTCCCAGACCTTTGCTCTTGCTCACTCAGCCCCATCTTCCAAACCACCATTAGTTCAGCTCTTTGGTGAATTCTTCTCTCACATACCTTTGCTCTGCTGACTTTTCTACTCAGGATGTGGATGCAGGAATCAGCCAAGACACTGGTTGTGGTGGGTTAGGCATTAAGTCATTTGCATTTCCTCACCACTGCCAATTACCAGTATTGCAGCAAAAGACAAGGTGCACACACCGACTGTGGCTGCTGCTCCTGATGGGAAAACCAAAAGGGAGCTCTCCTTCCATCACAGCACTCACTGCACATACAAACATCAAGTCCCTGCATGTTTTCAGATTGTTTTGAGTGCCTCTCCTTCCTCACAGTGATGTGCAGGTTGTACTAACCACTCTGGGCCTCACCACTGCACTGCACTGCCCTTCCCTTAAAAAAAATTTGGGGTTTGACCAAAGGAAAAACACCTTCCTTGGGAAAAGCTGACATACAGGGAAGTGATTTTGTCAGAGTTGCTTGCTTAAGCACATGGAGACGACCACTCAGGGTCAGCCACAGATAACAAGCCTTCAGATGACAAATGGCAGTCCTTGGCTGTAAGGGGTGTATGTTCCCAGCACGCTCCCTCTGAATTATTGCAATGGCAGCACTCACTTCCCTTCTCTGGGAAAGAAACAAGAGCAAAGCAAGCAAGAACTAGCAGCAGATGGTCCCTCCTGTGCCCAGATCGTTCCAGCCAAAACAAATCTACATCCCCAGCTGAAGGGAAGGGTACAGGAATAGAACAGGAGTGTGACTCAGATCCAGTGACTCAGACAGCAAGGCGAGGGGAGAGAGGGAGGGGGAGAGGCAGAACCTGGCGCAAGAGCCTCTTACGGATGACAGTGATTATTGCTATTATTCCTGCGAGTGCTTGCGGGCACTGACAACTCTCACTCCTGTTCTCTTTTTTAGGGTTGTTTTTTTCTTCTTTTTCTTCTTTTTTTCTTTTTTTTTTTTCTTTTTTTTTTCCTTTTTTTTCTTTTTTTTCTTTTTTTTTTTTTCTGCTGTGTCTCTCTCTTTCTCACTCTTCCCTTTTGTGTGAAAGCTGTGAGCACCCCCCTCTGCATCTTTATCTGTTTGTGAGCTGATAAATAGCCGGACAAACACTTGTGTGCCAGATATCAGATAGGCTCAGCTGTTTGCATGCCAGCAGAGAATGCCACATGCCCATCTTTCCTCTGTTGGGGCAGCAGCCTGCGAGATTCCAGGCATGGTCCCCAGCTTGCCTCTCCCCTCTCATCCCCAGCCCACTGGCCTGGGGTGCTTTTGCCATGTGCCTTCCCACAACAATGACTGTGTGGAGTGAGGATGATGTTTGCCCAACCTTAGCAAGTCAGATTTTGACTAATGAGCTCAAGTGCTAAACTGTTGGTATGATTCTGTTTGGGCTGCCAGGCAGGTCAGATTAGCTACTGCCACTTACTCATGCCTAAGATGTTTTTGTGGCCCTTGATTTTACCACAGAGGGGTGGATTCACATCTTGATACCCCTTAGATTATATGAAAGGCTTTGCAAAGCTCCTGAAAAGCACTATCACTAGAAAAACTAGGCCATTGGGTGAGATCATGCATTAAGCACTAGGGGCTGGCTGAACAATCTGTCCCAGAAACCAGCCTTGGATTAGTGCTGTGCTGTGCTCTGGCCCTTGGCACAAGCACAGGTGGGACGAAGGGCCCAGATCCTGCCTGACCGCATTGAAGGAAAATTACCCTGTGGAGCAGAACATCCTGCCTTGCCAGGCACCCTGGTCCTGGGTATGGGGTGTCTGAGCAGTGAGCAGAATGTCCTATGGAAATGCACCAGCAGCATTTCTGTTTCTCCACCTCCATCCCAGGTCATCCTCTTGATGTCTTCCCCACCAACCACCAAGCAGAACTCAAAGGCTTCCGAGTTGTGTCATACCCCAAACTGCTCCACAGTAACCCCACTGAATGGGATCTATTCCATGGCAATATGCTCCATAAGGACTGGCGTTGTATGTTGATGACCCTTCAGCAAAGTCCCCAGTGAAGATGTATGGTTCACACATGCAGCTTGTGTGCTGCTGTTGTGTCGACTTGGATGTTTGGGAGAGCCATAATGGCTGTGAAACATTGGTCTCATTGACTTCCAGCTAAACCAGGTGCCCTAAACTCTGTAGGTTGTGACTGTGGCAGGTATCCCACACACATATTGGATTTCATGGGTGACAAGCACCAGAATACATCTTTTTTAGGACACAGAAGTATTTGAATACAACAGCCTCTCTCCTGAAGTGGGTCCTATGACTAGTACAGGGACTCTGGACTCAGCAGAGCTGGCTGGGGACTTATGGCTTACTCATCACCAGTGCAGCCACAGGCACCTGAGTCCTAAACTGAAGGGTCCTCAGGGACAGAGGCAATGCACAGACATGAGCATGTGCCAGCCCACACACTGCTCACCAGCCAGCGAGGGGCTCAAGAGAGCCCTGTGGTCACCGACCCAAACAACACACCTGGGTTGAGGGAACAGGACCCAAAACTGGAAGACCCCTGCCTGTTGGGTTTGGGGGGTTTTCTCCTTTGGGTAGCAGAGATGGAAGGCAGAGACTGTCATGTCAGAGCCTGGGTCACTTGCTGAGGGGCATTAGCCCAAGGAATTTGAAAGGAAGAGACAGGTTGAATTTATATTTATATATATATATAACTATATATATATATAGTTATATAAACTATAGCTATTTTTAATTTTGATACTCACTCTGGGTTTCATTTAACTGAACAGGATACACGAGGTAAAACATTCTTGATAGCTACATGATGAAAAGGCCCAGTGGGCCGTCACACATGAACAGCTTCCCCCTTCTTTGCATGTGCTGGCAAGGCCTTGACCTGTTATAGACCATGGCAGTGCTATATTTTCACACATATAATGTGCTACTTTTTTTAAAAAAGTGATTCAGCAGTAATGCAGACTGCATGCACGTGTGAGTAACTCAAGGGGAACTTTAACGTAAAGCCCCTTCTCCACAGTTACTCCCCCAGCCCTTCTATGGACATGAAAATACAGCATGCTTTCTTCTCTTTCTGTTCTTGTCCCCCTTGTATAGTGCTCCACAGGATGAACTGCCTAAATGATGAAGGATGGAGGAAAGATCACAAATCTTAGGGTCAGGCCATCAATCTCCTGCTGTCCACGTTGGGAGAGGAGTGAACCTTCTTTTCCCAGCCCAAGCTGATGCCTCGGAGGCATAACCTTTACAAGCAGATATACTAATGCATGATCTGATGCTGTATCTGCCACACTGATGTTATACCCAGAGGCTGTTTCTGGGGGAAAGTTTGCATGACCTAGATACAATTTTGTGGTCCTTGCAAGGAAAACAGTGTCTGAAGTCAAGACACTCAGGTAGGAGTTAGGGTTATTCTACACCAAGCTCTGGCATAGGCTTCCTATGTAAGTTCACTAAGTAACAGGGATGCTAACTATGGTGACATAGGGTCCCATTCAGATCAACAAGGCATTTTATATGAGAGTGGATTGGTACCAGAGACTGAGACAGTGTAGGTGGGGGGGAATTATTAGCTTGTGTAATCTGACCCATAGAGTGCATAACGATTGCTTTTACCTACCTACCCCTTACCAGTGCTCAGTGACTTGTGCTCTCCCGAAGCACCTCTTCCAGAAAGGTGTCTAGTCATGGTCTGAAGATATCAAGAGAAAGAGAAGCTGCCCCTCCTTTTGGTCATTTGTTCCAGTGGTCAATCACCTCTTTGCTAAACGCGTGCACCTTGCAGCTAATTTGAATTTGTCTGGTTTCAGCTTCTAGCCAGTGGTGGTTTGTGTTTATGCTATTCTCTACTACATTAAAAAGCCCTGTCCCACTCACTCTTTTCCTACGATGAACTTACTTATATGCTGATCTTAACTCACCCTTCAATTTTCCTCTCCTTCCCCCTTTGGGTGCATGAAACAGATCGAACAATTTCAGTATCTCGCTCTAAGGCATTTTCTCTACTCCTTAATTCATTTCTGTGGCTCTTTCCTGCCCTCACTTTAACCACCTTTTGAATATTAAAATGTGAGCCCCAGGCCTGGTTGTGTTATCTTATCCACTTTAGTCTCAGTGCTTTATGTGGAGGCAAATTAACCTCCCTGATCCTACTTACTACTTTCCCTGTGTGCTTAATCCCAGGCAGCCCTTGCCCCCGTTTGCCAGGAGAGGTGTCTGCGCTGAACCAGTCATCCATAATGACCTCCAGCTCTCGTTCAGGAGCTCTGCTGCATGCAGCCAGTAGTGCTGGTAAGGAACAACCTCTCCTCCTCCTCCTTCCAGATACCCTGGAGCGTGGGCTGCAGGAATGCATTGCAAGTGAGCCCTGCTTATGCAGCGGTCACCATCCCCTGGCATGGCTGTCTCTTCAACCACCTTGCCGCCAAAGAAGGGGATCCATGCCCTTTGTCAGTGACCATTTTACATCGTCTTCCAGATTGCTGATTAAAAAAACATAGGGTAAAGCAGGACTGAGTTCCAAACCTGCTTGGAATTTGTTGTTCAGTGACGAGTCCTCACTGACAACAACATTTTGAGATCTGTCAGTTATCCAGCTCTCAATCTGTCTCACATATCCTCTGGTTCATACTACTCTGTGCTATTTTTTAAGCAGGATGTCATGGTTTTAGCTCAATCCCCTTGTAGAAAATCTAAGTATAGCATATCTGCGTAGTTACTTTTATCAGGCAACTTTGTAATCTCTCAAAGAACTAAATCAGGTTTGTTAAGTGCTATTTTCTCTACAACAACATTGAATCACATTCACAGAAGAGGGGAATGCTAAGAAGCCATTAATTTTATTATTATTGAATTTATTATTCCTATTCTTCTCATAGTTTTTTATAGTCATCTGCTGTCCTCACCTAACTGGGAGGACTGATCTTATATTGTTGGTCTCTTGGATGTAGGTTCTACCAGTAGAACTGCCTAGCAAGATCACAAAGTAGCTGGCCCTGAGGGGATGGCAGTGGCTTGGTGGGTGCTGTGCACAGCAGTGGGTTTGCACTGGAGAGAACAGCCCAAAGCAATTAGTTCTTACAAGGCAGTGACTAGACTGGGGCTGCTGTTACAGGGGTACACCTCTGCAGGCCACCTCTTGGGCTTGGGCATGTACCACCAAGCCATGCTTGCCTGAAGCACCAGCTCCAGGACAGAGGAGTGGGAAAGGGCTCTGCAACTCTCCGCTCCTTCCCCCCTCCTCTAGGTGGTCTATCAATACCTGATCAGGGGGATACTATGACTTCATTGTGATAAAGATCTGGAGGAGAAAGGAAAAAGGGATGTTCTCAGGTGCTGGATGCTGTCTTTCTTGCAGAACTGCCAAAGATTGGCTATGTTCAAGTCCCTTGAGTCAGCCCAACTTTATTGTGCTACAAAGCGAGGCAAAACCTTTGGGTCTAAAGTCTTACTGATGGAGTGAGCATCCTTTGGGTTTCTAACGCTGCCCTAAGCTGACCTGCTTGGTGATTTGTCTCTGGTGAGCGTTGCAAAAGTTTGTCTCTCCTTCCCAACAAGGGTTCACTGCAGGGAGTCACTGGAAGATTGTGAGGCACCTGCATGGAACTAGTCCCCTTCTGTGTGGGATGTGTTAGCAGCTGAAGAGCTGAGCTCCTGCTTTTCTTTATGTGCTCTCCTGACTCAGCCAATCTGTGTTACAAGCACAGCTGCACTCAAGAGAAGAATATTTTATAAAGAGAGTTCAAACTGGCTCTTCAGCTGTGGTAAGTTTTCAGCTACCATCTCTGAAGCGCGTCCTTCCTTCCTGATGGCCACGTCAAATAGTTCTGCAAAGACACTGTGGAAAGGAGGGCAAGATATGCAACATTTGAAAGCCACCTCTGCTTCAGAAATGCTGTTCTCATCACTTCCTGTCTTTATATGATTATTAATAATAAAGCATGCCTGAGGGATGGGCAGAATATAATCAGTTAGAAGAGAAACCTTCCAGCCCATGCCTTCTGAACACTCTAGTATGTCACTGGCCTTTGGGTCATGGGGGACTGGCAGGACAGATTCTATTTTACTTTCCTAAGCAGATAGGAGCTCCGTGATTTATGTCACAGTAACCAAGATCTAAAAAATATGCCATGTTTCCACTGCAATTTTCTTTCTCAGATGTGCCAGCTGCTCTTTTTCACACTTTTGCTGCACATTTACGAGAGTGAGAAGGAATGCACACACATACACGCACATACACACAGCTGCAGCCGTGAGACCAGCCTGGCCTTAGCCCACACAGTGCTTTTAAACCCAGAGATGTATTTAGCTAGAGCAGAAGAAAGAAAAAAAAAGTTAAAAGAAAAAATAGTTGGTGTAACTATGTCTGGATTCCCAAACACCTGCACCAGGGTTTCCTGATATTTTTGCAGACATTGGCATCAGAGATACAGCTGTCACAGTGCTCACACAAGACCTTAACTTTCATTTGATTGTGGCTCTATTCTCCTTTCATTTTCTCTTACTTAAAACAGAGCTGAAATCTCATGTGCACCCAGAACTGTAATGGTTGCAGTTCAAGCTCGAGAAAAGTATCCAAGGCTATTACACCAGTTCAACATCATTTGGGCAAAGAGGCTGTATGTGCTCTCTCAGTTTAGTTTAATTTGAATACATGAAGAACAAGCTTAAACCACTCTAGCTGTAATGGATTTTAAATAAGACTGAAAATTTGTGTACAAAGAAAGCCTAATTTGATGATGCTGTAGCTTTAGGAAGGGCAGACCTTTCTTGCTGTTTTAAGGGAAAAGACAAGTTTTAATTTGTGATATTTTTATTCCATCTGCAATATTTCTTTCTTGATGAGTACATTAGGTTATCAGATGCTGAGGACTGAAAAAAAAAAAATAAAATATCAAGGCCAAATTCCCAACTGCATACATCTAAACATTCAAACAGGCTTTTCTCTGGCAGGTATTCCTGAGGTGTTGAGTCTTCTACTGACTTTTCTGGGGCATGACAATACTCACTACTGTCGTCTCTTACTGAAAAATGCCCAGTTATACCACAGCTGCCTTAGACAAGTCGTGCTTGCAGTGAGAAGTGCAAGTCAGGCAGCCAGTTCATTCATCTTTCTCAACTCAGAAAAAGGAGAATGGGGACTACCACTTGGTGTTTCTACACGGTTTCGCTCTCTGGTTCTCATGAGGTAGCAAAAAGCTGAACATTCTTTAGAGGAAGTCAAGCAAACAATTTCAAGGAGATTTCTTAAAAAACAAACAAAGAAAAAACCCCACAGCAAACCCAAACAGCAACAGCTGAAATGTTTCTCTTCATCTTAGAGATTCTGTAAAACCCCTTGCTTAACTAAACCTAGATCTGGGACCTACACTAACCTGAGAGTTTCCTTTAATTAAAACATCATCCAAGGTTCAACACAGGAAAAAAAACAAACAATGACAACAAACACAAACTTCAGAAAACAAATGAGATGACATCTGTTCTTCAGGCAAGGCTCCTTTGTCCTGAATTCTAGAGAGCTGGTTATTTCAGGAGAGAATTATGTGAACAACTAAGATTAAACAGAAGCAGCAACACACCCTGACGCAAGCTTGAGGGTGTTGAAATCGCTCTGCTCTTCTCCCCAAAGACATTTCAGATCCAATTTCTTGAACACTGTTTATGTCGAAAGCGCTCACATTCTGATTTCCTCTACAGCCAGTTCGCTGCTCTCTGCAGTCTCTAAAAGCATCATCAAGCGTTTCCTCATTAGATAATATCATCACACACCCTAATGATTAGGCTCAATGAGTCACCTTCCTTTTTAGAGCCCTGTATTCAATCCAAAATTGTGTATCCTCTCTCCCTTGAAGAGAACTCCCTCCACATAGAGATGTCTCAGGAGACCAGCCCAGCTGTAGCAACAAGTTCATTAGCCAGCCCATTGTGGTGGATCCTAAAACCCCTCTGTGTGATGCCAGAGACAACTAGACTGGTGTCAGGGTTAGGGGTGCTGTGTGCTGGGAGCAGCACAGACATTTCAGAAAGGGGAGCCCTTGCCTTTAAGAACTCTGAACTCTGAAAAGCAAGAAGCCGGATAAGTGGTTAGTGAAAGGCTTTGGGGATCAAGAGAACAGTAAACAGTCAGTGTAATTGTGAGGACTTGGGATGAGTAAAGAAAAGGGGCTAAATACACCAAGTCTATGGGGAAGGATAAGAAAGAAGAAAATGCTGAATTGAGACAATAAAACTTTTGTAGGCAACAAAGCAGAGGCTACTAGAAGAGGAAAAGGGATGGGTCTCCCCTGTTTGATTACAAAGGCCTTTTCCTGTCATCTTGCCTGCAGAACAGGTTTTATTATTTGTCTCATTTTTTCATTTCAGGTGGCATTAACGGTAATTATAAAAATTAATGGCATCCCTATTGCCGTATGCAATATTTACATTCCAATAAAAATCTACAATCTGTAGGCAGGGGCCAGGGAGAAGGCTTTTCCCCAGGTCTGTGGCTGGCAGAGGGGACTGGCTGGGCAGGACAGCATCCTGTGGCCACCTGCACAAGCAGCCGGCTTGGCTGGGACAGCAGCCAGGCAGGGAAAGCCTGTCACTCTCACAAAAGTTTTCATCAAAGGGCTTTCCTGCTCTTCCCCTCCAGCACTAGTGAGTGGTGGACTCTTCAGGACTTTTGCTGGTTTTGTGTAATTTTATTTTATAAACATTGCAAAAAGCAGATACTTCCCCTGGGAAATGGCTGTTTGCATCCCCTCGCTCCCAGATATTTAATAGGGCATCTGAATGCCTTGTGTTTTTAATTGGATTTATACTCATATTTACCCCTCCCATGCAGGGTAGTTGTGTGCAGGTGCACAGGGCTGATACAGAGGCAACCAAGTCCAAGATATGAATCAAGAAGTGTCCTCCTTGAGTGCCATTTAAACTTAGCCATGTCTCAGCCCGAAATGTTCTGACAACTTTTAGCTCTTGAGGCATCCATATTTCTGCTTCTGCTCTTGCACCAAACACAGCAACTAGCTCTTGTTAGTGTTGAGCAGCACAGCCTACACCTCCAACATCTCGAAACTAAGTGGAGAAATGCTTTAACTTTCAGTGGGACACTTTCCAGAAGATGCTTTCTGAGCACATGTAAGACTTGCACCAAACAAGCTGCTCACCTTTTAGGGACAATGTTTGCATGTTCCCTCTTACTCACCCTCTCACTGATACGATGTGCCACCATGAAGGAACATATCCCCTCTGCCAAGCCATAGGTTGCCTGGGCATGACTCCCTGGCTTTTCTAGTGAAATGGTGACTCACTTCAGCCTCCTGGTTAAGGAACTCATGATCATCCTCTCCAGGATCAAATGTGGTGTATTTCTTCTGTGCATGGAATCATAGAATGATATGATCATTTAGACTGGAAGAAACCTCCAGGATCATCAAGTCCAACCATCAACCTAAAACAGCCAAATCCACCACTAAACCATGTCCCTAAGGTGCCACATCTACACATCTTTTAAATACCTCCAGGGCCCACTGTGAATTAGGTAGCTGTCCCTCTTTCTATACCTAGTTCCTGGAAACCTTCCACCACCACAGTGGGTTTTACAGCAGAGGATAGAAATGTGGGACCAGCAGCCCTTTATGACAAGTATCTATTCACAAACCAGCCCTCCTCTTCAGCTGCTGCTGCACAGAGGGGTAGAAATGTCCCCAGTTTGGAAGTTTGAGTGCTGGTCACAGAGAGAAGGGCTCTATACCTTCTGCTATACAAGCCATGCAAAATGAGCTTCAAATGAAGGGTTACTATAAACATATTCTGCCAGCTCTTTCTGAGGACAATAGCTTGCTCAGAGCTTACCTGTACCCCTCCTCTGTCTCTCTTCCTCTGGGGAAATGGGTCCCTCTCAAGCTGCCTTCCTCATGCTGCTGAGGACTTATGGTCCACCTGGCTCTTTGGACCCAGGATATTTCTCCCTAAGAAGGAGAGTTCTCTTTCCCTCCCCTCCCTTCTTAAGCATCGCTTAGGTTTAATTGCTTTCATCATCAAAGAGGACCCCTTAGACACTGTCCTGGTAAGTCCTGCCCAAAAGAGGAGGTTTTGTGCCCTGCAAACTGGGGAGAAGGCACAGCTGCTCTGTTTTGTGCCTGTTCTGCCTTGATAATTTTTTGCTCCCAGTCATCCGCCTCCTCCTAGGTCTTTTCTCCAGAGGAGTTACTCTTGTCTCCCTGTCATTGTTTCATAGACACACGCTTAGAGATTTCCCAATGGTAGTATGTGGCAACTATGAATCCCCAGTGCACGGAAATGCACATGAAATTGTATTAGTCACACACAATTAGGCAACGCACAGTCACCATGCAATCAGGGGAAGCCTAGATGCAGATTATTGAGGCGCAGAGGTTTTTGATGAACCATATTGTCACCCCAAAACGCTATTATAGGAGAAAAAAAGCATTTTCCCCAACAGGGGTTGTGCTGGCCAAATTTTTCAATTTGAATTGCATTTTAAAGGTTGGAAATTGCCCTTTTATCATTTCTGAAATGAAAAATTCATTTCATTCAAAATTACTTTTGATTTCACAATTTAAACTAATGAGTTTTTTTTTTTAAGATGGCTGAATACAAAACACTTCAAAATTATCAAAACGAACCAGTGTTGATTGCCCCCGTTGAGCTTTTTTTCACACTTTCTTTAAAAAAATGCTCATCATCACCTGTATTTGCATTTAAGGAAAAATGTTTAAGCATTGAAAACATTTGGAGGACAGAGCAATCATGAGTTGCTCAGCTCTAACGCAACAGCAATTTCACCACCCCCTTGTTACGTGATTGTGATATGCCATCTTTTCTTCTTGTCATCTTCCAGAGGATTCTTGCTTTCCTTAGGAGAGGTTCCTGGCTATGCAGTATTTACAAGCTGCAGATCCACACCAGACCTTTCAGGACACTTGCTAGTCCATGCAGAGATGGAGGAAATGGATGTGGTTTGATTTGCCCAAGCTGAGTGGGGTCTCAGTGGGGCTCAAATGGCATTGACAGAGCAAAGGGAGATGTCTTCGTGTTTTTCAGTCTCCAAGTGAGATTTCCAGCATTGTTTCAAGGCTGCAATCGGTGAATTACCCATCATTATAATTCCATTATAATAACTGGAGGCATATTCAGTATCTCAGCATGTTTCCCAGGGCTGGAATGTCACAGGCATGTCATTGCACATGCCACAGGTACTGCTGGCCAAGATGTTCCCTGAGACACAGGACCTTCCCCATGGGGGGCTGGGAAGGCAGAAGCACATGTTTGGAGGGAGCATCCCAAAACTTCCTGTGTGGCATCTTCCTGACTTCTATGAAGCACTCTCTTTGTAAAACAGAGCCAAGGTTCACTGAAGCAACCAGTTATCACCCTGACCAGTGTCACCTCTGCACTTCCTTGGACCAGCCCCTCCACCTGCACCTCTTTCCCTTTGGACTATACGTACAGTGTTACCCAGTGTGTCCAGCTGCCACAGCAAGGCCACCCTTGCAGGAGAGCCTGTGAGGTCCCTGGGCACTGCAAAGGTGTCTGGCACCATCACACCCTGCAGTCCTTGGATGCTCTGTGCGCTTTCAGGAGCTGTTGGAATGGGGAGCAGCAGCAATAATTACAGAGCAGAAAAGGGGAATTGCTGGGATCAACCTCATAGGTCCTGCTTGCTTTTGATCTTCAGCCAGTGAAGAGTACATGGCTTTAGCAGCCTCAGGGTTTTGCTAGTGGGTTGTATTGGAAGTTTTATCGGGTTAACTTTGATAGCATAATGTTCGTGCTTCTGAGTTACCACAGAACAAGGGACTGTTGGGGGGCGCCTGACTTTTGTTTGAGAGGCCTGTGCACACCACCAACACAGACAGCAACTTACTCAGTCTGGGAACAGATGCCAAGGAATCTAGATCTCAGTCTTTTGCCTTCTTGAACCATCAGTTTTCCTCCTTCATTGTAGAGAACAATTTATAACCTACCAAGAGACACTGTGTCTGATGCTGACCAGAAGTCTATTCAAAAAATCTTGCATAACATGGGTGAAAGCAAAACTACAGCGTGTTACAAACCAAGGTAATCCCAAACACAGTAAAAACTGAAAGACTGGGATTTCCCTAAGAAAAGTCTCATGTGTCCAGGCTTCACAGGAGCGAGGTGACAGCTGGAAAAGAAGGTTGCAGTGCCTAAATAGCCATTGAGAATATGACAACAAATAATTTGTTTTGAATTATCTTGCATTCAGTATTTTACAGTAGGAACAAGACACAGCATAAGACAGGAAATGCAGAGTAAAAGCTCACTAACCACAAGCTTTTCCCAGCAAGAACTAAAAAAAAAAATAAATGAACCCCCCAAATATTTAATGCATGTTGTCTTTTGAAATACTCTTGTTTCAAACACGGGAGGCAGGGCTGCTCACATGCCCAGCTGGCAGAGCGTCTCCTCTGCTGAAGCAAGAGTTGTATCAGTCATCTGATTCCCATCTTACATAATACAGAGCTCTGCCTGGCCATGATGCAGCTGGACAAGGGAACAATAACCAGAGCTTTGCTGAAACACATTTGTCACAGTGGGACCTTAGTGTTGGTTCACCACGGTGTTTCCAAAAGCTAATTTTAGTAAAGATGTACAGGATGTTCAACCATACAAGTGGCCTCTCCTCCAGCTGTAAGAATTAACAGGATTGCTGTAAATTGCTCTGAAGTCACTTGTTCATGGACTCGTTCCTCCATGTGGGATATCCCTTTCAGACAGTCTAAGCTTGTGTGCCCTGGGTGACCTGAGAGGTAAAGTGCACACGTATGTAGACACCCACACATATGTATGTGATATATGTATGTGCTTATACACAGATACTTGTCATGTGCACACATTTTGGAGAGCTCAGTACGTTGTCTCAGGGAGCAAAGGTCTCCAGAGAGCCCCCAGCTGTTACTTGCGCAAAGAATGTCTCCCCAGGGCAGTCTGGCCAGCTCTTATGTCCCAAGATCCCTGGTCCTCAGAAGATGAAGGGCAGAGTCAGGGCCCACCCCTAGTATAGCTGAAAAGCACAAAATATATTTGTGGTTTCGGCTCTTCCCCCGAGTCTGGTACCCTTGCTCAGACAGTCTCCCATACCACTGCCTGGCCCACAGCTTGTACCCACAGTTTCTCCAAGCATTTGGGTTAACAAAGCCAGCCTGACCAAGGGGAAATGAAGCTCTTCTCTTTTTTTCCTTCCCTTTTTTTTTTTCTTTTATCAATCATTCATCTGTCTCTCTTGTCCTGTCACCACAGACAAGATGTGGTTGCTGGATCCTGAGGTTGCCTCCTACTACCCTCTGAAGCACCCACAGAGGATGGTGCTTAGGTAGCACAGAGTAACAGCAGGAATTCAAGTCCAGCCACAGTGTGGTCTTACAGCCTTCAGATGCTGGTTCCTCAGTAGTCCTTAAGAGCCCTTAAAGAAGGTGTAGGTTTGTGAACCTGCCCTGTTCCCATGCTTGTAAGAGTCCTTGTTTATTTTTCTTTCAGTGGCCTGCAGCGTGCAGCATGAGTGCTAAAGGGGAGCAACATAAGCACTTTCTAGTGATTGGAATTTTTCTTGTAAAAAAACCCCCAACCAGCTTGCTATTGTGTAAGCTCCACATAGGAGCATCCCACTTTACTTCAGAGTTGGTTATCATTTAAATAGGAAAGCATTCATTAAGAGTAAAGAAAAACATCTTTTCCTCAGTCCCATTAGCATCAAGAGCTCAAGGAAATCTTTCTCACAAAAGAAGAGTAGGACTTGGGGCTTACTCCTAATGCTGCCTTTGATGTGCTGCTACACTTTCTGTCACTTACACACATACACAGCTGCAGTTGTACTTGTTGGTGTACCCTCAATAAACTGATTTGTCCTGATATGTGAGATTCAAACCACTGTAACTCCCCTTCTGCCCTACCCCTCAGATATCTGTCCATACCACAGGAACTGAGCACTTCCCAGGGCTGTCAGCCCTGCTCAGGCAGATGCTGCTCAACTTGTTGAGCTCTTATCTCCTTTTTCAAGTGGAGGAGATTTCACTTAGGAAGGGTTTGCACAGGAAAGCGTTTACATCTTAAGGCTTCTTCCACTCCCTGTGCACTTTTGCTTCTCTCTAAATACAACAAGGAAGCTCTATAAATTACTATTCTATGGATAAACCCAGTCTCCTGAAAAACTTGCTTCTCCATTGACCTTTTCGATCCATTGAGCTTTTATGTGACTTGGATGCTTTCTTTAGCTAAATATTTATATAGTAAACATTCAGTGTATGGATGGTTGTTACAACTGCAAGCTCTGTGGGACAGAGGCTGGTTCCCTGCTTTGCACCTTGCACAGCGAGAGCCAACACAATGCACAGCTACAGCAACAACATTCCTATGCCTTTTGAAAAGCACAGACTGTGACTGACTTTTGTCAGGCACAATGGAGCTGTTATCATCAGTTGCTCTGAGAAAGAAGTTTCCAAATTCACCTTTTCTGCAATGTCTGAGGAGAATGGAGGGGGTGTTGAATTTTATCACGACAATATTAGAAAGAAGATGAGTCAAATATGCCACAGGGGTGTCCATCAAAGAGCAGAGATAAAAGTACCGAATTCCAGCAGCAAATTGTGCCTGGCAGACACGATGAAATAATGCTGCTTGAAGGGAGTGAGGGGAAGTGTCACGGCACCCCAGGTGCTAGAAGTGGCTCTGTGAGCACTAGAAGAGTGAAGTTGTCTTTGCTGCCACGCTGCAGACTTTCTGTCTGACGCTGAGTGAGTCACTGACGTGTGGCTCACTGCAGGAGTGCAAGTGCCTGACTGCTGTGGAAATCAGTGCAGGTCCAGTGCCGAAAAAAATTTAAGATGTCTTCTCTCTTGTGACATACAGATAATATCTTCTCTACTCCTTTATACGGTAAGGAGTTTTTGATGATTTAAGTGGTTTATGCTCAAGACTGCATCCTCAAGTCCTGAGCTTTAGGACACTTCACTGTTATTTTGGTACAGCAATAACTAGTGAAGTCCAAGATTTGGTCTGCTGTTTATGGGAGGGGACATCTTGTGGACATTGCAGCCCCAGCACAAACTCTTCTTGCTCTGCTATGCTCCATTTCATGCAGACTGGACTGCCAAAGTCTTGGTGGGGCAATGCTTGGGTTCCCCTCTTGCAGAATGACCTCCCAGCGGTGGATTGTCTGTGTCTGCAGGGCGCGCTGTGTGGCCAAGGGCTTGCCAGCTGGCCCCGGAGGAAGCTGCCTATGCTCTGAAATGAATTTTTTAACCAAGAAACGAAGTTTCCTTTCCTGTAACCCCAGACTTATGAGTCAGCACTTCACACATCAATTATTTACAACAAAAAGCAAGAAAAGCAATTTTAAGATTTTGTAGGGTGGAGGGAAAGTGAAGGGGAGACATAGCCTCCACCACTCCTAAGTTAAATGTATTCCCCTTCTCTGCTTTTCAGGTCCCAAAGAAATTTTCTTTATCTTTGTACAGTCTTTTGTGTGTAGCAGCTCCAGGCCTAGACATTTATATTTAGCCTCCAGGTCAATGCAAAGAAAATATGGTGTACAGCTAGGAAAAGTAGGCATGAAGACCTGAAATAACTTAGCTCTATGCCTTTAATTCCCTTTACCAGCTATGTCAGGATCCAAAAGTAGCATGTCTGCACTCCCTCCTAGGAGACACGGGAATTCAAGTAAGGGTACCATTCCTGCTTGTGCAAGGTACCTGAAGCCTTTCATTTATGCACCCTTTGGCAAGGAACGTGCACCTCTAGACTGTAAATGAAAATCGCATCGAGTCACAAGGAAAATCCATGAAACCTACAACCTCCATGTCTAACCATGCTGGTGAACATGGGCTGAAGTCATGGAGGCAAACATAGCCTTCTCTATGCGACAAAAGGATCAGTAGCTGCCTAATGTGTTTTCCAGCCTCCATGGGCTGTTTGGCCGCCACGATGGTGTTGTGAGGTGGTGACAAAGGATGCAGGAAGTTCTTATGAGGAGGACGCTGTGACGAGGAAGCAAACAAGATGAGCTGTTAATGAAAGACAAAAAGCACTGAAATCCCTCAGAATATGTGGGGACTTTTCTGGTGAGTAATACCAACATTTTAGGAACAGAAAAATGAGTCATTCCTATTCCACATAAACTCCTCTCATCCTGCCGTGATTTAAAAACCAGCACAGTCCCATGGAGCCGCTCAACAAGGGATGGAGTAAATGACATTTCTCCTGTAGGGAAG
Organism: Oxyruncus cristatus; assembly: GCA_013399855.1. Classification (NCBI taxonomy): domain Eukaryota; kingdom Metazoa; phylum Chordata; class Aves; order Passeriformes; family Cotingidae; genus Oxyruncus; species Oxyruncus cristatus. Next base: position 426,553 of record VXAY01002771.1, on the reverse strand, counting down.
ACAAGGTTTCAGCATTTGCTCAACACACCTGTGTCCTGAGACACTTCTCAAGAGTGTGCTGATGGGAAAAGTCATTAGGGCTGTAAGAGAGAATGTCAAACACCTTTGGGCTTCGTCCAGCAGAAGAACAGCTACTCTGTCCTCTCACCACCCAGCTGGCAGCAATCTGCACCAAAAACTATATGAGGGTTTGTGCTACAAACCTCTCCCTCTCTTCCTCCAGCCATCCGTTGCATGGGCAGTGTTGCGTGCTGTGGATGTGAAAACTGCCTGTCTCACCCCATTCAGAGTGAAGCAGCCAGTTAGAGCAAGTATGGTGGGTGAAAGTCTTTGTTATGATGAGCTGGTCACAGGCTCTTACACAGGCCACCTCACTGGAGGGCTGTGAGGGGTATCTGTAAACACGTTTCATGCAAACATCGTTATCCTTGGCAGCTGCAGTAAAAAAGCTGCAGCTTAAATGAGCGTCTGGTTCCTCAGTCTTTCCTGTGCTATGATCTCATGTTACAATGTGAGCAAACTTCCTATCTGTGAAGAAGGGAAGCAGAGAAGCCCCTGGGGAGCTGAGGTGGATTTTCCCTTCTTCCCATCAGGTGCTACTTTTAGCACAGGGCTGTGGTATATGCAGGAGCCTGGGTCAGGGTTAACCAGGGGCTCCCTGAAGCCCCGCTGCTGAGATGTTCAACCTCCATGCCCCTTGCTGAGTTGCTGTTGTGCCAGCAGCATATACTGAGGTCTCTCTGAGGTCCTACCTGCTTTGGAGCCCTGCTCTGCTGGGTTTCCTTAGAGAGCAAGGCGTGGCAAGAGGTCAGCATGCCCAAACCAAGTCTCCAAGAGGCAAGGGGGGCTGGTGCTGGCATGGAGGAGATGTGTCAGGCAAACTGTTCTTGTAAACTGCTTTGTGCCTTTTTTCTTAATCCTCCAAGATCTGGGGGTTTTACTGTGCTCAGGGCCATCCTGGTCATGCAAGGAGGAGGGTAGGATCTGTGTACTCCCATCCAGCAGGGATCCTGGGGGACACGTGGCTTGCCCAGCTGGGTATAACGAACGGGAGAGTTTCATACCGTCCTGGGTCCAGTGCCAGCCATCTACAGCAAGAACAGCAGGAACTTGTCCGGATACCTTTGGGATCCAGCTGTTTATTTTGATACTGTGGCTGTGTTTGGATTTGTGCTTGTGATTTTTCTTTTTTTAGAAGTATAGGGGATTAGTCCTGGCTTGTGCAGTTGTTGTACCATGTTTTGGTTTTGTGTTGTGTAGGGCTTGGCAATGGTGTCAGGAGATGTGCCCCTTAAGTAGTCTTATTATTTATCCTCATTGTACAAGCTGTACCAAATAAGTACCAGGCATTTCCAGAAATTGCTATCGATTGGGCAACTGCGTTTACAAAGCTAATCAATAAGTTCCCCCCACCACATATTTATTTGTGATACAACTGCTCTCTTTGTGTGCCTCATGTGCTTTCCAGAGCTTGTAATTTGTCCAGTGTAAATAGCTGATTTCATTCTTTTTCCTGGGGAAAAAAATAGCCCTGCTATTATAATGCCATGCCTCTTCTGGTGAGGGAGGTGTATGTGTCTTCCTGCCTTTAGGGTGGGTAATCTCACCCTTCACAGGAAGAAGATGAAGGGATGGGAAAGAGCCTTGTTGTTTCCTGAACACCAGAGTTACTGAAGTCTCCCGTGGGTTTTTGTCCTTTGGCCTTTTCATCCTACTTCTGTTTCTACCATAATAACCCCAGCTCTTTTCACACCGCTCTTCCTGTGACTCTACGACACGGAAGATAACGTAATGCTGTAGCTGGGACAGAGCTGAGCAAGCTCTGGTTGGCCAGCCAGGACACACGTGCTGTTCAGCCAGGCGGCTGTTCACTCCCTAAGGGTTGTGTACCATGTGCCTTTCCACAATGGAAACTCCTACCTCCCTCCTCTGTGGGTTCTGCCAAATCCTGTGGATGCTTCTTGTTTCTGAAATTTCTACCACTCTTTTGAATGGGACCAAATTGAGTCAAAAGGTTCAAAAATTCTTTGAAGAGGATGTATGGTCGATCATCTGAGTGTCAATCCAAGAAGAATCCTTTGTGTGGATGGCTGAATTGCCAAAATATTTAGAGCTCTATTTAGGATTCAAAGTTGAGTTTGGATATCTTCCTCTTCTGGCCTCAAATGACTTCGTTTATGCTGCTCCTGCAGTCCTGGTTTGCCTATGGTGAGAATGAGAAAGAACACAAATCCCTTCTAAAGGATTTCCCCACTAACTGGAAACACCAGAATTTTGCAAGAGCTTTTTCTGTAGTGTGGGACTATGACTAAAGAGACATTGGATTTCTTGCTCCACTGTGTCTGACTATGCCCTGTGTAAACTTGGATATGTGAATGCCCCCACCTTTCTCCGTAAAGGAGAAACAGACCTACATTTGATTTTTTAAATCCAATGGATCCCACATTTCTCTCTGCAATTTCCCACTTTGATCTGTATAGTCACCACAATTGGCCCCATTTTGCATGTTTCACTTTCAAACATGGATCTGCTACTGGATCCAGGATGGGATTTTAATCAACAGGCTCACATGTTGGCCATAATTTTCCAAGATTTTGAGACTTTCTTAGGTACTACTGCTCTGACCATAATACTAAGCAAGGCCAAAAACAAGGTAGTGTAGAATGTGGTGTATAAGAATGTTAATTATTGTCAAAACAGTAACACTGGTATCTTTACTGTATTCTTTCAGAATTCTAGAACCTGTTGATCAGCCACCTAAATAGGGAAACCCAAATAATCCTTCTTGAAAATCAAGGGTCAGGCAATAGTATGCTCTATGTACAAGACTCGAGGAGTTTTCAAAAGTTATAGGTGCTGTTTGGCCAGCTGAATGACTGCCCAGTTAGAGCACAAACAGACTGAAACAAACCACAGTAAATGCTGCTGCTTCTTCCCCACCTGATAGTTTCAGGACATGGGAAGGAGCTGAGTGTATTGGGAAGGGGGAGAGTTTTGAGGATGCAGTGGATACTGGGCTGGCTTAAGGTATAGGTCATGGTGACTATGAGGGAATCTTTAAGCCCTGTACAGCTAAGGGTAGATGTGCTGGAAGAGGGAAAGGACATGGGATGAAAGTTCTTAGATCATGAAAAGACGAATCATGAGGCCTGAAATAGCTTGGATGATAAAATATAGGAGTATGATGAAATACTTGGTTTCTCAGCCTAAAAGAACTCCTATTGCCAATTTCTGTCAGGTTTTTAAACAACAAAAAGTGGCTTTCTTTGGCAGTAGATACAGTATAATGCTATGTCCTGAAAAAGTCAAATTGACCTGTGTATAATTAATGCTTCTGCTTAATATACATGAAAGCTTACAGCCAGTAGAGCTAAGCTCTTAAAACTTGAACCTTTGTCTTCTGAATTTGCCTGAGATTACTTAAATTCAAGGCTCTAGACACACTTACAATTAACTCTTATTCCTTCCTTCTGCTCCTCTGTACACTCAATTGCCTGTCCACACCCTCAGCTTCTTGGATCATTGACTCAGATGTTTAAATGGAAAAATACTCAGCACAAGTTTATTGCAATGAGCAGAAGCAAAGAGGGTCTCTGCAAATATCTTGGTTCTTTATATGCAGCTGGGTTCCCCTTTGTTTACTTGACTTCCCAAGTTATTTTCAAGCCACTAAGGTCATTGCTAGTTAATAGTTGGCTAGAAATCAATAGACAGAGAGATGGTTAAAGATAAGTTTTAATAATGGGTGCAATCAAATTCTAGCAACTTTTATCTCTCTACTGCTGCCAGTGGTGGGTGGTTTTTGTGCACTGACTCCATTCATCTCCCAGCTGTACAAACTCCAGACAGCGTTTTTATCTTTGTAAAATAAAAAGCCAAAGCCCACCCTGGTGCTTAGTGCCCTGCTGCTGGAGAGCGGAGCCCGAGTGTGTTTCAACGCTTTCCATCAGTTTCCACAGGACTTTCATCCCATGTTCACCATTGTCCTGAGAAAACAAAGCCTCAAGACAGGAAGTCAGACAGAGATGGAGCATCATCATGTTCTGACTGATGTCTGAATGAATGGGGGCATCTCAAAGTCTCAAGGAGCATTGCTAATAAGTTCAGCTTAGTGCTTCTGCACCCTAAATTGAGCACTTTGTTGAAGCTGAATTTTAAAAGAGCTTCACCTTGGAAGAGAAAACATTGAGCTATGATTTATGCCCTAAAACTCAGAGTTTGCTTAATTTGGAGTGTGTGCAGGGCACTGCAAAATTCTAACAGTTATCTCTTGCCAGCTGGACACTACCACAAACAAAACAGATCTCTTGCAAATACCTCTGGTGTTGAGTGAACAAGTGTGTTCAAAGCATGTTGGAGACGATGGCTGCTTTGGGCTTTGGATCAGGTGTTGCATGATGCTGCTTGTGCAGAGGTTCCTTGGCTGCCCACAGTTCGCCTGTCGATCCCGTGCCTGGCACCAGGTTCTCTTCCTGAGGGTTTTGCAGAATGTTATTGGGCTGTGATGCAATGGCATCCCATCCATCCTGCTGCAGCAGATTCACCCACATAGGTATGGCTGGCACTTCCATGCGTGCTCAAGCAAGTTAAAATCTTAGACACTCCACCTAACGCCTGCCAGATGTTTTCACAAATATGACAGGCCATTAGGATGGCCTGAGCATGGGGGCCTGCCAAGGATTTCAGGGACTTGTGCTCAGTTCCCTGTTCTGCCCCAGACTTCATATTCTGCCTCAGGCAAGTTACATCAGTGCTGTGATTCAGTTCCCTAGGAGTACAATGGGAATAGCAAGTGTCCCAACTTGTGGGATTATTGCGATGGTAAACACCTCTAAGACTGCCCAATGCTGTGCCCCTGTGATCAGGACAGCCGTATCACCAACTGTATAAAAAGTGACTTGAGCTCTTTTACCTGCTGAATGCTTCAGGAAATGCTAAACCTGCTTCAAGGTGTGGGAAGGGACTAGGTAACCATCTCAGTACTCAGGACCTCCTCCTGTGAAAACATTGGCAGATCCCGAAGGTGTTGCTAAACTGGCATGTCACCTGAAAACTTGCACCAGAAGCACCACACACCTGAGATTCCTCTGTTGTAAGAACTCCGTCCAGGCTGTGAATCAGGGGAATGAATTCAGAATCTGAATTCTGGGCTATGGATTAATTCCATGAGAGAAGAGCTGCAGGGCATAATTAACTAGCCAATACTACCTGCTCCGGAATTACCTAGAGCCTGTAAATGTTTGCAGCTTCTTCAGAGTACAGAGACACTTAAAAATGTGTGCAAGGATTACTAGGAGCTTAGAAAAGTTACCAGTGGCTGCACTGCCCTCTCAAAGCTTGCAATCTCCTTACATGCACCACCTCTCCAGAGGATCTGCTTCTTTCTACCATCTCCACCCCTCCCTCTTTTTTTTGCAAGAGTTGGTCTGCTGGGAGAAAGACCTTCTTGGCAAGAGGCACCACTTTTCAATACACTCCAGCTGGTTTGGCAATTTCAACCAGTCAAAGAGACATCTGCTTGGGCAATTGAAGAACACCGGGTTTTAATGATTCACTGGTGGAAGAGATGTGGACTGTTCATTACAAATCCTGCTCGAGATGCATGTTCTGGATGATTCTAGTCGTAACCTCTGAGTAACTTCATAAGGTGTTAGATAAATGCAAAGTGGCACAAGAAAGAATGGTAGAAGGTCTTGGGGTTGTTGAACATCCAGACAGCATATGAAGTCCATTTTCACTATGTGACATTAAAGAAAAATGTTCACATGTAGAATATTTTACATTTATTTGTAAATAGAGTATGCAGTTTCAAAATTAAAAGGTGAAAGCTGAGTTACCAGTTTGTTGTTACTTGTGTGCAATAACAGGACACCTCAATGGATTCAAGGTAGTCCTGTTTTTATGGGTATCCTAGGATGCAGACCCTCTGCAGAGGCATAATCAAGCACACCAGCTCATCACATTGTCTAGGAACTATTTCCTTGTTGTTCTGTCTCTTTTAAATAATTTCCAGTCCACTTTAGGAGGTAAAATCTCTGCATTAATGCCCTTGATAATACATTAGAAGAGGCAGATACCTTGCCCCAGTTTTACCAGCCTGTCTTCTCTATGGATTTTGGCCATAGAGCAGTGAGCAGTGAAACAGAAATACAGCTGAGGGTCTATTCCTTCTTTCAGAGGGCAAATCATATCATATCGCTCAATCAACCCATTAAATATAATTTAATTCCTCCTGATCCATCTTCTGAGGCTACAGGCTGTTTGCTTGTCCGTGAGGATCAGCAGGTGAGAGCAGAGTTTCCTGGTGCTTGTGATAAAGAACGGTCTGTAAGCCTATCTATGCTTGGTCCCCTGCCTCTGGTGCTGTGTGAATGGTGTGTGGCCAGTCGCACCTGGCACGGAGCCACACCTGAAACCCAAACCTTTTCTGGGTTGATAAGCCAAGCCATGTAATGAGAAAGGAACGCTCTGCCTTGCTTTTGAACACACTCAAGGACACACATAATGTCAGCTTGTCCAAAGGCAGGAAGGATTTGTTTGAAAAGAGACGCAAGGTAAAAAAGAAAGTAAAACCCATATTTTTTTAATACTGAGCAAACAAAGTGAGGGTTTGGATGTTTGCAGATTAGGACTTAAAATCTGTAAGCATTAGGCTCTCATTTGTTTTGAATAAGGCCAAGGTCACAAATGACCCAAAGTTGTGGTTGCGTTGCTTTTCACGAAGAACTGGTTAGAGTTTGTGAATGAGTAGTAAATTTGGCCCAAAACTGCTTCTGAAAGGCCCAGCCTGTTTGCTCCTTAGTGTCAAATATGGTTTGAGTTTTGGTCAAGGGAAGAATAGGGATGTTGACATCAAATGTTTTCGTATGGCTTGGAGACAGCATTTTGACTTCTGTTTCGAAAGGATATTTTTGATGTGCAGAACTTTGGTTTGAAAGTGCAGAAAGAGGGAGGGTAAAGTTAAGTAACTCCAACTCCAGAATGCTGCTTGACATATTAAATGTTTTGGACAGACCCTGAAGTAGGTTTCCCAATTATCTTTGTTTTGCTGAAATTGTGTGTTTTCCACTTGGTTGTCAAGGGTGAAGAAAGGAAACTGTTCCTTGTAGTCCCACCTTAAATCAGAGTATCAGGTAGGAGATCACATAAAGGTTCTGGGCTCATTACTTTGGGTGCAGCACAGGCAAATAGCAAAAACAACCTTCCCCTCCCTGATGAACGCCTGAACAGGAATTAGACAGGATGCAACAAGTGGACAAAACGCAAATGGGAGTGTTGGAGGAAGATGAAATGAGGAGGAAGCTGTGCCTTGCCATGGGCGAGCCTGCTGCCAGGTGGGTGTGAGGAATAGGCTTGTGGCATAGAGATGTTTTAAGGAACTATGTGAAAGATGCTACTCTGCCTGTTGATGTGAATTTTGAAGCCCACATGGTAAAAAATAATCTCTGCTATTTTTGGCATTAATGACTGGTAGTTTCATCAACAAGACCAGAATGTGAATGCTGTCATGGGAGTTTCTGCTTTCTTCACTGTCTCAGATAGTGTTATAAGTCATGCTCAAAGCTTGTTGACGTTGTCTGGGCCCACTGCCAAGGCCCATGCAGGAATTGTCTGGGGGTTTGGGGGCTTTCTCTTGTGGGCAGTCAACCCAAAGGCTTTTCATCTTCAGAAAATGTCAGTTAACAGATCGAAGATGCTCAAAAATGCCAAATGCTCCTGGTTCCTGTTGTCTGCAAATTGGAGAGGTGGGTGCTCTGGTCATGACTTGAATAAACACCAGAGTAGGATTCTCAGTAGCAGCCAAATGCTTCAAGGCTTTGCAGCCCAGTGGCTCTCAGACAATTACAAAGATGTTTTTGTTGATCTTTCAGCAGGTGATGAACTGGAGACTTAGACCTGAGATCCTGCCTGGAGTCTGCAATTCTCAAAGCTGTGTGCAAACTTTCAACTCGATTCGTCTTCCTTTGACACCTTTGGAAATGTGCACCCTTGTGCAGTTGAGGCAGAGAACAGGGATAAAATGAAAGGCAGTGCAAGGTAGCAGTTCAGCTACCAAATAATGGTTCAACACTTCTTTGTTTTCAGGGTAACCAACAGCTGATCAATAGGCATCAACTAAAACTGTGGTCATGATCCAGCATTCGATTGATACCTGTCCTCTCAAGACTTGAACAAATATAATTTGTTCCAAAGGGTCAGGACCCTTTTGGTGGATTTCCTCTAAAGAGATGAGGAGAGTACCTACTAAAACTAAAGGAGAATATTATTTGCTAACCACAGAGTCCTGGGCTGCTAATTAGGAGAAAGTTTCTAACACTCAGATTTTGAAATTGCTTCCCAGTAGGAGCCATCAATGCAAGAATATCCTGCATAAGGATGTGGCTTGACGAACTTAAAAAAATTTGTCACAATTACAAGAAGAGAACGTCTACAATAGCAAGAGCTTCAATATAGTAATCTGTGAGTCTTTCCAATCTCCTGTTCCAGTTGTGATCATCCTGTGATATTATCTTTTGTTTCAAAGCAAGCTGGACTAACACTCAACTTCTTGGTATCATCTTTAGTCTATTCCCATCCTTAACCAAGCTATTAACTTGCAGTATCAGTTATTAAAGGCACCTGTGACCCCCTACAAACCTCCAGAGCCAACTGACTGCCTACTTCTCTTTCCTGATCTGGTTTGAGGTCAAGATCTGAATATGCTTCAGATCTCCAGTCCAATTAAAAAATTCAATTTGTGTTTAAAATTTGTTTGGGGGTCTTTAATTCCCTGCAGTAGATTCCTCCCCTCCTTGCAAAGTCGTAGGGAAAAGCATGTTCAGTGTTATTAAATGACTCACCAAAGTAGCCCAGTGGCTTAGTGGGCTTATGTGAGGCTTAGTGCACTCAATGGAGCACGGTGGGACAGCCAGCACTGTCTGCCAGGTCAGGAGTTGAATCGGTGCTATCTGAGTGATATTATCCAGGATGCCTGGGGACAGAGGAAATTAAAAGTCACTAACGCTCACTGCCCTGAGCCAAGACTCAATTGCAGAATCACCTGCAGGGTTGGCCTGCACACCTACTGCTTTCTTTTTTTTTTTTTTTTTCCCCTTGGTTGACTCTTAAATGTGTTTTTATTTCCAAGCCAGTGGATGGCATAAGGCTGGCTCTGGATGGCTGAAATAGTCAGGGATGAGGCAGAATGGGATGCACTGATGTGCAAAAGACCTCAGATACTGTTGGGAGTGAGGGATGAGAGTGATGGGAAATGAGCAGCTCTTTCCCTTTTGACTTATGATCTCTGAGCCTACAAAAAATAGATGTGGGTGATGGGCTTTGCAGCCTGACCAGAGAGGGTGGGAGAAGCAGGGGAGAAGCAGGATAAGGCTGTTCCGAAATTTTCATAAAAAGGCTTTGGTCAAGGGAAATCTGGGGTTTCAACTGACCATAGTTTTCTCTTTACTGGGAGAAATATTTGCTGTTGAATCCAGACCCACCCCCCTCCTCACCCCCCTTACTGCCTCCCCCTCCCCGCGGCTTTTTTAGGCTGGACGTTAAATTAATAGGAATCGTTTTGGATCAAATGAAGTATCCCACTTTTTTTGTTTTTCTCCTAGTTTTTAGAAGATCATAAAAAGTTTTATATAAAAGAGATTGGAGTAGAAATGTAAAATATCAAGGTGAGCTGAAAGTTCTGGAAAAAAAAAATTCTTCAGTTTGACTCAAAATAAAACCTTCAGATTATTCTGAACTGCCAGTGAACCGAAAAATCAGTCATTTGCACTAATGATAAGTAACTGGCAGGTTGTTTTGCCTGTCAAATTCTGTGTCTTGTGGAGTGAGCACATTGTTGTCTGCTGACATGATCTACTGAGCTGTTTAAAAAAAATAATAATCAAATACACCTCCTCTCTGCTGGCAATAAGGCTTGCTGACAGGTGCAAGGGACTTCCTTTCTCATGTCTGGACTATGGGTATGAGGGAGCCCAATCCCAGTTTGTGCTCTCAGAAACCACCATGGCCTAATAAACACCCCAAATTTTCCTCTGAGTGGTGGTGTTCAGACACTGTCATAGCAATAATCACTGATTATCTGGATGGCAGTGGCATCTCCATGCAGCCACCCATGCCAGGGCAGTACACAATACCACAGTGTGTTCCAATGGGAAAGGCAGAGGATAAGACGCCAGGGGGAGAAGGTAGTAACTGTGCTTTTCTCAGCCCTCTGCTAAGGGTTGGTGTTATCCACCACCACGAACAAGGAAAAATGACAAAAATCAGCTGGGCCCTTCAGTAGGGTAAAGAAAAATGAGAGGGAAAAAAAAGAGGAAACTGGGTGTCTCCCGGTTTCCTCTTCTACTGGGAGATGGATGTGTGTTTGAGAAGCAAGCTGCCTTCATCCACAGATGATATATTAGGTTCCCCATATATCCTGACACTTGTATCTTAGTGCTTGTTCTTATTTCCCCTTGGGTGCTTTTCTAAAAACACTGCCAAAACAGAGGTGAGCAGGCTGCCTAAGCAGACTAGATGGACAGGAAAGAAGAGGGGAAATGTAATAACTGTAATTTCATGGTACATCTACCAGGTGACCAGTGACTTGCTGAGTGAGGCGGTGTCTGAGCTGAAAGGAAGTTCTGGGAAGCTATATGAGGGTCTGGGTTTCATCTGAGGTGCATCTGGTGGTTGTGGTTAAGGCAGAAATCTGGTAGTCTGGTAGTTAACCCAAATCAGAGTTTAGGGGTGTGTGAGAAATGAGCTGCCAGTGTGGGCTAGACCTCTCATCTTCATATCGTTCCTCTTGTCGGTTGTGTTGATCCCCAGGGGGTTTCTGGCCCTACATGCAGAAGGGGAGACAGCTTAGCAGGAGCCTGCCCAGTGCAGCCCAAGGGCTGACTGCCAGCAAGGCTCTTGGCAGCCCTGCCATGCTGTGAGAGCAATCCTGAGGCTAACATCTATGGGATGGGAGCTGTGGGACCGAACGGTTGTAGGAGTATAGTGTATTTGTTTTAGGTGCTTCAGGGTTTAGGGTAAGTCTGGTGATTCAGTGTTTTAGTTCTGTTAGACCCTGCATGGTTGCTACCCTAAGGAAAGGGAACCAGTCTAGTGAGTAGGGCATGCCCAGGAGCCAGGTCTAGATCTACCACCAACTTGCTGTGATCTCTGGGGATCTTTTGTGTGGATAGAGCAAAACTCAGTAACTGTGTGCAACCCTCCCCAAGGAGCTGTAAACAAGGCCTATTTCTCAGAAAAAAAATTCAGGCCATGGTATAAGTAAGCCTCACTCTAGAAGCTAAACAGCCTCTTGTAAATCTGAGTAGAGTAACACATGGTGCTGTTCTCTATTCCCCACTTTAAAAAAAAATAATTCCTTTAATTTTCCTTCCTTTACTTAGGTTTATTCTCTAAAACATGAGGTGCCAGGTCCATCAGATGCCTGTGCAGAGGCACAGTCACAGCCAGTGTGGTAAGAGAACGGAGGGCAGAGCTGATTCCTTTGCCTAGAAACTGTCTTGCACACAGCCTTGGTTGGTTTTTTTTACTCCCTAACTAAAAAAAGTCCAAACTCCTGTCTGGTCCTTGGTGCCAGTATTCCCAGACCTGCTAGGTACCAAATCAGAGTGCAAATAACAGTACCAGTAAATGGCTGCTCTCCCTGTGCACCTTCCTGACTGCCCCAATATTTTGTTCCAAGGAAAGTGGCATGAAGGCTGCAGGAGTGTTCCTGCTTTCTGCAGACCCCATCTGAAGGGTGGGGAGCTGGTTTCAACAGGCAGCACTGGCTGCCAGCTCCCGCCTTCTTCTGCTGGTTGCAAACAGCATTTCCTTATCGGGTGATGGGTCCTGGTGCCAAGTCCTGACTGCCCTCACGTACCCTTGTAGCTTTCTGCTCTTCTGCCATGAACATGACCCCTATCATGTGTTTCTGCTTGGTCCTGACCCTTGTCACTGGGAGAAGGGACAACAAGAACTAGCTCTTCATCTTCAGATGTGCTTGGTATTCACACCCTGGGTGCTATGCCATGCATGATAATTCCCATGCCCTCCTCACACTTATCCCAAAGGAGACTGGTTGTTCTTCCTTTTGCCTTCCTCTTTTTACACTTGTCCCTACTGAATTTTTTTAGCAGAAGGAATAACTGCACAAGTCATCACAGAACAAGAACAACTTTTTTTTTGGCCTCTTTTCTGTTAGTCACCTAACAGAATCTCATCTCCAAGTAACTTTCTAGCCCTCAAGGATCTACCTACCTGTCTTTTCTACTTCCTACCCCTGCCCACTTCCTAACACAGCTCTGCTGAGGGTGAACCAGTACCTTCTTTCCTTGGCATCTCCTTCCAAAGGTGGGACTGATGCTGCTCTACTTTCCAGATGGATTAGGGTTATAGCCGAAGAGTTACAGCATAAAGTATCTGCTGTGGTTTGTTGTTTTCTGGAAGAAGAAGCAAATTAATTTCATTTGTGGAAGGGCCATTTCTCTACCACATTTCTATCTAAAAACCAATACAGGGTAAATTCAGTGTTTAGTGGAGGGATGTATATTAGACTGCAGAAGTCACTATCCCAACTTGAGGTCCAAAACTGTCAGAGATTTCGGCGAGTTTTCTTAGTGGCATTGGACAGGATAGAAACACATGGAGAATGACTGCTCCAGAACAGAAATCAGCTACCCCCTCACCAGTGTCATGTACAGGTACTGTGTGCACCCAAGTGCCCAATTAACAGACAGTTTGTACCATCTTAAGAAGAAGCAGCTGTTGACCATGCAGGTCTTGGATAGTAATTTCTGTGAGAGAAAGGAATAAACTATCTATAGCAGCCAATTAATTCACAACACCGAGGACAATGTGCTGGGTCAGTAAAACTCGTAGCATCTGCTCTGTGTCCCATCTCTTCAAATAATAGGCTCTGCCCTGGAAGAGAGATTATAGGATGTAATTCAGCACTACCAGGAAGAGGACAAGGCAGGATTACGGGATCTTTTTCACTTATCGTAACCTGTGCCCTATTTCTATGAAAAGAAGGTGAATAGGTCAGGTTGGATGGGATGATAGCTCTTTCCATAAACCTTACTGAACGTGAAATAAATTGCCTAAGCAGCAACAGGAGGGAGTTAAACCCCAGCACAGGGAGCCACAAAATCTCCCCTGGACCAAAAAAAAAAAAAAAAAAAAAAAAAATCATAGTCTTTAATTTTTAGCTTTCCTTTATGGAAGTTGCTGGACTTTGTTTACACTGACTGCAAAGCCAAACCAAGATCAACATGTCCTTGATTTTGCTTTGCATGTTAAGTACTGCATATTTACCCCTTGCCACCTAATTTGTGAATTTGCCAGGAACCAAAACATCCATTTTAACCAGCCAGGAAAACAGCAAAACATGAGTACAGCTAGATCATTATCTAATGCATGGTTATGATGTACTGAGGATGGCTTTGCAAAGTATGATGAAGTAATAAAATGAATCAAGACAAAGGACAATAACATTTAGAAAAGATAACAACAACAACAAAAAAACCGACCCCAAACAAAACACAACAACCAAACAAAAGGCACAAAAAGCCCACAGAAAATTTTTATTTGCTCCAAAAGCTGATTCTTGGTAGAAATTAAACTGGAACATTTCAGATTAAAAATATTTTCCCTGTGGAAAAGCAGTGGAGGCTCGTAGGGTATCCAAGGCTGGGTGTTGCAACCTCCTCTGAGAAAGGCTTCATGGGTGAACCTCAGTCTGTCCCAAAACCCTCTGGCCTATTCCCCAGGGAGAAAGGAGGCTGCAATTCAACCTTGGGCTGAAAACCTGGTGGGAAATACAGTCCATCTGGAGACTGAGGGAAGAGAGACCCTCTAATCTTCAGTGTTCATGGAAGTCAAAGGTTTTTCAGGGACAGAGGAGGAGTGAGTGGTCAGCATGGGGCAGCAGTGATGCATGAGCTGTTGCACGCAGACTTCAACATTATTTTTGTGGGTGCAGTTGGTCTAATATGCCCTGAGTTGTCTGTCTTGACTGTAGTATGGCCATGTAGGAAAGAGGGGAGTCTGTCTTGCCTAAATTGTTCTTTTTATTTGGCTGGTTTTCCCCTAGAAACAATTTGGTAAGGAACAGCAGGCTTTGAAGTTAAACACAAGTCTTTATGAGAAATACTGCAAAAAGTGTTTTTTATAGAACTTTTGGTTTTAAAGATCTAGGAGGATCTCTGCCTTTCAGTACTTGCACCGTACCATTTCTCAAAGCATAATGTTCAACAGGAAAAAAAAGGGTTGTTTTATCACAAATCTGAGACTGTCAACATTTTATTCCATTTTTCCCAAGTATCAGACAATGCAGATATTGGTCCATTGGAATACTGAACTGGGAAAAATTAGCTGCCTGGTGATCTGTGAGTGTTGGGATGTTTCATGACATTTGATGCCTTAGTTTCCCCATTTGTAGAACAGAAATTGCTATGGCTTTCTTCTGTTTTCCAAACATCTTTGGAAGCTGGACAGTGATGACCATATGATGTTTTAATAAGTGAACAATGAAAAAATATATAAATGAAGTAAAATAATATTAAAAAAAAAAAAGTAAAGGACACTTTTACTTTCTACCTGTTTTTGTAACTTGTCTTATGTAGGAAGGGGAAATCCTCCTGCAGCTCAGGTTGCAAATTAGACATCAGCTGCATTATTAGACATCAGAAAATCCAGCCTGGCAGGAGCAAAAGGAAGCCAACCTTCCTACACATCTCTGTCAGGGAGCTATTGCGCTCACTCCAGTGTGGAGGTAATGAATTATCTCTGGAACTGCTGGGCTTTTTATTTCTGAATGTTAGGTTCCCAAAAAAAGGAAAGTGCACGGGATTTTCAGGGTTGCTAATAAAGCAGCAAGTGATCTCAATCTGAATCTTATATTGTTGTTGGTGCACAATGGAAGTTAATGAGGTTAGCTGGAAGAGTTAATTGTCCTACACTGCTTTCTGTCTGTGCTTGCTCTGGAAAACCCATGCATGGCAGCAGCTGAAAACTCAGCAAAAAGTGCTTTAACAGAGGAAATGGGCAACATTTGGCCCAGTAAAATCATAATGCAGGTGGCTGAGAAATCACTCACTCAATTATATGCATGAGGGGGACTCCATTTAAGAGCAACATTTGGAGCTTTATGGGCAACATAAAAGGAGAGAGAATGAGGTTTTTATATCGCTGCGCTCAGTTGTAGAAGAAGCGGGAGGTTGTTTCCCACCCCTCTGCATATGCTTGGACTGTGCAGGGAAAATGAAAATGTCTGCTCAGAGATTTGGCATAACACCTGGGGAGGATGGGCTGGAGCTATTCCAAAGGCCCCCTGCACACACTCTGCTACATCCCCTATTATAGAGTGATTTCATGTGTTCAGGACTGGGCAATATCAAAACAAAAGCCATACTCTAAAAATAAAACCTTTGGCTTCTTTACTAGCAGTAAACTCTCACAGCAAAAAGAAGTTTTCAAAAAATATAATCATAATTAATTGCTGCTTTTCTTGTCCCTTGGCAGTTGCCAGAGCAAGTGAAGTAAGATTATCTCCCAGCACGCACAGCTCCTGCCATTTTTATCATCCTTCTGTCTCCTGTAGGGACCCTCCCTGCCCCTGGAATATCATCAGTAAATCTCTTTATTAAAGCTTCTTTTCTAATGCTTATGTTGGCTAAGGGAAAGCACACAAGTAAGAGTGAAACACCTTTCAGGGCAAAATATTTGTATTTTCTTTTCCTTTAAATCCTTTTAGTGCCTTAATCCCTGATTTTTTTGAGGCTAGGGCTCACAGTTCTGTAACTCCGACATTGCAGTGGCGGTGTCCATCCTTTCCTGTAGGCATGTCGGTACCTGCACTGTCCCCATCCCTCCTTCCTAATGTGGATTAGATGACCCAAAACATTTATTTTCTGCTGTTATGAATAGTCCCTTCAATTTATTTAGAGAAGATCCATCCACTAGCTCAGTGTTCTCTTTGCATTTCTAACAGAGAAATGCCTGATTTATTTTTGTATTAAACAAAATACAAAACTACCACAAATACCTTAATTTTTTTTCTGCTGTAAAGCTTGACATCTGGGCCTGTAACAGCTCATCAGTGGATTTGTGAGATGAAGCAAATGACATTTCTATATAGAGCACTGGCTGCTGTAGAAATCAGATGGTGAAATGGAACTGCAAAGAATTTGGTATTGAGTGATGATCTTCATCCAAGGATCTCAGAGTACAGCAATCCCCACTTTGCTGACACAGATGATGGGTGACTTACTCCAGCCTGCACAGCAAAATTGGCCTCACAGCTGCGTATCTCTGGAGACCTGTACATAGAGCACAAGTACCCTGGAGCAGGAATCACATCTCTGTGTTTTATAAAGCTCTTTGTTATAACAAGTTTTTGATACTGGTGTGGACAGAAGTGCATCTGTAAGTATCTGTACATGAAAGACTTGTTCCATCCTTCCATGTATGCAAGGATATTTTCTTGCTCCGTTGCCTTGGCAGAAGACAACTTGTGCTTTGCCTCCCTACACACATGCAATTTGAGCTATAGTCTGTATAAACACAGTTTCTGTGTGTTAAAGCACAGCATGAGAACAAGGCAGCACTCCTGCTCTGTCCTGACCCCAGCAGCACTACATCAGAAAAAAGGCTGGAAAGCTCCCAGCAGAACTGCTGGGAGTACGAAGTCAAACCAAAACCCAAAGACCTGAAGCACTTTTAAGATGAACCTGCTAAACTCCTAGGGTGTGTTTATTTCCAGCAGCAGGAGACTGGACTCAGCAGCCTGAGTTTCTCTTCTGTCCACTGCTTGTCCTCCTGAGAGCTGGTGACCAGGCTCCTGCCCCAGCCATGCCTGGTGGTTCCTGTGGCCACATCCCCAGACTGAGCTTTCCCCTTCCCGCTGGTGCTGAACGCCCAGCCTCAGCAGTGCTTCCCCAGGATAGCTCCTGGGCTGGAGCAGAGGGAGTCGGCCCTTGCGTGGAACGGGAGTGCTGCCCTGACTGCACTGCCTTTCACTGTGGAGAGGCAGGAGGAATTTGGGGATCACAGTTCATCTCCCGATGCTTGTAAGCAAACTCAAAGAGTAGAGGCACGCTGCTGTGAGGATTTTCAGTGTTCCTTGGAATTGCTTTGCTCCTCCCCAAGTGCCCAGCAGTGCTGTTGTGCTCTTGCACTCTCGCTTTTGTCCCCCCCACCCTCAATGCCAAGATCTTCATGGTGTGCCCACAAGAGTCTGTGAAGTTCAGAGCACCCTTACGCAGGTATTTTCTAGTGTGTGACTTCGTGGATGGCCAGAAAGGTCAGAAGGGATGGGACATACAATAAAGCACACCTCCTTGTTGTATTGAGACACATGAAGATATCCTGATTATCACCAATTCCAGCACCTCTGTGACCTCTAGTGTTCCTGAACAAATCCTGGATCTCAGCCTCCTCCTTTTAACCTTTGGAGTAGCTGGGCACTGCCAGGTAAATTCTGCCCATCATGATGTGATGTTTAAACCTTGTGCAAAGGCAATTAATGTGCTTCAGTGAAGGCTGGAAATCTAGTTCTGTGCTCCAGCTAGTACATTCAATAGCAAAGACATTCAGACCCAGCTGCACCATCTCAAGCCACATCTGATCAACTCTGAGTCAGCAGCAAGAACTTGCTGATTCCCAGAAATTCCATGTCTTGTAAAGAGATGGTAGTGATGGTTGTCTGTCAGACAGTCAGTCAGCACTGTGCTCCAGCCCCTGGCAGGAAATGAGGTGCCAAACTGGTGGCCTAAGGGGACTCCTGGATATTCATGGCTATCAGGAGTTTTGTGGCACTCTGCTAGAGAAGGAGCATTTGTATGCTCCCTGCTGCTTTCCATTCTGGGGAGCTATACAGGCCTTTTGAACTTCCAGCTGAGCCTTTTGTTGTAAAGAACTGAAAAGCTATAAAAGTCATATTGTTACTGGTATTCCAGTTTGCTATGATACAGGAAAATGGTCTCACAACGTTCATCTACTGTTATTTTTTAGTGAAATCTTTCAACTTTGATTGCAATGACCTTGCATATAAACATATGTGAAAATACACACACCTATATATGTGACCTATTGATAACTAAACAACACAGCTGGTTGGAATTTACTTTCCTGGAAGATATCTCAGTGTGATGCCTTTCTGACTGGAACTCATGCTATGCTGTAGCACTTCAAAATTTCCTGTGGAACTGAATGCACACTTTTATCTAGCATGCAGCTCACCTGCCTGTTAAAGGCCTGGATGGGGCTGCAGCAGGTTCATGACTTTAAAAATTACTTTGGAAACTGGTAGGAGCTATGTGGGTATTAATGGAAGCTACCTCAATAGCTGCAAAGATGTTTGCTTGCTGTTGGACCCTTCTCTGTTCTCTTGAACTGAAAGGGCTTACCTGTATATACTTGGCACAAATACAAAGTGCACACTGCTTCATCTCAAGCACAGGCACTTGGAAGCAGGAAAACTCAGCTCTGCTCCTGCTCTTGTGTGCTTTCAAGTGACCATTGCTTGACAAGTTGTTTAATAACAGAATTTGCAGGTGAAGATATGTCCAGAGTTTGGTGCTAGAGGTTCTTGGCAGCTCCAGAAGCAAATCCATGATGAACCCCGGGGAAATTGGGTTTGCTCTCTGGGAACATCCACAGGGAGAGTACACTGAAGTGGCTCAAAATAAGTAAGACCTCAAGAAGCATAGGAAGAAGCATGTCAGCTTGAGTCGGTCTAGAGTGGTGCAGAGTGATCTGTCAGTGGAAAACTATCTTTATGGAGCTGCTGTGAGGTGTCTGCAATCCAGCACCCAGGCATTCCACGCCTGACAATGCCTCATCACTTCCCTAAGAACAACGGAGATAAGGAAATAAAAAAAATGCCAGAAATGGCTTTATCAATTGGCAACTCTATGTCATGTTTTCATTAAAACAGTGGAGACTGGGGCCAGCAGTCTGTAGCTTTGCTTGATAAAGAGATTTCTACACATACAAAAAAAAATCTAGCAAATCCATTACCTTTTATCTCTGTTGTACGATATCACCAAGTGGAGAGTATTAGTCATTTCTGGAAGTGGGAAAGGAATTTTACAACACAGAATCACATCTTGTTTCTCTCTTCCTTTTTCCAAGATTTTGTCCATCTGTTCCCTTTTTCAAAAACAAACAAACTATTAATACAGTGCTTTGATGGAGCCTTCTGTTCAAGGCTCTTAAAGGGCTGTAGAGATATTCATGATTTTATTTGCCAAGAAAGACTCTAAGAGATAAATATTAAATTCTTTGCTTCCTACAGGGCAGATGCCAGAGAGGCTCTGTGTGTGTACATGTGTGTAGTGCTGACACCACGACTGGGGCCCAGACTTTAGACTCTGGAGAACTCTCTCAGTCCCTGGTTTTATCTCAGCATTCCCATAGGACTGTACCATAACTGCCTATTTCACCTGTGTCTCAGTTCCCCTATTTGTAAAACACAGGCATTTCTTTTCTTCTGCTCTGCCTTGCCACCTGCACACCTGACTTCAGCGAGTGCACAGGCACACGGTGATCCATCCCCTGTGGAACAGCCCTCGCCTGGGGATCTGTGCTGGGAGGTTATTTCTGCAGTGTGGCATAACCAGAGCTTTTAGCAACAAAATGCTTGATGCCGGACTGGCTGTGGTGGGTGCCAGTGTCGGTGTAGTCCTGGCAACGGGACTCACTTCCAGCAACCCTAATGCTTGCTTGGATTCCTAGGCAGGTTTTCTGCCAGCACCAAGATCTTTGCTGCTTCTGTTGCAGTGCTGGTGGTCCTAAAGGTAGCTCAAGGGGGCCTGCCAGAGCTGCTGTTGCTCCCTCATTTGCATCACCAGCAAACTTGCATAGCCCTAAATCCGATGTGGTTCAAGGACATGGAACATAGCGTTGGTACAGCTTGTGGAACTAGGGCCCCTGATCCCAAATCTTGTGACTTTTTCTTAACAAAGGCACCTGTAAAGCACCAGAGAAAATGTACATGTGTTGAGGACTGCAGACTGAGGATCTCCCCCAGAAATTACTTCCTGAAAATCTCCTTGTTGCCTGAAACATCAGAGCTAGGGACTGCCAACCTGGGACAGTAGCCCAGTCATGATGTTCTCTTAATTTTTTTGTCCTTTTTGTTGGTGAAGAGACAAAAGGATAAATTGGATAAGATGCCCCAGATGGAAAGCTTTTGTTACCAGGGAAAAAGCAAAGGCATCCGAGAAAGGAAGGAACCAAATGTATCCAACACTGAAATGTATTCAGGAACATCCCAATTGCAAGTTATCAGAAGTCAGAGCCTCAGAGTCACAAAAATATTTCTTCTTAAATCCCTTAATGAGAGAGCAGTCAATGCAAAGTTTAATTTTTTTATAATGAAAGATAGTCTCTCATTTCACTCTGTTTTGAAATAGAGCTCATGATGGTTTTCAAAATATACTCTGCAAGTCTGAGTTGGCTTGTGAGCCATTTATCCTAAACAGAGATTAACAAAGTTGACCTGACCTGAATGAAAATGGTTTTCATCAACACTGGCCAGTCCCTGGGCCAGTCTGCATTGCAAAAATGTTACAGCTGGGCACAAGTGGCAGCTTCTGCTCAGGAGCTCGGAATAAGATTAGTAAAATGGGTTGGGTTTAGAAATGTGGTGGGACTGTCAGATGTGGTGAGTATAGCAGACAGGTCTTGGGTCAAAGCGAATAAATGGGCAACAGTCATTGTACATAGATGGAAAGACTGCTTGGATGAGCTGAGTAGCCATGGAGAATAGCCAGATTATCTACAACAGGGTTGATATCAAGCTGTCTTCAATCAGGAACAGTACAAACAGTAGTAAAAGTACTTACTATGTGTCTGAACCAAGACATGCTCACAGGCAAAACCTCCTGGGTAAGAAGACATTTGTCTGAAAGGATCAACTGTTTCTTTTTTTGCTACAAGAGAGTTCTTTCTCGGTCTTGAGGGGATGTGCCTTTTTAGCATATTACAACTGTGGGTGGCCAAGACTTCTTTGCTCCAGCAGAAACCCCAGCCTGCAGGACTGGGATGCCTGTATCCATGTTCAGAAGGTGGAGATCTACCGTGAACTTGGGGCTTTTGGCTAATGAATATGCCACATATGTAGGCAGAGAGGGCTGAGCTGCCTGAAAGGAGTATGGCTCTGATGCCATTTCAGAGTAAACAGAGAGACACTGCTGGAGAGCAGTGTGGAGGGACTTCTGGACAGCATGTCCAGCCCTCTGGAAGGGTGGGAGGAAATGAGACTTCAGAGGTCAGCTGTGTTCCTCCTTTGATCTCTCACCACCTGCCTCCAGGGAACTGTGAAATTCACTGAACCTTTAAGTAGAGTAAGTCTTTCTATTATGAGATCTCAAGGCTTCTTGGTGGCAAGTGACATGGCAAAACAAGTTATTTCAGGACAGGTGAGGAACAGTGAGAGTTCAGCACAGTGAGTACTGGAGAAATTAGACTAGACACTGTGGTGCAATTTCTTGTCATGACTTGGCGTGACCTCCATTATACCCATGAGATCACCTCCAGTGAGTATCAATAGCCTCTTCCCCTATGTCTTAATGTATTTTTAATACCCTTCAACTGCCAGAAAAATAATATTGTTTCTGGAAGCTTTCACTGCAGCATTTAGTTATATATTTATCCTATTGTCTGTGAATTCAGGATCCTTAATTACCTCGAGCCCAACACTTGAAAAAGAAAAAGGAGGTTGGGCATATACATCCACAGTATTTTTAAAATAACATAGAAAGTCTTCGTTATCTGTCCTGGTTGAGTACAAAGTCTAATACAAATGATGAAAGGCAGTTCCTAGCATCTTGATTGGGATATTTTGTATTATTGTAACTTACTGATGAATTAATCAATTAAAACTTCCACATAGCTTTAGTTCCAGCTTTTTACCTTGTTTACCAAATGTCATACCTTTTCACAAAACAGATATTCAGTAGCACATGAATTGTATGTTTCCAGCCAGATGTGAGTTCTTGTAGTTACCTTTGCTAGATCTTAGCTTAGCTTATGGCTTAGGATGTAATGTTGCCCATCTTGAATCAAAATTAAGTGGGATTTATGAGGCTGTATAAGGGCCTAAAATGTTCCTAGCAGTAAATATGGATTGGTGAGAAGAGCACATGTGAAATGAGTGATGATAAGGACTGTGCCATAAATATAACTAATCTTACAGCTATTGCCTGTACGTTAGTTGACTATGACAATAACACTTAATGCTCTTGATCAGAGGAACTCAGGTCATTCTGTAAGGAATTCTTCTTGTTCACATTATTCTGTCAGTGAAAATTAGTATCTTGGAGATATTAATGACATCTGAGACTTGAACAAACCACTACATAGAATCATAGAATAATTTGAGTTGGAAGAGACCTTTTAAAGGTCAAAGCTCCCTGCCATGGGCAGGGACACCTTCCACTAGAGCAGGTTGCTCAAAACTCTATCCAACCTGGTGTTGAACACTTTCAGGGATGAGGCATTCACAAGTTCTCTGGGCAACTTGTTCCAGTGTTGTATCACCCTCATTGTAAAAAAAACTTCCCTATATATAATCTAAACCTGCCCTCAGTCAGTTTAAAGCCATCACCCCTTGTCCTGTTGTTACATGCCCTTGTAAAAAGTCCCTCTCCAGCTCTTTTGTAGGCTTCCTTATGATGTAATAAGGGAGAGTACAAACCTCGTTTCCTTGTATATCCAGTGAGATTTCCTACTCACTGGACCAGGGTGCCTCCAGGTACATGGCTGGGTGTAGTTATATACACACCTGTGAGCACATACAGCTTCAAAGCAGCACAGAAGCAGCCCAGGCACCTCAACCAGACTCAGAACTGCCTAGCTGTGTGGCACATGAAAAGCATTAAAGGAGTGAAAAGAGGCCCCTTTCTATGGCTTTCTGGGTAAGGGAATGATCTGGAAGGAAAGAAAAATGATCTGAGATAAAATCTCTTGAACTTGGGTGTTCTGATCCTATACCTCCTACTGGGGCAAGAGACATAAGCACAATGTTAGCAATGGTGCTTTGACCTGGGATCCACTTCTGCTTGGGCCTCCCATGTCTTCTCTTGGTCTTCCTCTGTCCTGGCTCCCTGGGAAATGGTGGCTTCCTGATCTCTCCATACAACTGCTGTGTAACCCACACCTTGTAACTACTCAGTGGTGAGCAGATGCTGAAGGGATGAAAAATTCCCTGGGCCAAGCCCTGAAGTGGTTGGCAAGAATAGGTCGATAGCCTGATTCAGCGGCGACAGCACTCCACCCTCCTTCTGTAAATGCTTCCCATCTCCTGCTGCCAGTCATTACAGAAATAGAGACTTAGCTTTTCTCAGGAGGATCTAAATGTCCTGGTTGCTCTTTGGTAAAGGGGATATTTCTCCAATTAATTATTAAGTGGAACTCTGGCTGGAGGAAGGGGCTGCAGAGATGTCAGAGTGAAAAGGGGAGAGCATTTTAACCTTTCTGAAGCTCTCCTGCAATCGGCAGCAGGTTTGCCTTGTGGGTCCTGGCCAGTTCTTGCTCTACAGCACATCATCAAGGCTGGCCAGCAGAGAATGGCCTCATGGGGACCCTGCCAACTTCCATGGCTCATGGGCCCATTTTTTCTCTCTCCTTGGCAGCAGAAAAACGTTGCAAGGAGGCTGCTACCTACAACTCATGTCTTCATCCTGCCCTTATTCTCCTGAGCTGGATGGAGGGTCCTGGCTGTGCATCTGTTGGCAGTAGGGGAAGCAGACTTGGAAAAGCAGTTGTAGGAACAGGGAGAAGATTCACGACCAAGCATGATCTACTGGATATCATGTTAGAATGGAAGTCCAGAGACCTGGGCTTTCACCATGCTGGATTACATGGGCAAAGGAGACTGCAGTGATCTCCTCACCCCCCTCACTGGCCCTCATTCCTTAGTACCACCACAAGAAAGCTTCAGGGGCCCATGAAATCACTGTATCAACTTATTTCTTGGTTTCTTCAGCAGTAAAATAATATTTTGCTATGCTGAGGTCCCACAGTTGAAAGGCACTTTTCAGGGGCTGAAGTGGGAAATTGTGCTGTCTTTTCCAGGTAGAATTGCTGAGGCAGACCCTCCACCGTATGTATCAACACAGTCTGTACAGTATGGAATATTTACTATTGGACCCCATGTGCAGGAGGATTTTGCCCTGACTCTATGCTCTTCTTTTCAGATGGCTTAATTGTCCTTACAAAGAATACAGAGGAGGATATGTGACACAAGGCTCAGTTCCATTAATTACTAGATGGCTTCTCAAGTCTGAGTGAAGGTAACATTGCAGATCACCATAGCACTCGCCTGGCCCTGCCCACCACTGGGGACCCTGCTGCAGTACAGGCACTAAGGTCAAAGGTGTAATGCAGCTCTGGTTCAACTTACAAGCTGCCTAATTCTGTGTGAGGCTGTGCTTTTCTACTCAAACCCTACAATCAGTAGGTAGCCTGAAACTTTTCAGATTTGCTCATGTCTTAGCATGTGCAAAACAAGAACATATAATTGCAGTGCTTTGGTTCTGATACTCTCTTCAGTGCATTACAATGAAGATGGTGTGACAGACAACTCACCAGCACAGTGCCCACCAAACTCAGCAAACAAAAGTCATAAGTAAGGAACAAGTAAAACAGGAACGATCTCCAAAGAGTTCATTTACTCCAGAAGAGAGCTTTTCCCAGCTCCTCTCCAGTTTGTTTTCCTATTACTATTGCCAAGTGACACCTTTGCAAGTGCCCTGAGACAAGCCCTGGCAGTGGAAGCCTCTCTCTATCCTGCCATTAGTCACCGCACAGCTGAAGTGTGTAGCTCAGGGATCAACTTCACATTAGGCTTTGGAGGAGCACAGGACAGCTTCTTTCCTTGCTCAGACTGTGGCCATGTCAGCCTCTGCACTTCTTTTTCCCTGTTTTTTGTTTCTACCCAAAATCCTTGCCCAGTAAGTGCACAGGTTGGCGTCCCAGGCACTTTCTCCAGTCTAGACTGCAGAACTTTGTACCTGAGCACAGCCATCCCACTGACCTGGCCTGCCCTGTCCAGTGAGATAACTCAAAATATGTCCTTCTGAATGAATCAAACCATGCCATTGAAGCATATTCACACACTTTCCTCTTGCTCTTAGAGAGCTGTCAGCAAACAGCTCAAAAGTCAGGGTCTTTAGGGCAAAGAATCCCAGCAACACTGGGAACACAGTTCCTCACTGAGTGCTTGAGTGAGGAAGGGGAGGCTCGCTCCTAAATCAGACCCTGCCTCGCTGCTTCTCCTGCCTAACCTGCATGACTCCTATTTTTTGTCCTTTAGCTTTTCTCTCTGTTCTTTTTTGTGTGCTTGTCAGGAAAAGCTCCAGAGTTGCTTGTGATTCTGCACACCATGGTTTCAGAGCTGTCGTTCCCTTCAGCAGGGAAGGCTGCCCTGGGACCCTCAGGTTGCTGTGTATTTCTACACCTGATTGACAGATTCTGGGGACAAGCCCTTTGCATTTGTGTCCCCTTGTTGCTCCTACCTGTGCAGTGTGGCTGGGGACAGCTCCTCCTCCCATCAGCACCAGCAAAGACATAGTTTGCTGGGGGCTTTGGAGAATGAAAATCAGCCCAGGGTAGTAAAATGGTCAAGCTGACTTTTACCATTAAGCTGCCAGCAGGATGTGTAGTGTAGAGGTGTTTAAATATTGATGCAAACACAGAAGAAATAGTTGCCTTCTTCCGGAAGAGGTGAGGGATTTATGGTGTAAAACATCCAAGAGCTCTTTACCGATACTGTGCAGGTCACAGTTGCCCCTCCCTGGTACAGCACATGGGAACTGTAGTGGTGGAAATTCCTCATCTCCTGCCCACACAGACCCAGAGAGTTGAAACCCAAGTAAGGCAATGCTTGGGGTGGCACAGAGAGATTAATTCAGCCTAGGGGTAATAATCCAATGGAAATACTGAGAGTGGAAACTGAACCTCTCCTTTGGGTCTCTGGGTGTGATTGACTCTCTTGGGAAAGGGTACGGAAAGCTGCTGAGCCAGAACTTAGCTGTCCAGAAGATGAAGTTTTGTTATTCAGGCCTCCTCACCAAAATCAAATATTTGCAAATGGAGGGAAACATTATACCTGTGGACGTTTGCAGTGGGCTTCCTGCTGAGGTTTCCCCCAGCAGCTTGTAAGTCTGAGCCAGAATCACATGTATAAATGTTCTGGGATTGTACATCCAAATATTCAGTCCTCCCCACTTGTTCCCAGGAGAGATGCTGAAGAAGCCTTCATGTGTCCCTCAGCATGTTTTTCTGAGTTACATCTGGGCATGATTGAGCTTCTTGTTCCTGCTGCTTCTCTTAAACCATTTGGGAAAGGGGAGCATAGAGGCACTGAAGGGGTTTGCATAAGGTGTGAAGGACAGATATGAGCAGAGACAGGAGGATTAAAAACCTGAACCATTTTCTGGGCACTTTGGACAAAATGTCAACATCTTTGAGAGGGTGGAAATGAGAGTCAGGATTTTTTTCCCTGAATCATCTGCAAGTGCAAACTCCCAGTCAAACCTCTACAGCTCTTAGAGCTCATTTTGCTTTATATGACAAGCACAACCCAGACTTCACTGGGGGTCAGCATCATGCCACCCCCCCAAAGCCTCTCCTGTAGCCACACCCCACTCCCACAGCTCAGGGGCTTTTCCTAAGCTCAGCTCTGGGCTGGCTGTTGGAGCACCACTGTGCTGCTTTCTGGCTCCAGCTGCCGTGCCACATCTGCACAGACAGGACTCTCCACTGGCTTGCCTTTATTTTCCTATTGCCAAATTTTCTAATTATAGACCTGTGGCTATCAGCCAGTCAAATCCATTTTTTAGGATTGTTATTGGACTTCGGATGTCAGGCTGAATTTTTCCCAGCTGTCCATAATAACAGTAATAGCTTGACTTCCACCATGAGATAATTAACCTTCTTAAAGTTTAGTGCCTCAGGCTGTGCCTCAAAAAGATTCCCTCTACAAAGCAGACAATTACCTTTACTTAATAACCTTTCTCTTTCTAATCTGATATTAGTGCCAAAGTAAATGTAAAGGGCAGTGCTCTATGTCCCCTCTTAAGTACTTTAAATGCCTGTCCATGAAAGCTAATGAGCTGCCATTTTGCTTAATCTAGATTTGCTGTGGATCTAACAGTACTCTGCAGCATCTTCCTTTTTTAAAAAAATCTGGAATCCAAGGATATAGCTCTGTTTTAATTTGTATTGAAACTTTATGCTTGAAAAAAGGGAAAACTGATGAAGCAGGAAGAAAAATAATGATGTCCAAATGACAAAACAAGACAAAGCATAGTCAGCATTGGTCAGCTGCTGTCTTAAGGCTGGTTTCAGTGAGAAGTGGTGCCAGTATCTGTAAAGCAGGAATTTGTCACTGGAGCTTTATAGGGTAAGTTGAAGCCCCTTCTGTTGACTCCAGTGCAGATGTGGGATGGGAAGACAAGGCTGGACAGTTTTCCTGTGCATCTATCTGTCCCACCAGCCAGGAGCACTGACCTCTGCTGCAGCAGACCCACAGCACAAGCACAACTGCTCAGAGGATGCGATTTCTTCATGGATTGCTGCTCATGGTAATTAATATGTACCACATTAGTAACTGTTGAGACACAAAATGCTCTCTTAGCAAAGAAGTTATTGCTCTGCTGACCCTGTGTTTTGCACTTCCATTGATGGTTCTCTAATAACATTGAGAATCACTGAAAAATTTCTGAGATAAAGGTAAAGCTCTATCATGTAAGCAAACACTATTTTCCCAAGAATGCTAGCTAAAAACAGCAACAAAAAGCAAGTTTAAACAACCCAGGCAAAACAGGGCTTCGGCTGCTCTTAGCAAAGATGCCTAATTCCTCTGGAACTCTTAAATCTACGTCTCTGGATGCAGAGTTTTTCTGTACACTGGAGAATGTTTCTTTCATTTGCTTTATGTTCATGCCCCTGCTAAGTCCGTTGCCTTCTGCTGAGCCAACATTTACTCACTTCTCGTAAGAGTGCTCTGGTTTCATCATCTCAATATAATGAGGTTTGTATTATTTTTTTATTATAATAGAAGCAGCCTCAGGTCTTAATCAAGATATTGGGCTAATTGCTATGGAAACCTAATTAGGCAGACCATGTCTCAAACTCTGTAAATATTTATACACGCACTTAACCGTCTGCATGCAAACCAACCCACCCTGGCCATGGGAATGGAGCTTTGCACATGCTGAAGTGTTGATAGGGGTGGGAGTCTCCTTTAAGACAAAGTTTAGCTGTGCTGCAACAAGTAGAGAGGAGCGTGCAGCGGTAATCAGATTGGGATCGTGTGAGTGCAGATGAGGCTCAGATCAGATAGGAGCTGGGTTATGGGTTTGGGTTAATAGCTGTACACATCTTTGGAGCTGCTGCACTTTTTTAATTACCTTATAGAATAATAATTAAAAAATACGTGAGTCAGTGTACCAGACACAAACATACATAGAGAAATACAGGGATGTATGAAGTCTCCTTGGCCAGAATAAACTAACAGGTGTCCAGTGCCATTTCTCAGCATAGCATTTTAAACATTATTTGAAAAACGTTCTTTAACTCAATTTTAGAATGGGTTTGCATGCATGAATCAGTTCAGATTTACATGTTTATTGCAGCAGAGAGAAAATTCAGTGTTAGCTTTGGTACAAACACTTTATACTGCTAAGGTATTAACTTTAGAGGCTGAATATATGGAACTAATCAAAACCCTTTCATAAACAGATTAATGAGGAGACAAAAATGCACAAGTACAAGCTGCTAGGCTTTGAACAGTCACATCTTCTACAGCATATTTATTTATTTATTTAAGTTATCAAGTATTTTAATTGGTTTTGTTATGTGTTGGTTTTGGTGGGGTGAATTTGTTAAACGCAAAGAGCTGCTGGCAGATAGAAATACAATAATGTAGCTGGAGATCCCAGCATGAAAGTCCATGTCCTGACGTTGATCTTTTATTTAGTGTTTTTCTCTCTGTCCTCTGTGTTTGCTTCATCCTCTTGTCTGAGCCCAGCTCCTTCATGTGCAGCCCTCAAATTTTTTGTGCAATCTTTGGTCTCCAAGGTGGGAACAGAGGTAGAGAACAAGGGCATTTAATTTAGCATAACCAGTATGACAGCATCCAACCAAGAATAGTAGTTTCTCTACCACAAAAGCTGAGGATGCCCTTCCCAAGACTTTCTACTCAAGAACATTTTCTATTTAATGTTGTTTATCGCTAGTAAATAACCTTGTACACAGAAAGCAGTGAAGTACTCCAAGAAGAAGAATGAAAACAACCCCAAAAGCAAAATCAAAAGAAATTACAGTGACCTGATTATAAACCCTGTGCTCGAAGCAGAAGGAGACAGACAGGAGATGGGGCTGCTCAGAACAAACGTTTCCTGTGCTGGCTGAGTCACCGCAAGGTTCAGCAGCGCAGTCCTGCCGGGGATGTCTCGCTCCCCATTCAGGACTGTAAATTTCCTTCCCGAGTTTGTTAGCAGCAAACAGTGTGAGTAAAAAAAAAAAAAAAAAAAAAAACCAAACAAAAACCCAAACAAACCCAAACAAAACAACAAAACACTCAGGCCCACTATAACTGCTGGTATTATGCAAAAGAACTAATACATAAGAAATCCGCTGCATTTGGAGGCACGTGCAATGTGACACAAGCCACCACAGAAAACCAGGCAGCAGTCTTTCCAGACCTGGAGATAAAGAAGGGATCTTAACAGGGCTGGCTGAAAATTTTCCATTCAATACTTCTCTTTTAACCTGGCTCTTGAGTAACCTTAGTTTTTAACTCCAAAGTTATGTCATTTCTGTACAAAACATCAACTTCTTACTAAACCAACCAAACAAGAATCTCCTCTCTCTTTGCTAATCTGAATAATTTTGACCCTGGGAAAATGTCAAAAGATACGCCTCAGCAAATTTTTAGTTCACATATACCAAGTCCTCATCAGACTCCAAGGACAGGTTGCCCACCCGCTGTCCTAACTCCAGGAAGAGCTCCCAGTAAAAAGGGATTAATGGGCAGGAGTGCCAGTGCTGCATGGGAAACCAAGTCTGAGCAGGACAGCAGGCTCTGGGGGAGAACAGGGCTAAGTGTCCTGGAGCTCCAGCTCTAGAGACAGCAAGCCTTAATTGCCCTTTCCTATCTTTCAGTTTTTCAACAAGATACCAAATTTCTGTCTTATATGAAAATTACATTCCAATCACTACTGAAGTTAACCTAAGAAACTTCCAACTTTTCTTTGTAGCTGTCTCTTTCATATTTTGCCCAAAGCTTCAAGACGAAAGAAAAAAAGCCATGGGATTCAGAGAAACTTGGTATTTTTCATGTTTAAAGGGGGAGTTTATCATTTTAAAGTGAGCTTCTCTTTATACGTCAGAAAACAGAGTAGCAGAAGTGACAACAAAACACACAGCTATTTTTTGATTTGCAGTTCACTGTGAAGAGTTGTTTTCACCCTCTCCCCCTTCTCCCTTTAGGAAGAAGTGTTAAATTAGCAATGAAAACAGCCCATTAGCTGACAGGTACTGCAAATAATCTAATCATGAGACAGCATTAAAAAAACCTATTCAGCATGTTGTGGATGTTGGGGTTATTTTCTTCAGCAATTGCATCTGAGGAAAGTTCTCCTTAGATATTTAATGGGTTGCAGCTAAAGAATTTTTAAAGCACATTTCAGAATTGCTGGAATTGAAAAGGATCAAGTATTTCTTACTCACTGCTAAGTTTTACAATTGATTATGGCACATCCCAAGTCAAGCTCCTTCAGTAGGAAGCTGGCAATGCCTAATACCAAATGCTGCAAAGGAGAGTCTGTGTATGCATAAAAGGAGAACACAATTCTGGGCATCATGAGTAAAAAGCCTTATTCAGCCAGGGTCCAAAAGTGACTTTTTTAATGCTTATTTTTAACTAACTGTAAACTTCTGCAATAAGCACAGAGTGCTACTTGGCTCCTTGAATAGCTGCAATGATGAGCTGGCACTCGCTTCTGTTACTATGTGAATTTATGAAGCTGTTGTCACACGCTTTGTTAGAGGAAATATATGATGGTTCTGTCATAGGGACTGGACACCTATAATTCTCATTTTCTTTGCCTGCTCATAAATCTCTGCTGCTCAGCCACACCATTATTATACTCGGGTTGCTGCTCTAATCCCCTCGCCGGAGTGAGGCCATCGCAGCGCCTTGCAGGGGAAGCGCTGAGTCACCAGTTATCGCTCCAGTGGAGATGAAATGCTGCACAGGGCTGGTGACTGCCTGTGATGGAAAGGAGGCTGAGGCGTGTGCATCTGCTTCAGGGCCATGCTGACAGATATATCACGGGCAGATGCTGAAAGGGCACTGGGTGCCTTGGAAATGCCACTTCTTTGTGTGGGTTTTACTATCTTGGGTAAGGTTTCATGGGTTTTGGTGCCTGACTGGCACCAAGGCAAAGGGACAAGCTTTGTTTCTTGATTTCTCACTAAGACTCAAGAAAGGGCATTTGCTGCTTCTTGCTGTTTAGAGAAGTACGTGGCTAACTGGAGCACAAGTCTTATGAGGAGCAGCTGAGAGAGCTGAGGTTGTTTAGTCTGGAGAAAAGGAGGCTGGGAGGACCTTATCACTCTCTACAACTACTGGAGGTTGAAGACAGGTGGGGGTCGGTCTTTTCTCCCACCTGACTAGTGATAGGTCAAGAGGAAATGGATTCAAGTTGTGCCAGGGAAGATTTAGACTGGATAGTAGGAAAAATTTCTTCACTGAAAGGATTGTCAAGCATTGGAACAGACTGCCTGTGGAAGTGGTGGAATTGCCATCCCCAGAAGTGATCAGAAAACTTATAAATATGGTGTTTAGAGACACGGTTTAGTGGTGGACCTGGTAGTGTTTGGTTAATGGTTGGACTCGATATTAGCCCTTTCCAACCTATTCTATTCTATTCTATTCTATTCTATTCTATTCTATTCTATTCTATTCTATTCTATTCTATTCTATTCTATTCTATTCTATTCTATTCTATTCTATTCCATTCTTCCCATATTCATGCTTTTTGCTCAGGCCAATGCACCAGCTACACAGGACTTGTTTGTGCCTCATTTGTGTGCATAAAGCCCTGCCTTGCCTCTCAGGCCTCCCTCCGATGGATGACACTTGAGCAGTGTGAGATCCTTTGTTGCTCAGACATCCTCAGTCTCGCTGGGCTCAGGATGGGTTTGATCATGCTGGCTGCTCTCTCGGCCCCTGCGCTTTTGCTGCGGTGCTACTTTTTGTCTAACGCCAGAGCTGCTCCGTGCATGGCAGCTCTCACTGCCTCTGGCTTTGCTTGTCTAGTCAGTCCCTTCTCTCTGCTCCTATGGCCTCCAAACCTCTTTCATCTTGCCCTGCCACGCACTGCAGCCGCCTTCTTTCATCTTCTCCTCTGTGCCTATGGGAATGCCCTTCTGAAGCCTGTGGTCAGTCTCATCCAAATTGCTCTCTGAGGAGTCCCTGTGTTGCTGCTGCATCTGATGTGGCAGCGGGTGCCTCGCTGAGCCCCACGTCCACCCATGCCATGCCGGTAGTGACCACCGCTCTCTGGCCTGACCCTCAGGAAATTACTGCTCTCCCCCGTGCCTCTGCTTCTCTTTTTGGCTTTCATCTGTCTTTTCTTGCTCTGGCCAGAGGCTGCCGTGTGTGACAAGCCTGACGGTACCATGACAGCCTGGTCTCAGCTGGGAACGCTGCTGTAACACAGATAACAACTGCAGAGCTGTGGGCCATGTCCCTGCCCTGCCCCTTGTCTGCACCAACCACATCTGGCCTGCCTCTCATGTCCGCTGCTTGGAGACAAGTGAGCCCTCCCGGGGAGGTTTGGGTTGTGTGGCCATTCCTGCGCCTTTGTGGGGACAACAAAGACTGAAATGTGGCTGTTTTATTCCCAGCATTGGGATAACTGCACTGGGGGTCTCGGCCCCATGTTGGAGACAAGGGTGTAAGCTGTGCCTACATCCACCCGTGACCTGGCTGGCAGCCCAGGAGCCACCAGGAGCAGCAGCTGGGGGTTGGGAAAGCACTGGGATGTTGCTAGGCGAACTGTTTCTCCAAGTCCTCTCAGGGTTCCCAGGAAGCTACTGAGCATCTGTGACTCATCCCAACAGCTTGCAGGGAGCCAACTCAAGGAAGGCCATACCTGTAGGAAGGAAAAGTCCTGAGGACAGACAGTTACCACAATCATTGCCTCATGAAGCTTGTAGCTCTGAGGAATGATGCTGTCTGTATTCTCTTGAGTGGCTCCTGTAGAGACTCTTATCCATGGCCATCACCAGGAAGCCTCCTAGGACCAAAACCCTGCAGCAGCCATGCACTGAGATGCCATGCAGCTTTGTCAGCTGTTGAGTGTCACCTCACCCCCTGAGGGGCTCAGGAATGTCCCCTATCTGTGCTGTAAGGAAGCATGGAGAGAGTGGATGGAGACACGGAGTCTCTGTCCTCTTCCCCCAGCACCATGTGTCAGCCCATTGCCCTGGAAAGTGGTCTATTGATCAAGATTCACTGCCAGTTATTTCCCGGAGAAGCAAGCAGTGATTGAAGCAAGGTTTGTGCCTTTGAGACATACTTTCCTCCCTGGGGCCGAGCACTTATCTCCTGCTCCACCACCAGAGCAAGAGGGAAGGGCACAAGCCAGCCCAAGGCTATCATTGCTTTCTAAAAGGCAGAGTGATGGAGATGGCCAATGATGGGCACCCACTGGAGGAGCTTAATCCCTGCTCATCCCATTTTGACAATAAAATTACACGTTTTGATAACAAATGCTTCCACCTGGAGAGCTCAAGAAAAGCACATTCTAGGCAGGAATTTGTTCTACTTTTCTGCTCCTCTGGAGCTTTCATAAGTAGGTTTCTTTGCTCCCACAACATAAAGAATACCCCTTTCATAATGAATTGCCTTCAACTACCACGAGCCAAGTTTAGGGTTTTGTTTTTGTTTTTGTTTTTGTTTTTGTTTTTGTTTTTAAATGTGGGAGCATAGAAAATTAAATCTCTGTTGGATTTTTTTTAGCAATTATTTTAAGCACTGTGAATAAACAGGGAGTGCCTTACAAACACCTGTTATTTTTCCCATCGTGAGCTTGGCTGCTGCTGAACAGTCAGAAATGCTGCTTTTTATAGGATAAAGTGTGTTTATCTGGCAGAGAAGAATAGGGTTTGTTTTCACCACAGAATAATGCACTGGGTGCTGTATAAAGTGCAACACCAACTTTTATTGAATAGGCGGCATGTGTTCCCTGGCTTCCTCTTGGTTGCTGACAGATTGATGAGATTCAGTTGCTTCCATCACAAAAGAGGCACCTGAGATTTGGGTTGAAGGAACTGGGGCCATTTCACTAACTACTTCTAAAAACTTCTGGGTTTGCTGTGGAGATGAGCTGCAGCGTAAGAATTGATGCATATCTGGCTCTCAGTCTTCTGAAGAAGAAACTGGGGGATGCCAAGTCTGGACTGCCAAGCTTCAGTAGGAGTAAAGTCTATCTCAAAGTCCATATTCCCAACATACACTGAAAAAGAGGAAGATATGGAAACAGTTGTGGGAGATTCTCATGATCAACTGCTTCTTCCTTGCCCCTTTTCCCTATCTCCCTGTCTAGATGCTGCAGGCTGACAGCACCATGGGGACAGGGTGAAGGTTGCTGCCCACACCAGCTCACAAGCAGAGCAGTGCAGGGACCTGAGGCAGAGGGATTACAGCAGCAGTTGGTTGGCTGAGCTGACCTGATTGAGCTGACACTTCCTTCTTTTCCAGCCTTACCCTTTGCTGAAGGTTGTCACCTCCTCTCGCCTGTCTTCCCTCTGGGTGGGGGGATATTACAGAGCAGCTGAGCAGGACATGGCCTGAAGGAAGGGAAAGAAGAGGTCAGAGGTGGCTGGGACTCCACAGCAGAAGAGACAAGGCACAGGGCTGACAACAACATTTGCAGCATGCACTTGGCATTTCAGGTCAGGCTTGAGGTGACCTGACCAGTGACCATTCCACAGAGACAGCCGAGATCCTTTGTCCTCCTTCCCTCAGGTAGCAACCAACCACCAGTGTTATTTTTCAAGTACATGTCTCAAGACAGCAAGGCTCTCTAACGAGCTAAGACAAGCATCACATTAGCCCCTAGCAGGGATTATTTTAGCAGGGACACTTGCAAAGCCCTATTGCAGCCATCCAGCAAGTGCTCTGCCTCTTGGGTTTTGCTAGTTGTTAGTATGGGAGGAAGTTTTCTAAATTTCCTTGCTTCTCTGGAGTTTTCCATAAATCAGGGCACATTCTGAAGTTCAGTTAAAGACCAGAAAGAAAGTGCAGGAGAGAGGTGAAGGGATACTGGGATTAACTGACTCCTGTTGGTGCTTGCGCTTTTGAGCAATTCAGATAACCGTGGTTTTCTCCCCTCTCCTGGTGTTCTGTTACTGGTTCTGTACTGGACCTGTGCTCTGCCAGTTGAGGTGCCCTGAGCAGGATGTGGCATGGGGAGAGGAGGCGAGGAGGATGCCACGTGTGAGGCAGAACAGAGGTTTGCACACCAGACTTGCTGGTTTAGCAAAGCACTGCAAGTCAAGCAAAGCTGCCTGGGCTCTGAAGAGCTGAGAGGGAGGCAAAGACATCTTACCAGTTTTACTCCTGCTGTTGCTCTTTAAATGTGTGAGCATGTAGGCAGCCAGCCTGCACTGCTCACTCTGAGCCTCTGCATGGTGAATGGGCACACTCAGAAACCTTCACCAGCTGTTGGGTAGAGTCAGGAAGGATGTTTTTAGTGGTTATGGTGTAAGACAGGTAGCAGAGATCAGGCTTCCACCCCGGGTGTTGTTACCAGTAAACTGTGTGTGAACAAATCCCTCAGGACAAAATTTTCATTGCCCTGCCCTTCTGAAAAATCAGGCCACGAGTTGCGTAAATATGGGTGTAGGTACCTAGCAGTAGGCAGCCAGTTTGGAACATTTTGGCTTTAATCCCTGTGCCTGAGTTACCTCATTTATAAAATGGGGATAATTCTTTGCTACCTCGAGGGATGCTCTGAAGCACAACTCCATTGATGCTGGTGAAGCATGTCCCAGCTCGCTGGGTAGCTATTATTCTATACTTGACAGAAATTAAATATGGCAGAGCTGAACAAGTGCTCTTGGTGTAGTTTCCTCTGTTGCCAGTGGACTGCCTTTGAGTCACATTTCCTCCCCCAGCAGAGAGACAGAGTGGACCAGGTACACTTTTGGCATCGCCACAGCTCCAGGCTGCAGCTTTAAAAAACCCCAAATACCCCAATAGCCCTGCCCCTGCCTGCCACTGCTCCAGGGTACTCAGACTGGACACAGGACATGCATCTTTGCCCCTAGGGAGAGAGAAAAGAGTTGTCAGGACACTGGGTTAGGTGGCTTTGGAAGCTCCTTCTGTTAGGAACAAATTGTTTTTATATCCCCTCAAGTTTATGTGGTTTGCTTTCATGTAACATGAACTCAGTCTCTCTGCTCCAGGGCCAGACTTGTGTAGAAGTCAATTAAAAGGGCAAATTGATTCAGAAAAGCTCCAGATTTGGACACTTTTCTTCTGGGATAAAGGAATCTTTTCCTCTACTTCGCATGAGCTGTTGATACCAGGAAGCTTTCCATCAATATTCCAATATTGAAAAGTCTTTAATTCAGTGCATGATTTTCACATCATTTTCATAGTCAGCAGCAATAGAACTTTCCAATATAACTGTGCTCCTGCCTCCCAGCAATTATCTCAGATACTCCTAGGAGAAACATGGATGATGCATCACTTTATGCTAAGAAACACATATTTATATTTCAAAAATTCTAATGCAACAGGATTCTTATTTGCACAATGCTAGTAGAACAAATACCTCAAAATCTAGCACTTAGAGTCACTTCCAAATTTAAATCATAAGATGTAGAGAATAAGATTTTTTAATTGAAAAACTGCCTGCTTGGTTTTCATCTTCTGTCCTGTTGGAAACTAAAGCATAGAGGAAATCTTGGGAGAAGCATGCTATCCTAGGATTTTCTCTTTGGGCTCATCCTTAGGGTGAGGTGATTTAAGTTTGGGTGCCTATCTTCAATGACAGCTGCTGTATCCTCTGAGTTACAACCCTCAACATAATGACAAAAGAACATCCATGCCCACCTTTGCACCCAACTGGTTTCATATCAGGTAGTTTCACTGCCCACACACAGGTTAGATAAAAGACGAGTCTTCATTTCTTTTGCAATCCTCTTACCTCCTCAGAAACCTTCCGCAACCTGCATTGTCTTGAACAAAGGGTGAGCTAAAAGATGAGTGGGATACTTCATTATAACCTCTGGCTGTGCAATGAGTCACACCTGTGATTTTGAAATGCAAAATAATAAATTAAGAGGGCAGTAGTGAGATTGAGCTGACAACCTGATAATAAAAATACTGGGCATCTTGTCAACTTCGGCTGAGCAACTAAAGAACGACACTTTTTGCCAAGCACAGGCAAATGAAAGGCTCTCTTTGCTGCACTGGTGTCATGTTGTGGCCAATAGCAATGTGTAGTGGTTCAATAAAACGTAAACACCGACGGTATTTTCTAGAGCCAAGTTCTCTTTTCGCTCTCCTGGAGAAGGAAGGTTGGCATCTAGGAGTCTGAAGGAAAGACTGAGAGCTGGGACTCTGTCTTATGCCAACGGAAAAATCTCTATGACTCAGTTTACCTAAATGCAGACTTTATAAATGGGGTTTAGAAAAGTTTAATTACTATTAGCCTGATTTTCAGAGGGAAGGCACTCATAAGTATTTTTTATTCATTTATCATCATATACAGTCATCTCACAACAGCTGTCAAACTAACTGTCAAACTCTGTTCTTCATGTACTTTATTTGCTCAGCGAACATGAGTGTGCAGTGTGGGGCAGTCCAGCTGCCTGAGCCAGCTCAGTGTACACAACTCTGCAAAGACACGGTGCAATGGACAGCCAGCAACGCAGGGCACAACTTCATGGGGTAGCTTTGCAGGAGAAGGAACAGCAAAATGCCGTCCTCCCACCATCATCTGTGTTCAGCAGCACTTTAACACCCTTTCTTTACATGAAACAAAGAAGAAAACAAACAAACCCAACCAATAGAAAAACACCAAACAGAATTTGGGTAGGAATTGGTGCCTTTCCTCATGGAAAGAACAAAAAAAGGAAAAGACTTGTCACCAACATGTCTTCTCCTTTGGGTGACTATATGGATAGGTATTTGCTACCAGGAAAGCCTCTTGTTCTCGGCAAAGATCTCACTCTCTTCGTCTGTGAGGGGGAGGAATGCTCTCAGTGTTTCTTTGGAGAAAGGTGGGGCTGCAGCTGTGTAGCTGAGATGTTCATGTGGAGGTCTGGCATGACCCAGCATTGTCATCAGGACAAAACATTTTCAAATCAAACAGAAAATTTCTGAATGGAGTAAAATCCCTACGTAAAACATGTACAGAAAGCTAATCTCAGTAGCAAGGTGGGAAAGCTCCTACCAGGGTGACAAAACTTCTGGACTTTTAGAGTAAAAGATAGAGTTTAAAAAAATTATTTTTTTTTCTCTTTTTTTATCATTCCAATAAACATGGTGTTAGGGAATGGACATTCTGGTATGAGGCAGAGCCATTGCTGTAAGTGGGCAAAGTACAGCATATTTTACTTTTTGGATGCTCTGAGTGGGATCTCTTTGCTTCTGAGCGTTGCTCAAATAAAGCACTGGAGTTTTTGCTCATCACTACAATTGCACATTTAGTTTCATGGTGGGACATCTGGGCTGAGTTTGTGTAAACTCTACTGTCAGAAATAACAACATTTCCAGCTGATGGTACAGCAGTGATTGAACTGCCAAGGATGTTCCCATTTGTAGCAGCTCTGAGCTGGAGGATGGCTCAGGGGCTGGATAGCTGATTTCTTTGCACATACAAGCACCTCTGACCCAGTCAGCACTGTTCCACTGGTCATTTTTCTGCCTTCAGTTTCAGAGCTTGTGAGCATTTGGCTTGCCAGGCGCTGGATACTGAAATGACAGAGACAGATCTAGATTGCATCTAGTTGGCAAGTGGAACACACCATTTTTAGCAGGAGGAATATCTTTTTATATTGCAAGGAGATAATTGATGTATTACAGTAGGTCAGCACTGTCTTGAGGGATTTGGGGCAATGGGACAGCCTGTACCCAGTGTCATTCACAACGTCATGTTCATATTACATCCTGCAGTAGTACATGCCTGTGCCTATATTTTATAAAAACCAGCTCCAGGTCAGGATGCCAAATTGCTCTTGAAGCAAGTGAATCTGGCAGTAAGGAAAGAGCTTGGGCCACCTTCTTGGCCACAAAGTGGTGATGGAAAAGTAAACAGGACAGATGGTGGTTGCTATAACAGACACCTGGCACTGCTAAGCCTCTGCTCAGTCACTTTACCCAGTGAAAACCTTAACAAAAACCCCCACTTCCACAAGCATGTTCATGGATTTAATCCAGCAGGACCTAGGACCTAGAAAAGCCAATCAGACACATGTCCATGGTGCACAACCCTTTAGAAGGTGTCATTGCTACAATTGCAACCAGTTATCTTTAACTCCTCGATCTGAATGACCACATACTTATTTACATCCATCACTATGACCAAAGACTTGAATTTTGTACTCTTAAATATGCAGTGAGGCACGTCTCTTCCTCCAGGCTGCTGCTTGCCAGGGAATGCATAGATAAAGCAAGGTGCTCCCTTCTGTCACCAAGGACAATGTGCTCTTATTAGTCAATAGCTGTTGGCAAGCCCTGGAGGCTGGACATGCTTCTCGTTTCAGCAACCTGGAGTGAACATGGAAAGCACCTGGCTACAAGGGCTGTAAACAAATAGAGGCTTGACTGGGAGTTGCCACATAGCACAGGAGTTTAAATGATATACAAAGCAAGGCACCTCCTATTACTAAGGAAAATTCAAGCCACCGTTTGTCCCTGCGTGGTTCTGTTTTCAAGTGCCAGCACAACACCAGTCCCGTCAACAGACAGTTTGGGATGGAGGATTCTCTGGGCCTGATGCAATGTTCTCAAACTGGGATCGGATTAGTCCTAACCCAAGATCTTATGCAAATCCGAGGCTGAAGGAAGCTCGAGAATGAAATAAGAGAAAATCCCCCTGATCAAGGTTGCTGATAAAAGCAACCACCTCCAGCTCGTGAGCAGCACCGCCCACAGCCTGCCTGCTGGCGTGCCAGGCTGGGCAGGGGCTTGGGAGGCTAATGACAGTCCTGCACACCGAGTGCACCCATCAGGTGGGAGGATAACAGGATGTTGTCCTATCCCACGCACAGAACAGCTCTATCTGAGCAAGCAGGAGGCCATGCCAAAAACGCGGACAGAGGCAAACATATATTTCACACTGTATGTGGGGAGTCCTGGGGCAGCTGTCCTGATCTATCAGCTGTAATGGCTGTGTGGAGGGGCTGAGTGTAGGCACCATGCACCCTCCATTTTCCTGGGCTTGTTAGATATCCTCTGTTCAGTGCATTATACATCTACTTTCTAAGTGTGGCCAAGATTCGGGAGTTAAGAGGGTCTCCAGGGTGACTGTGCTTCCCACTTGCTTACAGACAGTACTCACAGAGTTCTTGTTGTGGTGTCCCGTGGGAAGGGATCTACTCTAGTTATCCCAATTATGAGGAATGCAACCGGGTCACACAAGCTGATAAATGCCATTCAAATGGCAGCACCTTCTCTCCCCTGCCCTCGATGCACAGGGTACACGCTGCAGTGAAGAACAAAGCACCGCAATTGCAGAAACAACTTCTAGTAGCTGCTCTGATCCCTGATAATTACTCTTCTTAACCTTCTCTGGTGCCTTACAGATGCCTGATGGCTGCTCAGCAAAGCCAACTGCGTGTCCTGCCTGCGCAAGACTCTTGGTATCTGGTATCAATGTGACTAAGACCGACTTGCAGGTTCTGTCACTCACTATTCCCAAGAAACTTTCTCCCGATGGCAGTCAAGGCACAGGGCTGCCACGGCAGGTATTTTGCCCAATTAAGCGAGTGAGCAATGCTATGTGGCTGGTTGACATTTAGAGCAGAGCAGAGGAAGACGGATTGGGGGAAGATGTTGCAACGTTGTTTGTGTTGGCAGGGGATTGGGTTGCGAAAAAGCCCTAAGAGAAAGTAACAAACAAAGGGTGTGTCTGGAAAGGAGGTTGAGTTCAGAAACTTTTGCACAACGTGCAAGCAACACGTGCAAAAAGCCAGGTGATTCAGAGCTGCCTTTCCTACGCTCTTGTGACCTAAATCCCCCAACAAAAGGGACCGGTATGTGTAAATACAGCAAGAACCTCCTGGACTCTGGACCTGGTTTTCCAGGAAGAGCTCTTCCTCCTTGCCCTGTTGTACAGAATGACACACTTAGGTGCAGCATGGATGTTTTTATGGTTGTGTTTGGAGACTCAGGGAGCGTTTAAGACCAGACTTTGGGGTAGTGGCCCAATATTTTAGTTTTTGCATGGCTGGGTCTCTTCTAACATAAAGCTTCTCTTTACATTGCCTCTTGCAAGTCAACTCTTGTATAATTATTGTAGATTCTTTCCATTTTTTTTTCCCTCCAGAATAGGAAACAGCTTTAATATGCTTGGAGGAGCGGAAGGTTAGTACTCCATGTGTGTAATGTTTTCATAAGATCATGGAATCGTTTGCGTTCTGAGGGACCTTTAAGATAATGCAGTTCCAAAGCACCCCCATAGGCAAGGGTGCCACCCACTAGACCAGATTGCCCAGGGCCCCATCCAACCCTCGAATGCATCCAGGGATGCTTTAAGAAGTATTGTGTTAGTCTGGGCTTCTAGAAGAGCACAGCAGGCAGAATCAGCAATTCCTCTCGGTTACAGGGAAAATGTACCTTGCAGCTTCTTCTGGAGCTCCAGGAACCATGTGCAGGTGTTCCCTCGTCCTTCATTTCAACACACACTATTAGTTATTGTTCCATCTGCCGTGGGAGCTCCTCTATAGCACACTCCTGTGTCACTTTACAGTACATTTTTCTGAGGCCATGTTATTTCCTGGGAGGAGTGTCTCTGAGACAACGATTTTTTTAATCCTGTGCGGACCCGTTTAGAGGTCAGTCATTGCTTTCTGTCATTATGGACAGCCTTCCACCCCATCTTGCATGGCCAAGAGGAGATCACACAGTGATGCTGACTCAGTGCTACAGAAAGGGGTTCTGTCACCGGGCACTGATGAGGCAAGATGATGCAGTGATGTCATGAGGGTGGAATCTGCATATCCTGTTGGAATAAACAGACAAATGCCAAGTCAAACTCCTCCATAATCTCTTGCATTCTTAGATTTTTTTCACCATCATTTGTGATTCAGCCTTTGAGGCACCTGGTATTTGTCTGTTTTTTCCCACTACTGAATCATGTTCTCATTTGCACATTATTCCTTGTCTGAATTTCCTCAATCAGTGTCTAGACAGATCTTGCTGTTTTGCAAGGAATACAGGTGGAAAAGCACATTTTTACTCCTGAGGATCTCAGAAGCTTTTCTGAGAGGCAGAAAGTTCACTCTCTTCTTTGACCAACATACAATCAAAAATCAGACCATGGCATGGGCAGAGATAGGAACATGGTGTGAAGGGAATATCATATTCAGGTAGGGCAGCCAACACAGTGCTCGACTGTATCTTAGTCTCTATAAATTAGCCAGATGTCTCGCAGGCAGAACAGCACAAATAAGGTCTCCAGAAAGCACTCAAACCCAGTGAAAGAAGAAACTTTGTGAATCAGCATGGTGTGTATTGAGGTCAGTGAGGAGGAAGGCAGAAGGACATTAACATGAGAGTAGTAATTTATTAAAACACTGCAGACCTGAGAGAGAATAATAGGAATTGTTGATTTCAGAGATCATGTTCAACAACTGCCAGACAGGAGACTTCCCTTCTTCTCTCCTGGAGTATGACCTCCATTCATACTTTAGCTGCTCTGGTTTATATCTGTATGTTGTAGCTCCAAAACCCTCAGAGCTGAGTTTGTCTGCAATATTTTTATGTAATGCATTTATTTTAACAGCTTCCCTACATGGACTGTGTGCAGTTCTTTGGGGACAAGGCCATTTTTCAAAGTTAGTGCTGCGGAGACAATAAAAAAGAGCTAAAAGAGATTAGAGTTTTGGCTCTTACTATATATCAGAGAAATCTTACTGGAAACCTCAGACAGATGCACAGTAAAAAGGCTAAGCATGCTGCTTCTGTGATATATTTGCCTGAAATTGCTAGAAGACTCATATAACTTTTCCCTGTTTGCACTTCTGAAACAGATTGCTTCACTTCTTGATCCAAAATTTGAGCAGTTCATGCTTGAGAAACTGCAAACCAAAGGGCATTGGCTGATAATCATGTAATTGTGCTGCTTTTTCGTCCTTTTTTAAAAAATTTTTTTTAGTGTATCTTGACAGCACATAAATCATTGTAGTTTTCCAGATAGTTATATTGGTAGAGCTCTGCTCCCAGTATTTAAAGGCAAATCTTGAAATATGAGGACTGAACATCAGCAGAGCCATGGTCACTATCACTGTCAGCTTATCTGGCAATAAAAGGAGGTTAAGCCAAATTGCATCGACTGCAGGCCTCTGTACAACAAAGTCACACTGACTTTGTTTATTACGGGCTAAGAGGGAGCTCATGGAGAGTTACCACAGCTCAGCTGATACATGGTAAGTTGCTAAGCTGGTAAGTCTTGAGTCCCTATTTTCTGATTCAGATCTGACACAGGAAATGGAAGACAATAATTAATGAGTGCAAGAGGAGATATGGTTTTACAATAGAGAGAGATGGTGAGATAACCTTATTACATATTTCATTGGATCTTTTACCAAACAGATGATAGACTCATTATAAAGGGTGCACAGAACAAAGGAAACATTGACATTTAAAGAGATTCTGCTCCGGAAAGCAGCCACAGAATTGGCATGATGGGTTTCCGTGACTTTTATGTTTAGCTTTTGGGTGAAGGAAAAGCTTTTTGTCTATTAGGCCTGCAAACTGTTGCAATGTGGGAGTTAACACTGGTTTTGAGTCTGATGAGATTTCTGTCTTGAGGTACGCTTCTGTTCCTTCCTCCATTTCTTTCTTTTTTTTTTTTTTTTTTTTT
Source organism: Oxyruncus cristatus (assembly GCA_013399855.1). Classification (NCBI taxonomy): domain Eukaryota; kingdom Metazoa; phylum Chordata; class Aves; order Passeriformes; family Cotingidae; genus Oxyruncus; species Oxyruncus cristatus. The sequence continues at coordinate 382,451 of VXAY01002771.1, read as the reverse complement.
TTTTTTTTTTTTTTTTTAACTTTTTCCATGAAGGCCAGGTAGCAGCAGCCTCTCCTCCATTGTTTTCTTTGTTTGGTTTTTCTCACTTGCTCACAGGGTAGGGCTGCTTTTCCCACTATGTTGTCACAGCTTCAAAGCTGCCTTCGCTCAAGGTTATACCACCTTAGTTCAATCAGTGTGAACTTTTGCATTTGATCTACATTATCTATAGAATGTCTTATCCTTGTTCATTTAAAAAAACCTCTTCTAACTAACTGGAGCTGAAAAAACAGGTCTATTGATACTCAGAGGGTCTGCACAGCCTTGTGCCCTGATTTAGTTAAAACTTCTTAAAGCTGCACTCTTTTAAATTAGTGTCATTGAATATGCATTCGATATATTGGAAACATCATGCTGGGGTTGTACGAGCTATTGAGTTATATCCTCAGTGAGAAATTATAAAATCCTTTGCTTTCAACAAGGCTGGAAAGTAAGAATTAAAATACTTGTAAACTTGGAAGTATGTAAGTGCACTGGTGGAATTGAAGCAGTGACAATACTGGAATAAATACGTGGGGTGAGGCAAAACTGCATGTGGCTTTGTGTTACACCGCTCTGGCAAAGCACCCTTGTCAGACCCCACAGCTCCCTAGGTGTGGGGTCTCCTTGGGAGCAGTGGCTGTTGCCTGGTCACGTTTGGGATCACTTGGAACATGACGTGTTTCATGCTAGTTAAAGTCTCATAAAAACCTGTTGGTAACACCCAAACAAAAGGCTGCACTGAGGCCATTTTGCTGTTTCTGAAATGATGTTTCTCAGAATTTGGGTTCACAGGAAATTGCAACTTTCCGGTTTGATTCAGGAAAACATGAAATGTCAGATTTTTCTGTGGAACAGAGATTTTGGGCACTCATTCAGCTTAGCCAGCAGGTGAGGAGAAGCTTAACAGTAGCACATGGAGTTAGTGTCCACGGCAGTAATCCCTTGAGCAAAGAGCGCATGAGGCTGGAAAGCTCTGAAAGGGAAGTCAGAATGACCCTAACAGAAAACCTTTCCTAAAGGAAACCACATCTGTTCAAGCTGGCATGCAGGACTGTTCTCAGGAGGCGCGAGATGCAAAGTTCAAGGGAACTGCCTGTGAAGACACACGGTGATGGCGCTGGGGTTATATAATGCACCTTGGTGTGAGGAAGCTCTTTGTTCTATTTACAAATCCCTGTAATTCTGACAAGGAAACTTCAGTGGCTGCCTTCCAAAGACAACAATGAAGGAAGAAAGAAAGGTGGGTTTTCCTTTGCCTTGCAGCTCCCATAAATCCCCTCCTATGCTGAAATGTGATTTTTTAAATTATTTTTTTTCCCCACGTGTAATCCCATCACAGGTTTTACAGTGTAATTACAGTGTAATTACAAAGCAATCAAACGTGGGAGCAGTGAGGAAGAGTGCACCAGGGAACCCTGAGCCTATTTGTTTGAAAACTCCACAGGTGCTGGTACAACTTTGAAACACCAGGGTTATTGTGTCTGGAGAGTATTGTTTCATCCACAAAGAGGTCAAGTACCGGAGAACATTCTTGGATATTATGTGAGATTTAAGTCAGACTTATTCCTCAAGGACTACCTTATAAAGCAGTTTGTCTGATACAAAAGTTCCCAAACCCTGAGAAAACTGAGGATGAGATTGGAACACCATGGGAGAGGATAGAGAAGAGGTCGCAAAATCATGAATAATGCAGAGAAAAGGAATAGGGAATGATTAATCACTATTTGCTATAGCACGAGAACACTGGTTTTCATTTAAAAAAATCACAGTAATTTTTCTGTGAAGAAACAGGCTGTTATTAAAGAGACTTCACTTAGTGAATCCCTGGGACTCTGCCTCTGCCACTCACTTTTCTCTACTTCTCAGTAAACATTAGACTGAATGGTGTAGAGCTGTAATGTCCTCTGGGTATAAACTTTGGTACCTGTTACTAAATCCATTCTATATATTTACTGATGAACAGTTTGGCTGTAGACTAAAACTGAGCTGCAGTACTTAGGCCATTCTTGCTATTCAATGAAAGATTTATTCTGTGAGATCCACGTCTTCATCTTTAGCTAATAACAAGTTCCCATTTAATTTCCTAGGTATTTTGGGGGAAAAAGGCATTCATTTGGTAAAAGCACACTGCAAAAGAACTACAAGGTAGGGATAGTCCTCTTGAGTCTTGTTCAAATTCCATTTCAGACATCAGGAGTCCTTTATCTCAGCTCTCTATCTAGGAAAATATTTACCCATTCTCATGACCTAATCACAGGAAGGGGCCAGGGCCCAGTTTTCTCCTTTGCCTGCCTGTCTCATCGTGGGGTGAGGCTTGATGCAGGGTGTGTACCAGTCCCAGGTCCTTGTGCAGAGCTTGCAGTTGGTGTCCAACACCGACAGCATCAAATGGTGCAACGCTCTGGGTGCTTATGGCAGAGTCTGGGTGCTTTCAAGTGCGTCCTGGTGATATTCAGCTTCTCCATCGGTGCCTTCCTACCACGTGTGCAGCGTGGCCACCTCATCTAAGACTCTTTGGAGCAACATTGACGCGGGTAAAGCAAGGCCGAGTGGATTGCTGTTCCTACCTGAATGCAAAGAATGCATGAAAGGTCTTAAGTGAAAGGTGCTGGAACCATTCTGCTTAGGACAAAAGCGGAGCAGGAGACAGCCCAGATGAAGTCATGGACATTCAAGGAGTTGAGTTGCTGTGTTTCCACAAGTAAAGACGCAAGCTGATATCTCGGTAATAAGATGGGGTGGGGACGGTTATATTCATTCTTCGGTCGCTTGTTGCCTTAAACCCTCCCGCTCTGTAATGCTAAATAAAACAAATACTTAAAGGATATAGCTCAGTATCCCTGATCAGCTGCCCAAAAGGAGGAAACAGAGAGTTGTAAACAGCTGACACATGGGTGTAGCCAGCTTTTGATTTAATAGTGGAGAAAAGTGGCGTTTTTCAGTCCATGTTTGGGAAGGGTGAGGTGCTGAAGACATGAGATGGGCCTCCAAAAGTTCTGCAAATGCTGGAATAAAATGGCTGAAACGTAGGCAGGATAACGCAAAGACCAACTGAAATTTTTTTCCCTGTAGTAGGCCTGGGCCTGAGAAATATGGATGACACTAAAATGTCGGCTTTCCTGAAATTTTGAAGCCATTCAACTCTTTCTAAAAGCTCTGTGCAGATCAGATATTTTTAAGTGTATTGCCTCAAGCTCACAAGCTCAGACTGGATTACCAGCTCTTGACAAGAGCAGCACCAGGCTTCTGGAGCTGTGATGGCTGTGGTGGGTCTATAGCATCAAACAGGTAATTGAAGTAGCCATGTCCTGAAAGAGAGGGCAGAATACACATAGGTTGGTCTGACACCTTATGGATTTACCAAGACATCAGTGAGATCCTAAGGTTTCTCCAGAGCTGCCATCTCGTAATAGCTGAGCACAAACTAGGTGTTCTCAGGTTATTACACTGAAGAGAAGGGAAGATCGTGCTTCCAGTGCACATTTAGTCTCCAATTGTCCACTAGATTAGAGACAAGCAATTTGGAAGAGATCTCTGAGCAATCTGGTTTAGCTCTCAGCGGACATTCCTCTCCAGCCGCAAGCAGCTCATGAGCAGTTTGAGCCCAGCTCCAGTGCCAGGGATCTGTCACCTCACTGGCAGCAGGGCTGGGCTGTCTCCTTGGTGATCCAAATTTTTGATGGTGTGAGGAAATGTGCATGCAGGGACAGCTGAGCCCAGGGATGGTGGGATGCCCTGCATTGCCTCTGTGTCCCACAGAGGAATGGAGCAGATGAAACAGCCTCTGGGCAGAGATGCCCTTGGTTGAGGTCAAACAGATGGGTTGAAATGGGTCTGTAAAACTTATTGAGTCATCTATACTTACATGCTATAAGGTATACAGAGTTCTGAGGGTAACTAATGGAGGTAGTGAGTTCATCACTTTAATACCCAAGTGTGATCTCCCAGAGTCTGGGAAGGGCTGCTGTCTCCTTTTATAGATGGTGCACTGAGGCACAAAGCTCCAGAGTCACTGGGGAGGAACATATTGGACAAATGTTTCCCATTAGGAAATGTTTATTTGTCAGACATGATTCCTTTCATGTTGTGTGTGTGGGAGTGTATCCATTTTAGCAAGATACTCTAGGAAATGTTTTCTTGGAATCAGCATGGAATTTCTGGCCAAAACGGTCCTTCATCATGGCAAGGTCATTCCTGGGCTGGCTGGGAGACTGCAGGTCAGGGAGACTCAGGTCCAAGACCTGAGACTGGCAAGATGGGGAATTAAAACAGGCGAAACGGTGCCCTGATCCTCAGTTCTGGCACTGTGATTTGTTTTTCATTGTGTGCTTTTTGTCCTTTATTACAAGGGAGAAAAATGTTGAGAAGTCCTGTTTTTGTCACAGTAGAGATGGGAAAGCTTCCAGACTCTCCAAGATATTGACAAATGTTGGAAGCTGTTTCCAGCTCAGCTAAAGCTGCAACTTTCCCAAAGTCCCACATCTGCTCCGTTGCAGAGTGGCATACTTAACCCTGGTTTCCTACAAAGAAAATGATGTAAAGAAAACTATTTACTTTGGAAAATTACTGCCTAATCACGTAGCTGGCACCCAGGAACTGGAGACTGAGCAGCCATGTCCTCTTGTTTTGACTTCATTGTCCTCTGCTTACAAGCGAGTCTGTTAGATTGGTCACACCTCTCAAATCTCATGGCAGTAATTTCCCAAAATAAATAATTTTCTTTACATTATTTTCTTTATATCTATATCTTCGGTATCAACCAATTTAAACTCTTGCTTCTTCAAGGCTTTATGCCATTTAGGACCTCTGTAGGAGTCACCTACGTGTTTTGAAGCACTCTGTGGAAGACACCTCCCAGGCCAGCAAATCCAGAGCTTTGCTGTTGCATAAGGCACTGTCTTATGGCAATGTGGCATTTGGGCTATCCAGAACCTTTTGGGGACATCCACCTTAAGTTACTGGTCTTTGGCATTACCCAAACTGCACAGCTTGTCAAACTCTTGTCAAACTCTTCTCATCAATCCTTTTCTTCCCTCAAGTCTGCCCAAAGATCAAAAAAGGAAATGGGAATGTCCAGGGGGCAACCAGAGAACTTAAGTTTTGTTTAGATGAAAACCATCAAGACAGAGTGTGCTACCTCTGAAGAGGGAGGTCAGAAGGTCATTGGATTATTTTGCAGCCTTCTTAAAAAACTCCTTTTGGATCTGTTGTTCACCGCAGCTTAGACTGATTTTCATCCAGAATAGCTCATCATATTTTAATTTTTTTTTATTTTTTTTAAATTATTTTGTTTTATTTGTGAATTATTTCTCCTATATTTCACCCTGGGGAATCTAATTTTCTTGTCTTCTCCCTTCCTAATATTTCATATGTCTCTGGATGTCTTTGTACTATACCCATGCTCCCTGACAAAAGGAGTAACAGGCAAAATCCACAGTTGGCATTTCTAGCTTGCAGAGATTATATTTAGGTGGCTGTATAGATTTCTACGTGCTGTAACTTTATTTACTTTAGAAGAGCTCACAAGATTGATGATTGAAGCAACATATTTAAAATATACATCTTGTAAATGTGTTAATGACTATATAGGCTACAGGTCCCTGTGGAAATAAGAAGAATCATTCTTTTAATAAACAATGGAGCACATCCAGTTTTTCTTCCTACTTAAGTTATTTCCAGCATATTCATTAAAATGCTACCAGATTCAATAATGTTTGTCTCTTTCTTGGCTTCTTACATACATAGCTTTCTTCCATGACAACAAGTCCAAGATTTTTTGGAGCCAAAGCAGGAATGATGATGTGTTTTTGTTGTTGTTCTTCTTCTAACCAGCTGTCTCTGCTCATCTTGCTGTCACTAGGAGAAGACATCTGCTTAGTACATTCAATATTTTCACTTTGATTCTCAACAGAGAGGTCAGAGCCTATGCGAAAATGTCCCCCCAAATATTTGTTACCACAAACATTTCTTTTAAGACTGGGGTACTTTGTTTACTCAGTGTAGGCTCCATAAAGAATTTAACTTATTCCCTTCTTGTAAAGCAAAGCACTTGTGATTTCAATGCTAAAATCTGGACATGAGACATTCACCATTAGTGAGACACTGTGCAAGATACCAGATGGTGTAAAATACAAAGTCTAGTGGCTTCTGCTTTAATTATATCACATCATTTTGATGAGATACTATGAGGTTGCTTTTTTTCTCCCCACTAAGCTGAGACCCAGAGAGTGAGGATTGTTAAGGAAATTATCAACTTCTTTACCAATTCTTTGTGCTAATTTCATAAAAAATTATTAGAAATATGGAGTAGTGCTAGTAATGGTTTGCCTGTGGCCAAAGAGCTTCAGGCAGTTCTTTCCTTCTAGGCACTAGCACCTCTCTTTCCTCATTAACCAAAGATGCAGTCTAGCAAAACACTTCAATCCTTAAATCCACCCTGTTCAATGGAAAGCTTAAACCTAAGCTAAAATCTCTCTGGGCTCAAATTGGATTTAAGCATGTCCTTAAAGTGAAGGATGCTACACTGGCACATTGCTCAACTGTACTTCTCAGCATTGGGATTTAGCAGTTTTACAAAGCTTTACCATTCCTGTGGCACAGGCAGCTATGGCCTGGGTAGTGGATGGAGCAAGGAAGAGAACAGATCCTGAAATGGGTGCAGGGAGGGTTTATACACTCCTGAGATACCCCAAACTCACTGTGGCCAACAGTGAAATGATATGGAATAAGACAGGACTGATTCCCAGGCAAAACTGAGCATCTTGTGAACCACTTGAAACTTAGAGATGTGCACAGAGATGCAGGGTTTGAGGGTGGTTGCTATCTCTGATACACTCACAGAAAGTTGGGGAGGTTGTTGGAAATTGTATTTCTCATCAGTGAAGATTCCCTTGGGGTTCTGGCCCAGACCTGATTGCTGCCAGTGATCTGTGATTCAGTAGTGCCTGCCCAGTACCATGTCTTGCATTCCTGTCTGGGTGCAAACATAGCTGCAAAGTGGGGAATGACAAATCTTGGCCCGCTGCTGTTCCTAGATTCCTTCCACCAGGCAGCACACATGTGTGTATCTCTCAATCAGAAACGTGCACCCTGGTTGGAAATTAATTCAGACTTGCAGGTTGAGTCTTTTCTCTCCTGTCTGCCTAGTATCCACGCTGGTGTTTCCTCATTCGTTCCCCAGTGCCACAGGAATGCTACTGCTGTGAGATCAGAGTTTGCACATACTTCCAGGAATACCCTTTGGAGACCAAAGGGTCAAGTGTGTCTTGGTGGAAACGGGCGTCCTCCTGGTGAGGTGCGTGAAAAGTGCTGTGGTTTGGGGGAGAAGAGTCTCCAGTTGATCTGAGGCTAATTGCATCTGATCTTTGTCTGAAAATTAGGTGGCAGGTCTCCCAAAAACACATGCTTAGTGTGTTTTCCAGCCTCTCTGGCTTTTACCCACAGAAGAATTAGTTCACCAGGTGAGTGACTTTCCTGTTGTTATGAAATTGTTTCTAGTGAGGGAATACGTCAGATCCCCACAAGTCCATCTGATTAAGAGCTGAATTGCAGCAAAAGTGACTTGGGTTAGAGATAATTTATCTAGCTGTGAAGCTTTGGAATATATCTTCCAGATATTCTCACAAGCAGGGTAGGTGAACCTCTGTCAGGTATGTTTTAGGCAGTGCTGCTCCTGCTTTATGGCCTGAGAGAGGGAATTCATGTGGTTTCCCAAGGGCCCTTCCCATCCTAAGTTTTTTTGGTGATTTTTGCATCTGAAATCTCACTGAAAAAGAGAGACCCCAAACTCTGAAAAGCAAAGTTTCACCTGCTGACTTCTGGAAACTTTGCACAGAACAGGGCCTGATGGGAGGTGTGCCATTCTCTGCTCTAAACCTTATGCTGTGGGTTAATAAGGCTCCTCCAGACACAAGGAAGTGAATCCACTGGTCTAAAGTCACACAACAGAGGGAAAGTAGGAGCAGAAGCCAGGTTTCCAATCTTCCAGTCATGCACCTTAACCACTAAAACCCTTAATTTCCTTGACTTAATACTGGCCCAGGCTGACTCCTGTATTTCTGCCTCCTGAGTGGCCTATGCAATGTCAGGCATTTCAGTCTTGCTGTTTAATTCATTTTGCTGTTATGGTGCAGGGTGCAGTAGATATTACCAAAGGAATGATTGTATGTTTGCCAGTATTTTTGATTCTTTCCAGGCAAAGAAAAGATTTTCACAGCCAGGCTCAACACCTTGAATTTTCTACTTTCATTTCCAAAGTGTATGATATTGGTCATGATAGGAAACTGGAAAAAAAAATTTAAAAAAAAAATTCATGCTTTGTTTGACAAGGCAGTGACCGTTTTGGGCAGAATGTTACAAGGGTAGTGGGCTGCAAGTAAACTTCTGCTTCTGAGCTGCAGAGGATTAGTCACAGTTCATCTACCTGCAAAATGGAGGTAGTAGTGTTACTATCTTACACTTTGGAGGCTCAAGGCTTAAAACTTGTGGGATCATTCAAAGGAGGCTGCTATGGATGGGCAAAGTATTTTATCTTCTGTTAACAGGACTGGAAAATTGCATAAGCTTGATGGATAAAGAAGCAATAATTGTTGGATATGGGACAGGGAAAATATTTGACCACTGGTTTTCTCTGAAACACTAAATGGAGAACACTTGTCTCTCATCTTGGGCCAAACGTTTTTTTTTTTAGTGTTCAGATGCTTCCCCTAGATACCAATTGACACAACACTAGGGCTTTTGCAGATCTGCAAGAAAGCTCAAACAGAGAAAAAAAAAAAAATCCAGGGAACAGTTCCTGTGTGCATCTGCTTCTCAGGAGCATTACAAATCTGGGCTGCACTGACAGCCTCACCATGCTGAGGTTGAGAGATGCGAGTGCCAGGCAGTTCCTCGTGATGACCACCTGCTCCTGGTGGCATAAAATCCCATCGTGAGTTGTCCTGGCAGGGCAATGCAGGAGCATGACCTTGCAGCCCAGGTCAAAGCGCTCAGACGGAAGGATACAGGTGAACTGTAGATTTTGCAGGGAGGGAACTGAACTCGGGTTTACAAGGCCCTGGGGAAGGCTTTGGCTGCTCAGCTTGAGCTGGTTCTACAGTCTCATCCACTGGTGCTCTAGAAAGCAGCTGTGCCCGTGTCTTTCACAACAGGCCATGCTCACAGAGCACTCCTGGCACTCTAGGTACACCTACAGCACGGGGCCCTGGTGACTCATGCGCTGTTCGGCTTTGGTTTTGGATCTCAGCAGGGTTTAAACACAGGGTAGGTGGCTAGAACAAGGCTTGGGTATTTCTAGTCATAGTCATAATGCTTAGAAAACGCCTGTGGCCATGACTGACAGGCTCATGCAGATTTAGCTGCAGTGCTTCTAAGATAGCATCTGGCCCTGGCAGTCCTCTCTGTTCCTGGGGGGAATTTAGCACCCCTGGTACACGGGGGCCAGCACAGGGCACCAAATCAACCGCAGACAGGGGGTGTGCACTGAGGACTCAGTTTGGGATATACCATACTACCCCTTCTGCAGGGCCTGCCAGGGAAGGGGTACCTGTGGGAAGGGGGGTGATATCTCCAGGGGTCTCTGATCTAGAAGCACATTGACTTTGGCAGCCAGGGAAGGTGAAGAGAGGCTGAATTGTCTACTCCAGCTTCTTAAGTCTTTTAGGCACTTATTGTCCTTTTTTGGGTCCTTACGTGCAGACTTGCCCTCCTGGGGCTGTCAAGGACTGTCTGTGGACATTAAAGCTGGTAATGGGATAAGATTGTAAACATCTTCTGAAGGCAACAGCAGAGCCCTTTATTGTAAAAATGAAATACATTTGAAGTGCCTAAAAACTCATCCAGAAATCTCTTTCCAAATGAGTAAGGCTTGGCAGTGCTCCCCTCCACAGCCTGAACACAATGTAACCCTTCTGTCTCCTCCTTCTCTTCAGGACAGATGCAGATACCGAACAGCTACTTAAAGGGTAACATTCCATTATAAAAACAATCACACTAAAATCCCAATTATTTTAATTGAAGTCCTTACATATAGCCACAAACAATCAAACAGAAAGCAATCAGAAAATAGTTTCCCTCCTCCCTCTCCTTAATATTTTCGACAGGTTTTGTTCTGAATCTCTGAGCAGGCAGCTCCTTTGGAACTCCCACCAGCTTTTACCTCCCCTCACCTTTTCCTTCACCCCAGCTGTGGAAGAACAGAGAAAAAGTTGGGGAAGCACCCAAAAAAATCACAGGAGCCCTGAACAAAACTTCCCTGGGGAAAGCTGGATTCTGCAAGGCACAGGGTGCATTTCTGGGCCTAACGCTCCGCCGGCCCCGGGATGCAGGGCAGGAAGATGATGCTCACAGGGTCGGGGCCGCCTCCAGCCCCGTTTCCCCCCCGCCAGGTACCGGGAGCAGCTGCCCCC